>CM037857.1:46404945-46934945 GCA_021292105.1 Anadara kagoshimensis
TGGGGACTTTGTGGCTGAGTGGTGTAAATCATAGGCTTACAAATCACAGCACCTCTGACAGATTCTAGCTTGAGAAGGTTTGTGAGTGTGGTAGCTGAAGACCAGTGGTTACTTTGAGCATTCAGAGTTCCATCATGATCCAAAAACTGACCACCTCCATATAAGTTAAAGAAGCTGAACCGGAGCATAAATACTCTGTTAATTATTCAATCATTCTTCCTATAAAATCAGAAGTAACATGGATGGAACAATCCTACGTTTATTATTATCAATGGTTTGTTATCTTCATTTACAGGATGAAAACTTTATACTCAGAAACAGGAATTGCATGTATATCACACTAGCATTGTATTTTTAAAAATTCATTTTTATTTTTCAGACAAAAGAAAATCAAGAATTGACTTCTATATGTGATGAACTCATAGCTAAAGTTGGTGTGGATTAATTCTAACAACATAATATATAGTGCTTTATTTCATCTTCATGCGGCAGCATCTATCATCTCGCAGAATACATTAGATCAACAGCTTGTATAATCACAGTTTGTAGGGATGTAACAATATGGAAAAGAGGAAACAAGATCCATGGTCTCATCTGAAAAGTGTTTATATTTGAAAAGTTAGACCCAAAGCATAGTAGTGGTCATTATGACAACTCACAACAATGAGTGCCATGTTTGCACTTTTCAGGTGAGACTAAAAGAAAATATTTGTTATTTTAAACGGAAATGATTCAGATGTCGGGAAATAGATTTTAAGGTATTTGGGTATGTTTTTATGTCAGAATTTGGATATTTTGGTGCCAAGGGGTGATAAAAATATGTTTGTATGTAAATGGTAGATACCAGTACTTTGTGTTAGTAATTGAAGACATTGATCATACATATTGAAGAAACATTTATGTTTGTTCAGGAACGCATGTATTGGATTTTATTTCTAGTTTTGAAATATCGAATATAATGTCATGGTTTGAGTATTATTATTATGAAAAGTGAAAAGAAATGAAATATTTGCTATGTTCTTAAGAATCATTTTTCTGTTAAACTTATGGTATGAATGTGTGAAAATTCATCATGTGTTCAAAGTTGAATGTTTTGATATAATTCATAGCCTTTGGAAATTTTTTATCAGACATGATCAACAGTTTTTCAGCAAAAATGGTTCTGATTTTGTTTCATGGCAAATTTTCTCATTGATTTTGTCATATAAAATGGATTGGTGCAATCGTAGTGTTTAATCTAGCCATTTTCTTGTATATACAGTATGATAAGTATATACTAATTATCTAACTGAAAATTGTCATAAGATAAAATTGTTTCTTACTGTAAGATATTGATCAGAAATTAAGCAATAAGGTTCAAGAAATTCTCCAAAATTGGTTGCTAAAATACAGTCTTGTTAAAAATGAAAAACACTTCAGTTCTTATGGGACATGGGACATAGTTTTGTCATTAGGAATTGATAAACATAGTTTTTTTAATTAATATATTATTATTATTATTATTATTATTAACTTTAAGATTCCAATAATATATTAAGTAGCATTGACTTATTATCAATATTATTGTAGTTCCAATGTCCCTTTTTCCAAATTGGATTGTTTTCAATACCAGAAAAATACCAAAATTTGCAGATTTAATATTTGTTTATTATCCTTAACTACTTGTTTTTATGGTAGACTATTTTGATATCTATATCTGGATTGTTTCAAAAAGAGTTTATTTAATACATAAATCTGTAAGAAAAATTTTCATGTCCATCAAACACTCATTCTAAACATGTCAGTATATTGTACTTTCGTGTACTTCGCCACTAGCATTGGCTTGAAGAGAGCCTTTAAGCTTTTAATATCCTGAAAATTATACTTGTACACAAACCCTCCAAAATAGTTGTTGGATCATTTAAAATGTTGACCAGAAAAGTACATGTAAGTGGAAGTATTTGTGAGTTGGTTGTCAACTGTCACTTTCGGC
Organism: Anadara kagoshimensis; assembly: GCA_021292105.1. Classification (NCBI taxonomy): domain Eukaryota; kingdom Metazoa; phylum Mollusca; class Bivalvia; order Arcoida; family Arcidae; genus Anadara; species Anadara kagoshimensis. The sequence goes on from CM037857.1 coordinate 46,406,918, forward strand.
TGCCATTCATCGTTAACTTTTTATCCATTTTATACTTATTCATTCTGCTTTGTGCTTCAAAAGCTATTTTTATCTATGCAGTTATTTCATTCATTTAGATTTAAATTTATATATATGTGTATGAAATATCATCATGTTAAAATGCGTAAATGTTTATGAAATTATAATTTATTACACATTATACATCCATACAAAAACAACCCTTATTTATACATGTACATTTACGTGAATTTATCCATCCTAGTTATGTATTAGTTTGTTTATCTGAAGTCATATTTACTCATTATTGTACACCATGGAGATTTCCTAGCTTTCAGACATTACATCGCATATCAATTTGTTTAATTATGGACACCATCCTGCATTAAACACTAGTCAAAAATTAATTTTGTTTCAATAATTGTAAATCTTATTCCTCTCTGGCTTAATCCATAAAATATCTGGCACTAATTTCTCTTGACAGAAGTAATTTAGTGCTTAAAACTGATTTTGAAGTTGTTGGATTTTGAAATCAGGGGTTTATAACTAGATCAAAAATATCGAAAATGTTACCTGCATTATGGGCAATCGAAATAAAATTGTTATTCCAGAACTTGAGAAGGTGCTTAGTTTAGACAGGGTTCACTGACGTGTGAAAGATAAAAAAAGAAATTGGTTTTTGGCGAAAAGAAAAAAACAAAAAAATGAAATGGGTTTTTGGATTTTATAAGTGGTAGCAATGATTAAGACAGGAGTTTACTAGGAGAATATTATTATAAGAAGCATTTACTACTGTATTTGTATATATGTGTGTTTGGTATTTCATTCAGAGTTGTGAGTTTAAAAGACTTTTTCATATTACTCTAAAGCCACTGTCACTGTAAAACAGAACAAATACTGGTATATAAAGAAGGAGTTTTCCTACTTATGTTTGTTTTAAATTGATTCAAAAAATGTACTATGCCATCCAGACATTTGCTAATTTTAGAAGAATTTGTGAATGAAGGTTTACATTTCATACCATATAATGTGAAACAGATGATATGTATGCCACAGTGTACACACCATCCTTGAATTAATTTACCTCCTAAGTCAAAGAGCAGATATTCAGGAGTTGAATATTTAAACTGGGATTCTAACAATTACAACAAAAGTAATTGAGCTATCCATTGTTGGCCTGAGACAAAACTAATTGAACTCAACAATTAACACCCTCAATTCTATTTGAACTTTGGCTCTTAATACAGACACCGTTAGTTAATCTGAATCCCTGATGACTGTATGTATAAATGATATAATAATAAATGTTATCTGTGATATATATATAATATGTATACCTAATTAGGTATGACTTGGGTTTTATAGGATGATATAAATAATTATGATGAAATATAATATACTCATATCAACTACATCTGTAAAACTGTATGTATTTTAATCCACTGATTATTACATTATATTTGTTAGGTACTGTTAATGTTATTATAACTCAGCACTTAGTTTAAGGAACTAAAACACCAGGTTAAGGTTCACCATATATATTGTCATCTGTATCAGGCAGATATTAGTGTTTGTCAGTTTCTTGTTGAAGATCATTGGTTTTTTGTAGGACTAGATATTCTGGTTTCCTCAAAAACAAAATTCACTGCCTTGTAAGTGAATTGATTTTTTGACTTGAGACATATGATACAATTTTCAACTTAACAAAATACTTTTTACATATACTGTAAATCACTTATTTTTCGCGAGTAGCAAATTCCGCGTCAAGAAAATCTTGGCCTAATTCGCGAATATTTGAATTCGCGTTTGTTATCTTATTGAATAGAACATATGTATGTCAACATAGAAATATATGTGTGCTGAAAATATTCGTGTGATAATTAAATTCACGAATGGGATGAGTCGCCAATTTACGGAAAATAAATCTCTCGCGAAATAAAAGTGATCTACAGTATTATTGGAATATGTGTACATGTATATTATTACACAAAATATATCTTTAAGATATCGATAAATCGTTTTCCATAGGCACTTCAAATTTATAGAAAAGTCACTTTGGAAAAAAAATTGTTGAAAAAGTGCTTGAATTATTCAGATGTTAACAGTAACTAATTTCAGTTTTAATAAATTGTAATAAATATTTTTGTTGGTTACCTGTAGTATTATTGATTAGTCCTGCAAAATACTGATATCGAACTAGGTTCTGCAAAATCACATGAAATCTTTGAATTTTTTACTTGGGCATTAAAGCATTTACAGAGGAATTTGATATCAAATGATTAATTTTTCTGCTACCTTACTTGCCTTGACATGATTGGTAATCACACTGATTGTACTTTACTTTTGCTGGAAATATAAAATTTAAAATTTACAAAAGGCAATATTCAATATACCGGTACATGTAAACAATATTCAACCTTTTCATTGGTTCACAAGATAGTGTTATCATTTTTGCAGAATACATGTTAAATCGCTTAATTTGACATTTACCATAAAAAATATGCACAAGCAAAACTTCTGCACCTTCGCCTATAGCTGGTAATGTCACAATGTAAGTGAAATATTCCTGAATTTGATGTTACACATATTACTGAACTCAACTCCACCCATTGAGATGTATTTTATATGTAATAAGAACAAAATTCTTTGACTTGTATTGAGAAACATTCAAATATTTTTACTGAACAAAAAACTTGTTTTATGCTAAAATGGTCTTAACCATGCATGACATATTTTATTCTATGATTTTAAAAGAACAAAACAAATGATGATGTGTGCTATCTTACATGAAACATTGGTTTGCTATTCAGTTCATGCAATTAGGACAAAAAAGGATTATTTCATAATTGAAACACAAGTTATCTTCCTGTTCCTCTCGTTGGTTTTAAGGAGAAAAATGTCTCAACAGTGTGAAACATGCTGACATCTGAAAAAATGTTTTAATTGTGAATGCATATCTTGATTACACAAAATTATTGTTCCATTTTGTAAATTTTTGTTTTTGATGATAAATTTTTTTCACACTATGAAAGGGTGATCAATGCTATAAAGCTTTACCATGACCTCAGTATATATTTGTGACTCTTGCCAAGCTTTCACCACTTCAGATAAGTTACTATGTTGCGCTTGTTGTAATTTTAAATGATATGGAGATTTTATTATTGTTATCAGATCTGAGATATTTTAATATTCGGGTTATGTTTGCACCTGCCTGTGATAATTGATACATTTTAAAAAACTTTTTTTTTAAATTTTTGTTACGTTATGAGGCTGGTCAGTCTCGATTTCATGACTTTCTTCTCCCTGTATGAGGATTTTAACCAATCAAAACAAATCTGACATTATTATATAAAACAGTGTCATACAGAAAAGAATCAAACTGTCTCAAAAACCAAAGTTGAATACCGGTTATTGAGGAAGTTGTTATCAAATTGGAGTCGGTTGTAGCAGATAACAGCTGCTTACTGAACAAGAAAACTATTTTATAATAGATGTAAAATTTGAGTCAGTTCTGTGTAAAATGACAATATCCCCATAGCACAGGCAAGTGTTATGGTACCTCCTCGAATTAATTTTTTTCAAACTCTAACATGTATGTCATTGTTAAATAAAATATTGTAATGAAAATGAAGAACAACAAAATACAACAGAACCTGTCTGAACTGAATCCTTATTATACCAAAAATATGTTTTAGTATGACACACCTTAAACATCATTGAATATTTGGCTCGGACTGGAAGGTGTGTGGTCTAGATGGGAAGGTTTTTGATTTAAACTGGAAAGTTATGACACCTTAAACATCTTTGAATAATTGATTCAGACTGAAAGGTGTGTGGTCTAGATGGGAAGGTTTTTGATTTAAACTGGAAAGTTATGACAGCTTAAACATCTTTGGATATTTGCTTCAGACTGAAAGATGTGTGGTCTAGATGAGAAGGTTTTTGATTTAAACTGGAAAGTGTTGGTTTAGACCTGGATGTTTTTCTGTATAGACTAGAATTGATTTGGACAGGTTCTGCTGTGTGTTTATATCTGAATGCTTTAAGTTTTTGTATTGGAATACCTACCCGGCTACCTTTTTACGTATGATCTGATAAAAACAATAAGTATATACTTCAGTCCATTGAAACAAAAGTAAGTCACAAGTAATAATTTTATGTATGTGTATGTATGGCATATTTTGTTATGATGTGTTATATCTTCTTGCTGTTTTTTTGTAAAAATCATTAATTTTATTTATCACCTGTAAATAAAGATTTATATTTACTGGAAAAACAAATAATGTGTTTGTTGTTTTTCATTATACATACCATTATGTCATTAACTGTGAGAGACATGTTGTAAGTCATGACATCACAAATATGTTTTGTTGACTCCATGCACTGTATGATGCGACACCTTATATATAGCTTTTCATTGTAACATTTAAGCTATAATTACTTAAGCACAGGGCACTATCAAGATTTATGGACTGGCCGAAGACCATTCAACTAGGAAATGGACCATTATTTTGACATGACCCAAGCCACAGGGAAAGGTCATATCAAAATGACATTCCATATTCTGGCCTAATGACGTTGCATAAATCTTGATAGTGCCCTGTATGAGATCCTGTTTCTTTTCACGCTAAAGACACCTCTGTAGAGTTTGAAAAAGAGTGGGACACCTGTGGCAGCTACAGAGGACACTTACAACTAAAAAGCGATTGAAACAGACTGAGCAAAGTAAGTAAGTGCATAAGATTAACCAACAACCCATTTTCTGATCTGGCTCTTGTACTTTTAATTGTAGACTAGTAGCATAACATATTGGTCAATTTGAAACAATTAGAGTTGACACAAGATGCAGAACACCAAAAGAATTTTGCATGGTATAAATTATTGCAACTTCCTGTCGACACCAGTATAATAAAAGGGGGATAATCCTGACTAGGACATAAAACTTCAATCAATCAATGTGAATTAAATCTCTATTTGAAGGAATTTACAAGTATTGCAATCTGGATACAAAAGTTTAAGTTGAATAATGGAGATTCTTTACATTAGTCTCTTTACATTAACCTCAAGTCTCTGTGCACCAGCTAGTTCTGGGGTAGACATTCTCTATGGCTTACTGGTAGAACATCCGTCTTGAGAGAAGGAGGTCATGTGTTCAAACACTGGCCAGGTCATACTAAGACTTGAATAATAAAGACCCTGCCCCTCACAAGGCACTCTGTATAAAGAGGACAAGAGCACAGTTTCAATGGTACACCCAGTGTTTCTGCAGGGTACTGACTCTGTGAAATAGTACCCCCAGTACACTAGTACAAGGCAGATCATAAAACACACTTGCACATCCCATGAATACATATACTTGTTCTTTGATTAATAAACTTATTCTCAATGAAGAAAGCTGAAAAATTACTGATGCAATGTTAAACAACATTACGAGCAACCAAACACAACCCACCTGACTCGATCCTTCTATACTGGTTGATTAGTAGATAGTTATAATAGGGAGTTACTATGCCTGATACTAATTCCTTTTTTAGGTCACCTGTACACACAGTTGATCGATTGATTGGGGTTTTACTCCCAGTCAAGAATATTTCATTTATATCACATGCCACTAGCTATAGGTGAAGTGACATATTTTTACCTTTGCAGTGCGCTCAGGGCAATGTGCAGGGAGGGTTCTTTAAAGTGCCATGGCAATGTGCAGGGAGGGTTCTTTAAAGTGCCATGGCAATGTGCAGGGAGGGTTCTTTAAAGTGCCATGACACGATACATTGGTTTTTAAGGTCTCTTCCAAAAGATCTTGTTACTTTCATTTCTAAATGCTAAGTGCTTGGGGAAAGAACAGCCACTACCTGTTTTCAAGTCTTGGTCAGACCCGATTGGGGTTTGAACCCACTGCCTCCCACATAAGGAGCGAGCACTCTACCACTGAGCTACCAAAGTGTGGTTTTTTTCTTGTTTTTTTTTTTTTTTTAAATAGTGCACTGACTCTGAAGCCAGTGTTGAACATAATAACTTATATGCCTTGTGTAGGAAAACTAAAATTTCTGATGGAATATTATAAAATTAGTACCAAAACTGATCATGTTTGAAATACACACATGTCACTTGTGTTTCCTGGAAAAGTGTATGCAAAAACAGAATATGTTTTCTCAAACTAAACATGTTTGAAATACAAACATATCACTTGTTTTTCCTGGCAAAATGTATGCAAAAAACACAGAATATGTTTTAAGATGTTTTTATTTTTTTTTCAAATAATCATTACAAAATTTATCACAGATTGTTCATTTACAATGAATATACACACATATTTTTGTAAATTATAAAATATAAACTGGACGGAATAAATACTAGGTACTTCTATTTAAATAACCAAAAAAATCTTAAATAAACCAAAGATCATTATAATAAAATCCATGTTTCATGAATAAATAAGAAACTTAATGAAATAATAATAGACAGAAGCTTACAAAGCTTTTTAATAACTCTTAATTACGATAGAATCTAAAATGACGTCTTCTAAAATGAAGATTTTGTTTAGATTTTAGGACATTAATTACAAGGATAGACAGCCTTGATTTTGAAAGATTACTTGCTTACAAGGCATTTATCCAAGGTTTTTCAGTTGGAAAGAAAAGACTTCCATTTGCACACTCCAACAAAATTTGAATATTGACAAATAAGGCCTACCAAATAATCGACTCATTACTGGTTCAAAAATTTGCACACTCCAACAAAATTTCAATATTGACAAATAAGGCCTACCAAATAATCGACTCATTACTGGTTCAAAAATTTGCACACTCCAACAAAATTTCAATATTGACATAAAGGCCTAGCAATTGATTGAATCTTACTGGTTTCGAAAATTTTTCAAATAACTCACATAGAACTAAATGATGGGATAGTTAGAGCAGGGGGATGGTAACATAAGGAAGTCTTGTCTTCAAGTTTACCTGTATTTGATCTGGGCATGTGGTGGATTATTTAATTTTGGTGGTGTTTTATTTATTTTTTAAACTTCAATTTTTTTATTATTATAGAAAAGGGTTAACAATATGTCATATTCACAATGATGATTTTTCTAGTAGATGTTTTCTAAGCAAAAATATGAATGTGGTTAATTTGAAGATGAAATTAAACCATAGAAGAAGGTAAAAGAAACATTACATTGAAGAGGGGGTGGGGTGTCCATTTAAGATGACCTGAAAGAAAGTCTTTAAACTTATCACATCATATTGTTCTAATTCACTGTTACATATTCCTTGTTCATAGTAATATGAAACTCATACTTATATCAATGTTTACAAAGACATCTGTTTTATCCCATTTGTAATTTTTGAAACTGTTCATCTGTTTTTGAAAAAAATAGCCGTCCGACTTTTATAAGGAATATGGAAAATAAGAAGCTCTTTGTTCAACTGTTAGATGTAAACACACACTCAAAATATCATTCTTAGATGTTTCCTTTATGTAATGCTTCCAGTTTACACATTTATTTGACAGGTCCTGAGCAGTGTACATGTGTCCCCCAAGCCATGTACTACACTTGTCACAGATACTTCAGTTAATAATATTTAATGGAAGGAAGGCTAAGAGCCATATTAATTTGCCAAGCCAGTATGTCCTCTTTAAGCTGTTCAGAGTAAATATTATCCACAGACTAGTGTTCAACTTGTACTAAGCAGGGAATGTCCTCATACGTAGTCGCTCCACTTCAGCTCGTAAAACAGCGACTTCTTGTGCTTGAGCCTTGGCTAAATCTACCAGTTTTCTCCGCTGAACTATTTCTTGGTATCGTTTTTCAGCACCAGTGTCCATTCTTCTTTCAGCTGAAACAGACATGTAAATATTGAAAGATAACAAGTTCTGAAAATTTTTTTTTTGGCCAAAGCCCTCAATTAAGTGACGTATCGCCGGCCATGCCCACAATGTTCGACATGACCGCCACCATGGTACAAAGCAGCGTCAGCAACTAATGACATTCTAGTGTCAGTGATGTCATTAAACCACACAATTCAGGCCGAGATTTCATTCTTTTTGAGTGTAATTCAAGCATGTCGACCCTTTGTCGGAACATAGTGCGCATGGCTGGCGATCGTCAATTAGGCACAAGCTTGGATTTATTGGAGATGTTCATCTAGTTTGTCTCAATGAAATTCTCAATTCACATTAGTAAGCATCAAGGTAAATAAATATTTTATTAATTGAACATTTGTAAAACAGCATTTAAGTGATTTCTGACATATCTGAACTTTCATCATATTCTCAAAATCTGTGAAAATTTCAGAAATCTCACCAGTTTTTCATTATCATACTGTCTAATTATATAACTCAAAGTTAAAATTGAATTCCCACATATGCTTTCCTGTGTAGGCAAGCAAATAATTTTGCCCCCTGTTTCAGCCTTCCTACCCTTCCATTTCGCTTATATCCTTATAAACTCCAAAAAATTCAAAGAAAAATTATACTAGAAACAAAGAGAGTTGAGTCATGGTGTTTAAGGTCCCAGTCAACAATATTTCACTTATATAGAGACATTGGAAACTTTAGGCCAGGTGCATAAATTTTGCCTGTGCATTGCACTGATAGCATCAAACAGCAGGGTTCTTTATCGTGCCATGGCTACAGTGACATGGGACCTCATTTATTTCAATTCCCCATCTGAAAGAACCGTAAGTTTCATTTTGTTATGATGAGTGCTTGGTGAAAGAACAATCACTGCCCAATTTTGGGTCTTGGGTCAGATCCAGTTGTAGAAACAAAGAACATAAATACCATTGACTTCATCTATGTTTTCTTTCATTACAGACACATTTAATTCTGTTTGTTCGTCTCTAGTTGGTTGTTTTCTGATGATTGGTGTTTTGATTTCTTCTTTAATTCTTTTATTATCTTCTTTTTCTCATGAACTTTTCTTTCATGGTGCTGAAAAAAAATCAAAATCAAGATTTCAATTTTCTTAGTCAGTGCATGCTTTAATATCTTCTTTCATGGTACAGGGTTTTTTCCCTTTATTTTTCCGAAATAGTTGACATTTGTATTGATAAAGGGTTAAGGTATGAAAGTCTTTATTTGAAAATATCATTAGTGACCACTTGTCTTTATGACCTTTCTTCTTGCATTTTTCAAAGGTCATATAAGACATCTCAATTTCTTCATTTTTTTTCTTGTTAAAAAATCAATGTATTGAATATATTACTAGAAAGCATTAATCAATAAAAATACAGTTGTTGTTCAGATTTCTTGACTACCAATAATACTGGTACCTGCCGGTAGTCCACAGCCCAAAAATATTCAAGTAAAACATTTGAGATATTACCAGTATTAATATCTTATGTGATATATAACAGAATTTTTGCACAATGTTTTCCATAATCGCCGTTACAATTTTACTGTTTGAGAAAAAAGCCTTTTTTTTTTTAAATTTGATCCTTCAATACCTTTAGTTTTGTGAGTATAGTCTGTTCTAGTTTTGATACTTCTTCTTGTTTCTTGGCATCATACTGTTCAGCATTATTTAAGTACTGAAAATAAACACAAAAGTTAAGAATTATTTGATATTGACTATAAAAACAAGTAAGCACCACCACACTTTCTATGCTTACATGGTCACCATGTGCTCGCCGTTCATATAAGCAGTCATTCTGGAATATAGGAGGAATCTGGAGTGTCAGGAGAAAACCACTGATCTTATGTAACTTAACTGACAAAGTTTCTCACACTAGGATATGCCGAGTGAGATTCAAATCTAGGCACCGAGAAGATTCTAAGCCTGTGTTTTAGACCACTTGGCCACTGAGGTCTGCACATGATGAGACTCACAGACCCTATATCTTATCTTGCTCAGTCTGTTTCAATTGCTTTAAGTTAAATGGCCTTTGTAGTGGCCACACTTGGCCAACTCTTTTTTAAACTCTACAGAGGTGTCTGTAGTGTACACTGAGACAGGGGACCTCGGTTCTGAGTCTCATCTGAAAGATTGCTTTTTACAGTTTATATCCAGCCATGTCATTTTAAGTTGAGAACATGACAGCAGATTGTGTATTATACATACCAGTTGTATCTCACGAGTAACCTTCATAAACTGTATGTCCTTCATCTTGTTCTGGAAATCTTCGATGTTCATCAACATCTTCTTATGTTCCCTAAAACCAACAGATGTAACAAAAAATATATTACATATCAAATAATAGGCAGGACCTAGGTGTTCAAAACTTGATTCATTTAATTGATTTGTCAACTTATCAGTCAAATTAACAGAGCTCAAACATGGATAGTATTCTATAGTATCATGACTATTGTAAATAAAAACAATTAGGTAACAAAAACCTTCATGAAACTGAAAAACAGTCTAATCTAAGAAAGATTTGGAATTGGGACCTTAAATCCTGTGCGTTAAATGAAGTAAGTAATTAAGTGTAAATCGGGGGATTTTTACTTTATTTTGACTTTGTTTTTAGCATAAACTCACCATTCAAGTTGTATGATGCCCATTCTGAAATCTTTACTTTCTACCATACTTGCTATTTTACTTTCTCCAAGTTGCTGTTAGAGATGAAAAATAAAAATAAAGTTTACAAAAAAAATTATTTGTGGACTTCAGTGTCAGACAAAATATCTTTGTACAGTAAAACCTTTATTAATTATCATCATTTGTTCAGCCAATTTTTGGCATTTTAAAAGGGTTTGGCAATAAATTGAGTGAGGGTTTTTAAAAAATATAAGAAAAAAATATATGAAGAAACAGATTTCTGGACTTTAAAATAGTGTGCCAATAAGGGAGGTGTCAAATTATTGAGGTTTAACTGTATATGAAATTATTTATCAAATTAATAATCATAACCAAAGAAACAGATGATTCACTTAAATACAAAATCTTACATTTTGCCATTCATTGACATAATAAGGCCTTAAAAGTAAAGGATTCAAAGAGTGTCAGAGGATAGAGTTAAAATAAACAAATGGTAATGTAGTCTAAATAACATTACTTGGCAATATCTATGGACAACTGTTGTAACATAAGTGGGAGGTTTGGAGCTACCGATTATATCACAACCACACCACTGAACATGTACTCCAGTACCTGTACAAAATAAGGAGTTTTATAATCATTGGTAATATGTGTTTCTGTCAATAACTGAATGTGACATTAGTTTTTAATGTTTTCAACCAAACACATTTCACCATGTATTTTATTTTTAATTGCTAATTACTTGACAAACGAACTGGCATTTTCCATTTAAATGTCTCTAGTTGGAACCCAAACTTCTCACTATCAACTGAGTCACCAAAGTGGAAAACACTTCGGATTATGGTAGTAAATGTTTTAAAAGACATGATTGGTGAAATAGTGTTGAACACTCACGTCAAGGTCATTTCACTCATATCCAGTTGGTTAATACTGGAATAAGTGAAAAAACTCAAACACAGGGTCATGGAAAACCCTGTACTGCCCTTGGATTTTTACTGTAATTACCTTGATATTATTGTTAAGTTCCTCTACAACAGATCTATGTAATAATGCACTGTCCTTGTAATCATGTATAAAAGCACCAGAGTCAACCTCCACTTGTCCCTGCTTTAGTAGTAACTGTACTTCTAAATTCAAGTTAAACCTTTGTCTATCTTCCTTCAATCTACAAATTAAATAAATTGTGTGATATCAGTTTATTTATAAGTAAAACAAAGTCTCTTATATAGAAAAATTGCTTCTGAAGAAAAATATACCAAAACATGTGTATTTTCATATGACAACTATTATTTTGATTATGCATGTGGCGGTTGTGTTAGCTAAACAGGAGGTGCTTACCCTTCCAGAGCACCCAGCCTAACTTCCCTGGTGGAAGTTTACATGTCTAACCTGATTTGTCAGTTCCAAAGTTTTTACTTTGTTTCTGGATTTTGATTCAGACATGGATTAGTATGTTTGTTTTTTATTGTTAGCTTTCATGCAACCACATATAGGAAAATACATTGGAAAGACTTAAATAAGGTCACATAAGACAAAAGATTGTTTAATAGAAGTGGTCGCTATGTCAGGTTTGACTGTATGATTAATGCCAGAGATCTAACATCAAGAATAGAGATAATGGAAAATCCATGGTGATCATTCATATTGAAAACATAATGTTTGTGGAGAACAATAAAATCAATGAAATCACAGAATTTATTTCCTGCCAAAAGTGATGTTTTTTCCCAAGAATTGTTCAATACATATATCATGGAGTATCCTGTGTTACACTGACAAAACTCATGATACATACTTATTCTGTGTGTCAGATATGCCATCAATTTCATTCTTTAGTTGTTCATCTTCATCTACTCTCTTTTTCAAAAATGCCTCCATTTCTGACAAGGTTAATGCTTTCTGTTTCATCTATATAATATAAAAATTTTACACGCTCATCATCTCTTATCATTTAACCATTATTGTTTACTAAACAGATATTTTTTGTATCCTTCATCAGAGAAAAACCTTAACAAATCTTTTTTTTTTAAAAAGGAAACAAGTAAATGCAATCAGCAAAACAGCATGCATGACCTTCACATTGTTTAGTCCATCCAAAAATTTTAAAATTAGATGCCTGGAGTGAAAATAAAGTAAAAATTTGATTATTGAGATTATTTTCTTTTGTCATTCTTTAGAAGCTGATAACTCAAATTAAATACATTCATCAACTGTTCATGGTATACCAAAATATCCGAGTGAGGCCACTGTGATCTAATGGATAAAGGCGTTAGTCTTCAAATCCAGTCTCTCACTGCTGTGAGTTTGAGTCCCGCTCAGACCACATGTAAGAAAGTGAATTTTCCTTGCTGTTGGCCTTTACTGGTTCACCCCGTCTCAGTATAATGTTACTGGGGGAGTAGTACGAATGTCTATGGCATACTGACTTGGTGAGCTAGCACCTTAAAGTTGCCCTGATTGTGCGCTGGTACAAGGCAGACCATATAACACACTTGCACTTCACATGCATACACTAACTTGTTCAAAGATTAATCTAAAGAGATTAATAAAATAGTTCTCGTCGCGAATAGCTTAAAAGTTGCTGATGCGACTTTAAGCAACATTCAACCAACCAACCAAAATATACCAACTTACAAGCTGATCATTTTCAATCTTCTCCCTGCGATAACTACAGAATCGTTCCCACACATCGGTTTCCAATCCCTCCGGACAATTAACCTCTTTGTCCATCTCCTGGATAGCCTGATCTAAAGCCTGTTTAGCTTGATTATTCTGTCTTGCTGTCGAAGGTCGTTCCGCAAATGGATTGGGCAGACCTGAATCTTGCTGAGTCATCAGCCTTGGCACTCTACAGACAAAAAGTCAGAAAAAATTATCATCAATCATGACATATTTATGTATCATTTTGAAACTGTTTTATCTATACTTTGTTACTTAAATTAGATGTAAAACAAGGAATTAAGTAAATGGTTCTCAACATCAACTAGACTAAACTTTACCATAACTTGTACCTTACAGGTATTGATATGCTGTGATACTGTAAATTGGGAAATTTTCGTGTTTATTAATTTTTGCGAAAATCATTATTTCAATATCATCACATACTTTATTTTCATGTTGTTGAAAATGTGCCCAGAGTTTCTGTATATGAATTATATCTAAATAAAATGTTTGCTAAAGTTTTATTTTCGTGTTTTGTTGTTGTCATCAATTAACGTGAAAATAAAAAGAATGCGAAAATTTCCCAATTGACATTAATTATTCATAAAACATAGGAAAAGTGAATTGTGAGAAATTATAACACCAGCCTTAGATTTACCGAAACAATATATAAAATAAAGTTCATGTATAAATACAGTTGAACCTAGCTAATTCTCAAAGACCCTTGAATTCAATAATTCTTTGCAATTATCCCACATATACCAACCAAAACCTTTACTGATTTAACAAAGAACTAAGGCTCTTGAAATTACTGTATGTTTTTGCACAGAAAAGGAAATATTTTTAATGCAATAAAAAGTTGTTTAATTTAGCAGAGTGGAGTAATGGCGTTTTAATAAAACACTCCAGTCAAGTTTTTTTTAACAACATGTAATATCCAGGCTGTCAGTTCAGGAATTATTGAGAAAACAAGAGTTTCCGGAGAAAACCACTGACCTTTGACAAGTGAACTGACAAACATTCTCACACTAGGAGAAAGCTTTTTCTTATTGAGGTAATATGACTTTGCAAAAAACTGATACATGTAGATTTATCGTGGAATATATTATCCAATATGTAACTTAGTGGATTGGACTGGTCCATTGGTACAACACTCATCTTTTCAAAATATGATGCTGGTGATGGAGATTAGAATTCGAAATTTGTGAAAAGAAAAAGCTGAAAATAAATCATCTACAAGCACTCCCTTTGTGTGTTATCATCATTTTAATATTAAAACAACAAACAATTTAAAAAGAAAAATAAGAAAATAAGTTAAATTTTATTACTACTTAATCAATTGTGTTTGTGGAAAAAAATACTATGGTATTTCTAATGTGTCATGAATGTTCTCCTGTCAAAATAATGTTAACTTTAAAAAATTGCAGCCGAATAACTTTCAATATGTATATATCAGTACAAATAAGTTCTGCATGTGGTACACTCAAGTCAACCCAATGAAAAAAAAAACAAACAAACTTAAACTTGCGCAATAAATAAAAAAAAAGTAAATCAATAAGTCATCCCCACTATGTTGGGGGTGACTTTAAAAACCCAAAAATGAATAAATAAAAAAAAATACACAAAAATATAAAAATAAATAAATACAAAAATATAAAAATAAATAAATAAATAAATAAATAAATAAATAATTAGATGTTTGCTCAAAAAATGTAATGGCTGACTTGTTTAAAACAGTGATCATACAGAAAAGCAATAACAATGAATAGCAGCATAAAAAACACTTCAAAAACATCAACCACTCAAACCATGAGAAAACATCCAAAACAAAAATACATACGCAAGCCTATAATAAGGAATAGAAATTGATAAATTAATGAATCTAATCTTAAAAACTTTCTTACGAAAAGAATAACTGTATATGTCTCTTGGAAAAAAGTACTGTTAAATTACTAATATTTGTGGGGTTAAAATTCAATGGTTTTGTAATTTAAAAATATTTTGTTGGAAGAAAATTTTATGGAATTGTGTTTTGTGAAAATAAATCCAATTAGGGCCCTCTGTAATAAAAATTTTTTGTTGACATTAAATTTCGTGGTATTCAATTACCGACCGAAAATAGCGAAATTTACCGTAATTCCTCAAGAACATTTGTGATTTTACAGTATATCTTGTCAATTATATGTATATATGTATTGACTATTCCAGAAATTAAATCCTATAAATTTTCCACTTTACCAAAACAATTTTACATTTTTTTATCAAAATAGGTTTTAATGTTGTTTTAAGAAAGAAGCAAACAGAAAAGTTTACCAGTAGCAATGCTAGGATTAACCGTTTAATGGACGCACACCCTAAATAATGAAGTCAAGTACTTTCTGTCATTCCCCATCATGGAAACATGGAAAACAAGTAAATTCAGTTAATTAGAATACCCCACAAGCAGTTTTTTGTGATTTGCACTTATGTTCAAAGGACAATAACTCCAAGGAAAATGAGCAAACCAACTCGGGTTAACAATATGCGCATCTCCTATTCTTGATGCTTTGCACCAAGTCTCATGAAATAGTGCTATATACTTTAGGAGAATTTGCACAGACAAGAATTTTGGAGGGATGGATGGAAGGATGGAGGCAAGAAAGGATGGATGGACAGAAACTCAAATTTAATATCCCCCTCTTTCTTCAAAAGGTGGGAATAAAAATCAGGCTTTAACACTATAGCTTATTCTTACATCAAAGTATAAAATTCTCACCTTGGTTTCTTTCTAAACAGCCTATATAGCTGGTCTTGCTGTAATGCAGTTACATCGTGAAACTCTCGTTTAAATGACCGGTCCATGACCTTGTCCTCGGCCACTAGGATGTCGTACTGCTCTCTAAAAGCATCCACATTCTTTCTACTTTCCATCATAGCATGTGCAGTGATTGCCTATCAAAAATAAACATATAACCACCATAATTATTTAGTAAATTATACAGTCATACCTAGTTTAAATGCCACCCCAAAAGTTTTGCCACCTCATTTATCAGCAAATATTAAGCAACATACACCATTCTATGCCTCTCCCTTTCTCAATCTCAATAACAACAAGTTTAAGAAACACAAATAATTTCCTCTCTCTCTCTCTATCAATTTATTGTCAAAATGGTAGCAGTAAATAAAATGTGTGTATACAAGAAGTAACACCATTTATCTTGTAAAAATATTACTATTTTCAAGAAAAAGGAAGTAACAGCCTCAACCAGAAGCAATGATTTCATTAATATCCACTAAAATCAAAAATGAATTCTTAATAATTTTAGACAGGAAGTAGCATTTTAAATACCTTCATTTGTTTTTTGTGTTCCATCAATCTGGCAAGTTCCTTGTCTTGTGTTTCAAGTTCTTCTTCCATTAAAAGTGAATATCTTATTCTAAGAATCTTCAATTCTTCCTGTCAAACAGATAATCAAAAAATATATATAAATAAACATGGAACAAATAAACCAAATAATACATCATCTTTATTTCTAACAATAAACAACCTGTGTACCATAATTTCACCTACTACTTCTCAAACTCCACAGAGGTATCTTTAGCAATACCTCAACTTTTAGTGGAGTGGGGTAGAGTGGTCTAAAGCAAGCTTATAAAAAACAAAGTGCTTCTCAACGCCTAAGGTTGGATCCCACTCAGGACAGATTCGTTCTAGTGTGATAAAATTTGTCAATTGCTTGGCAAAGGTTGGTGGTTTTCTCTGGGTATTCTGGTTTTTTTCACAATCTATAAACTGACTGCTTCAATATACTGTGCTGTAGATGAACAAAATCTTGACTAAATTCCAATAAGCTTCTAGTCTTATCCAAAAAAGACCTGTTTTTGTAATTTAGCCTTTCGAAGCTAGAGAGTGAAATTTGGTGAAATCACTCCAGAAAATCTAAATACACCCAAGGGAAAGACACAGACAGTCCATGTAGGTCATGTTAGCCCATAAGGGCAAAAAGTAATAATGCATGATAAGGTAAAAGAATAAACTCATGAACAGTAGTGAAATGGGTACCTCCAGTAATGATAGTTGACTACTCAAGAATGCAATAAAATGACCTGTATTTGAGGATCACTGTATGACCCTGCATTCTTCATCTTTTCAGATGTATTTAGAAATGCCTCCAACCTTCAGCTTTAAAACAAAAATAACTACCGGTAGTACTGTCTCTTGAGAACCAAATACCCCCCTCCGCAACATCTCTAAGGGTTTAATGTTTTCCAGCCAACTTGACTTTTCCGATATTACCTTGGTTCAAGGTTATGGCATACCTTTGGACCATGAAGATCATGAAGATTATTCATGTGAAGTTTTATGATAGTTGTCCAAAGCAATTATGAGATATGGCCCAGATATGATTTTACACGGACAAACTATTTTGCAGGGGGTATAAAACACAAATATTTGTCTTACCTGGTAAATAACCATCATTATCTTGATCTTTTTCAAAAACAACTGATTTAGAATATCATCAAAATTGGCCATACCATCCTTTATAGCTTGTTGAAGTTTACGGAGTTCTGTCTCTAGTTGCTAAAACACATGAAATGAACAAATAAGTTACTGGAGATAGGATACCACAAAAAAAGTACCATAGTATATTTCAGTAATGGTATTTCACACACTATAGCCACCTTTGAGCTCTAGAAATATGTGTTTTAAAAATGTTGATGGTTTTGTTTGTTTTTCCCACAAAATTTAAATTATCCATAAATTTAAAATCAGTTAGTTTCATGGTATGCATGGCATACTTCAGTAATGGTATACCACACAAAATAGCCACATTTGAGCCCCAGAAATGTGTGTTTAAAAAATGTTGATGGTTTTGATTTTGTTCTCCACAAAATTTCAATATATTATAAATTTAAAATCAGGTTTTAGTTACTAAAGATAAGGTAATTTTTTGTGACAGTTAATTTTTTCGTGAGAATCAACATTTCAAGTTATTTGCATATCATTTAATTTAGTGTCATCTGATGACAGTTAGTACAAATTCAAGCAAATCATATCAAATTGAAATATTTGCAAACATTTTGTTTTCGTGTAATGTTGATTTTGCAAATTTACGCAAATAATGAAATGAATTCGAACATTTCCGGATTTACGGTAGTTCCATTGAATGTACCACAGGAGAAAAAATTCCATGGTACACAGCCAATTTTTGCTCAAGTGAAATTCATTTATGAAATTAACGTTAATCAAGCTTATACGTTAAACTCACGTGAATCTCAATTCACGTGAGCAAAAATTGGCTGTGTAAGTTATATCGCACATCTTCATATTTTAGCATGGAGGTAAAGCTTTAATCTCGTTTTTTTATTGAAGTGGTATTTACTGTACCTCTCCATTATACTCATCCTATTGTTTGTGTTACAAACCTTGTGATATTTTTCTCTTTCTTCCTGTAAATCTTTTACTTTCTTTTCATATTCCTTGACTAATTTCTGTTCATCCTCTGACCAGTCTTCCTCCTTCTTTGTTAACATAAATGTTGGCTTTGGAATATCCTGTTTTTACAGAGAAAATAATACTAGTTTTAAACAACGATCACAAGTAAAATGAAATTATTTAAAACAAATAAGAATAAAATTTTAAAATTTATATTATTAATACTTTCATAAATGTTTTTAGTTTAAAAACATAATGAATTTCCCAATTTACTCACTTTTGAAAATTGTCTATTTTGTGTAAAGTCCTGTTTTCAGATATTTCATTTTTTTGAGAAATTATAATTGCTGAATGGTTAGGTATGCATACTCATGATTGAAAGGTTGTTGGATTGAACCCAAACAAAACTGCATGGTGTCTTTGAGCAAACAGCAAACATTTAATTTTATATTGTTCTAGTTCACCCAGCTGCCAGATGAATGGGTATTAGTATATATAGCCAGTTAACATTGTGATGGACTGGCATCCCATCAAAGGGCGAGTTTTATTCTTGTAGTGGTTCCAAGCACATGAAACCACATATGAACTGTCCTGATTAATGGAGTTTAATGCCATCATCAAGATTCTTTAACTTATAAGGCAGTAGTCAGTCCTGGGATGGTGGTTTACCCTGGAGTACCTAGCGAAAACCAATGACCTTTGGCAAACAAACTGACAAACTTTCCTGCCAAAGTGAGATTGGAAGATCTGTGATTCACAAAAATGGACCTTAAACAACTTGGCCACTGAGACACCAATGACCTGATTGGCCTACAGGCTTATAGTTTTATGATTAATATTAATTAACTTACTTTTTTGAGTTCATCTTCTTTCTTAATTTCCAATACACCGCCCATCATCATATCAAGTGCTCTTTCCCTAGCATTATCTCCCTTTTCCCGAAGTCGTCTCTCTTCTTCTGCTTTTTCTTCATCTTCTTTCTTCTTTCTCTGTTCTGGTGTCAGGTATTTTTCCACCTTTACCTGTAGGTCAAACAGAAAATAAAAATTTATGTCTTGTGCTGAGAGTTCCATTTTATTTCAGACAACAGAATAAATTATTTAAGATCTTAGAAACAACAGATTTATTGATTTGGTTAAAACCTGATGTCTTTAGTCAACAGAAAATACCGTTAATGCGGTTATTTTTGTGTGGTGGAAATTTTTTGCTGTTTTTGTGAATTGAACAATGGTAAATATTTCCTTTCTTGAATATTACAGCAAGTCAGGTTATATATGCTATGTACTTGTACCTCAAGAATGGCCAAAATCGTGAATATACACCACTGCAGTAAACACCCTTACTGAACTGAACTTAAACTCCTGAATATAACTATTTCACAGAAATTTCTACTTGCCAAAATAACCACATTTACAGTAAACCCTCAATTTTTACTGTTATAAAAATTCACTGCAAAGATATAAGTGTTTGTGCTACTTCAACTATAGCTGGGAGATTAATAGAATCTCACACCGATAACAGTGTAAGACAGAGTTTGAGATATCTCTGTCTTACCCTGTTACTGGTGTAGGATTCTTTTTCTCACATATTTGCAACATAAAACATGATATGTAAACAAAAAATTGCATTAAATGTTCAGTTTTAATGTCACCATCCGTGCTTGCTGAAAATGATGTAATCAATTTTTGTTGAGGTTCTCACTTAAAATGATTTTGACGTCATCAATTAAGCATGTGTAAGTGATTGTGACGTTGAGAAGTTGTTGGTTTACTTCGGATTTCAATGACGTTACGAGGAGCTAAACAGCGTGTGTAGCTTGTCTTACACAGGGGAGTGTAAGACAGAGATATCTTACACCTAGCATTAACCAACGGAATAACTCGGTGAAGTATGGGAGATAAAGTAAAGATTACTTCAAAGGAAATATAATGAAGTATAACAAACCTCATGA
Source organism: Anadara kagoshimensis (assembly GCA_021292105.1). NCBI lineage: Eukaryota > Metazoa > Mollusca > Bivalvia > Arcoida > Arcidae > Anadara > Anadara kagoshimensis. The sequence continues at coordinate 46,427,399 of CM037857.1, forward strand.
TCTTCCACTGTAAGTAGCCTCTCTGGTTTTTCTAAGATGGACATGGTTGGTTCCACCATATCTTCACATAATTCTAAATCTGCCATTATTTTGACAATTCTTTTGTTCTTATCCTTAATCTTGGCTATTTCTTGTTCTTTTTTCAGAAAAACATCATCAAATTCCTTATTGAAAATGTTCTTAATTCTGAATATCGCATCCTGAAATGATTAAGAAAGAAATAGATTAAAATTTCTTACACCTGGTTATTACTGTAGATTACTTTTATATCGGGAGAGATTTATTAACGCGTAATTTCGCGAGGACTCTCAATCACAAATTCAAATATCACGCGAATATTATTAAGTCAAATTTAAAACATGACGGCAATCGACTATGACCGTTGTAAAAGTATGCCATATAAGATGCAATAAAGTAAATCGTAAACTTCGCCATAACTTGCAAGGTTCCATTGAAATCTCAGGTTAAACAGGCTTAATTAACGTTTCCTTTCAACCGTTTACAAAAAGTCTTGACGAAACATCACCGTAACTTACAAGGTTCTATTGAATTTTCCCTTTAAACACCGATGGACGAGGCTGAATTAAAAATTTCTTTCAACCATTTACAATGACCATGGAACATTAAGAAACAATCATTAAAACAAGAAGAAAGGTAGATAACTATATAGCCCCCACGAAGGGGACGCAAAATTAAATATGAAACTGGATTGTGGACACGAATACACATATTGGCAAAATGAAGCTCAGAAGTAAGTACGTGAAATTTGATACTCGTAATATTAAACTAATCTACAGTATACTTGTGAGAGTGATTTTCAGAACAAGACTTACTTCGATCCAATTTTTAACTAATAATGTCTATTTTTTTTAAAGTCATTGTTGAATGAATTAGAAAAAGCATAAACTAATGCAAAATATTTGCAAAAAATGTTTATGTTTAAAAAATTGACAAAGAATCAACATTTCCAACAGTGATTTTGTCATCTTTCTGTGGCTAAATATAATGGGTGCCTCATATATAGAATATACAATTTATTAGGCGTTTAAGTTATCAATTTTGAAGAAAGTCCATGGGAAACAAAAATTCCACAAAGATCTATGCTGTAACCCATGGTTAAAGAGTTAATTGTTAGGTTAAAGAGTTGTCAACATTCCAGTGGTGATTTACAGTTTAAGAGACTTTTTTGCCATACCTCTAGCAGGACAATCTGTTGTGTTTTCTGTTCTCTACTGTGTAACTCAAATTGACTTATAAACAACTCATTATCACCTCCATAATTTACACCTGTAACAAAAAAGAATCAAAGTACTGAAAGTACTGAAATTACAAATAAACAAAAGTTTTTTTAAGAAAACAAGATACCATCAACAGATTCCAACTTGACAATGAAACTTTTAATGAGTGCTCTAAAACTTAAACAGTAGTTAAAAGATGAATGGGGCAGTCAGAACTGATATGAAAGGACGTTGTGAGTACAGTAAGTTTTCCAGACTTTTGTCCAATGAAATATATACATGTATTGAAAACTAATAATAATTGAGGGAATTGTCTCTTATCCAAACCATATACTGGTACAAAGTTTAGCATTATCATTTACAAGCATAATAGAGGTAAGCTAAATTATAGTCAAGTAAAACTGTTACAGACACACATGTTTTAAGAACATGAAACACTAAAAAAAGTTCAAAAAGTATCAAATGTGAAATATATTTGGAATAATCTAAATAGCCAAATATTTAGCTATTTTATCTACCACAGCAATTAAGTATATCTACAGTAAGAATATATTTGATGTTCAACATGGCCACCACGAGCTTGACTCAAAGTCAAGGTTAATTTCAGGTAGCGTACCTAGACTTCCTGTAGTAGATGGTTTTTCCTTGCCACCTTCCTCAACTTCTTCATCCTCTAAGTTATCTCCTTCCTAAAAATAACAGAGCACTTTTCATTACATGGTGCATTTTATACACATAAATTCAGCCAAACTGTTTAGTTACAATTACATTTAAATTTGTAATACATGTACTGTTACAATAATATATAAAATTTACTGAATTGTTAAATGGGCATACATATGACCATATCACTAAACACAAAGTTGCTTTTTAATTGAAATATTTCTATCAGATGAAAAAGCTGTGAAAGGCTAGGATCACATGAGATAAGCAACTACATTTGAGACTGAAAAGTATCATGGGAGCCAACCATAAAAACTTACTAGGGCAGAATTACTGAACATGAATAGAAGACTACTTCTTCCTGAAGAAGTAAAACATGTTTTGCTGGTATCTACAGAGAGGGGAGAAAGGTTATTTTTAAATTTCCCAAATCACAAGATTGTACAATACGCCGTCAGAGGAATGGAGATTTAGATAAATAAATCTGAACAGAATAGGTTACATGTGTTTTTTTTGGCTCAAATGAAATGTCCAATAGTTAATTTCTATTGTTTTCTATGGGACAAATCATTGAAATCAAGGATTAATTTTGGCAATATTGAAAGGTTTTTTTTGGCACTAATGAAATGCTATTTATTCAAATTAAGAACTTCTCCTGAAGATCTGAAGATTCAGATCAGTTATAATAATCATGTTGTAACATAAAAATCATAATAACATATAATTATAAAGAAAACATTCAACATCATGCAATTGTGTGGTGTAATTAATTACCTGTTCTCAACAAGAAATAATTCTTGATAAAAGGGTGATACCAACAAAGTTGGTTGTGAACCATGACACCATGTCATCATCCATTGTGCCATTCATTACAAAATTCTAAGTTAAAAGAGACTGCTCTTTTTCAAATCTTGAACAAATCTCAGCTACACCAAGGGTTCACTTTACTGCACTAACAGCCCAGGTGATAGACACAGAGGTTATTTGAGAGTAGAGTGGAGTGGAGTAATGTTGTTTTACCCTTAGCAAGATTTTTCCTTTTCTATTTATACTGGGGCAGTTCAGTTCTGGATGATGGAGGAAACTGAGTATCCAGAGAAAACAAATGAAGTTCAGCAAGGAAACTGATAAACTTTACCACACAAGTATCTGCCAGAGTGAGATTCAAACCTAGGTAGTGAGAGGCACTGTGATCCCTAAGTGTGCACTCTGGACCATTTGGTCACCAAAGCCTGTCAAGTGATTGAAATTGTAGGGCAGGTAAAATTTGCCTTATTACTGAGGGCTTCCCTAATACTTGCAATATTTATGCTGAGAAACCAGGAAGAATATTTTAACCTTTCAATTGTAAAGAAAAAACAAACTATAAAACTCATTTGAAAGCCAAATACCCCCACATCCAACATCTACAACAGTTTAATGTCTTACCTCGACAATGACCTTTCTGATATGAACGTGATTGAAGGTCATTACAAACCTTTGGACCATGAAGATTATTTATGCGTTATTATCATAGTTGTCCAAAGCAATTACAAGATATGGGCCGGACATGATTTTACAAAGGCAGACAGTCACGGACAGATGGACAGACAGACATGATGATTCCTATATACAGGGTTCATACAGATATTTGGACTCGAAATTAAAGACTTTTTAGGGTCTTTTCAGGGCTTATTTGCAAATTTAAGGCCTAATTAGAGGGACAATTTTAGCAAAAAATATTGGTCAAAGGAAATTAAATCAATAAAACAATTACTTACATGTCCATAGTATAAACGAGACTTGAAGTGGAGGGTGAAGTTGGGCATTTGGGAGGGCCAGGTACCATGCTCATTTAATTAATTAATTTATTTATATCAGTCTATTGGCAACCATTTATTAATATCAAAATACAGACACCCAACTGGCCAAATTCAAGGGCTTTTAAGGCCTTCGGATAAATTGAAGGGCTTTTTAGGGTCAGACTTGTTTTTATGTCTTTTTAGGGCAAATCCAAAAATTTAAGGACTTTTCCAGGCCTGTACGAACCCTGTATATACCTCCTCAAACTAGTTTGCGAGGGTATAAAACCAGTAAAAAAAATCAGAAAATATAATATGCTCTATAACAAAGTTAAACATGCCCCCCCCTTTGTGAATGAACCAAAATCCATTAACAGTTGCATTCCTTAGTGTATATCAAAAGGATATATATCAACATTTTGAAATCAACGGTAAAAATTGAATATGAATATAAACAATGAAATGTGAATTTACATGGAAGAAGACACAACATTATAATTCCGCAAGAAAGCTCAGGAAAAGTACTTTGTTAACATTATGTCCATGACTTTGTTAATGTTATTAACAAATTCTGAATGTTAACACTTTTTTTACTTTTCCTGAAAATAGTGAGAAAATTATACAGTGTAAATGAATTTGATATTATGTTGTGTCTACTTCTGTTACCATGATTACCTACATACTTACATCAAAATATGATTGTTGTTGAATCATACTTAATAAAAGCTACAGAAACATACAAACATATCAAACATTATTTGTTCTCATTGAAGTTTCCCTTGTCACTGAATGACTAGATGAACCACTCCAATAAAACCATAGATAGTCAGCTTTTTAAGTAGAAAGCTTAATATGGATAGATTAGGGTAAATCAAACACTTATCAGAATTCATCAATTTTGTGTGACAAGTTGGATTCAGTTTGCTTGGGAAAATAAACAATACTCAGGATATCAAAAAGCGTATTGACAACCCCCTCCTCTCCTACACATACAAGGGAATCTGATTTTCACTGTGTTAAAAAATGTAAGCACTGGATGAGGAATTGACGTATCGCTGGCCATGCCCACAATGTTCCGACAAAGGCCTGGCATGCTTGAATTACATGCAAAAAGAATGAAAACTTGGTCTGAATTGCGCCGTTTAATGACATAACTGACACTAGTACGTCATTTGTTGCTGTGACACTGCTTTGGTACTGTGATGGCGGCCTTAGTCGGAACATTGTGGGTGTGGCCGGCGATCCGTCAATTGTGGCAATCTCATTAAAGGTTTCTTTTCCATAACAAAGTGCATACAGCTTTTCTGGATTCCATGGTATGGAATTTCAAAGGTAACATAGTTAATATCAAGCCTCCATTTTTAAATCTGGAGAATTTGATAAACTTTGTGTCATTATGTTTTTCGCCCTTTAGTCACACTAACTTGCTTGTAATAAATGAAATACTTGTTAACACTTCAGATGAATATACGATTGAAAGTCAGTCACTGTAATGGAGAAGGTCTGAAAAACTGCATGAACTGGAATTGTTATTTTTCAGAGATTTTGACAATGTGGAAAAAACAGAATTTTATTTAAGAAATGACATTCTGCTCATGGTATTTCAAGGGGTAATGCAAGATAGTTTGACACGCGCCACACTATCTTGCATTACCCCTTGAAATATCATGAACAGAAATGTCATTTCTTATATTTACAATTCTTTCTTTTAATTAATATTTAATTTGTTTTAACCCTTGGCGCTATTTCTTCCATACCTGCTCATGTCAGATATGATTTTAAGCCATGCAAGGTTAGCTTATGACATGACAACGTGATCCCCTGTGTAGGACATCACATAATATTGTGGGAAAATTGATACACATCAAGGATCATGACCCCAATTGTCTTTCATCGAAATTGCAATACAATTGCTTCTGTATGTTTCATCAAAGACAGGTACAGTCATATTGTAAATATTAAAGAATGATTTGTGTTGTCTGTAGTAATGGAAAAAAGCATGACAAGGACACTGACAACGATGATATAAGAAAGCAGATGATGATCACTATATGTACTCCATTGTTACACATGTGACATAAAAAGTTTCATTTAAAGAAAAAACGCCCAAACACACATAAGGAGATAGGGAACATACATAAGGAGATAGGGAACTCACAAAACATTTATTGATTAATATTATCAATTAATTATTATGAATACACTTACAGCAGTTGTGGTAGCTGGTTTATGTGTCATTTCTACCTCTAGTTTTCTTGCCTGTAAAAAACAAATATACATACTATATATAAAACTGTAACAAGCCAACCTGAATTATAAAAACAGATGTCAGAGGAAGTGTAGCTCACTTGTACATCAAAAATACTTTCACAAAAATTCCAATGTCTAAAGCTAGGCTAAAATTTAAGTCAGCCCAAATCTTAAAAAGTCCAATATTGGGTTTGACTGAAAAGTTACAGGGTAAAACTGGCCAAAATTATGAAATAAAAAATACAAAAATACAAAAAAAGCAGTACTCAGTTGTAAAATTAAAATAAGAATTAAACTCAGTGTTTACAACTAAGATTTATAAGTGTACTGCATCAGCAAATATATAAATATAATGTCGGCCGTACATCTGTGTATAGTATGATCAGTATCTGACAAATACATCATTTGAGCAAGTTTTTTGGACTTGTCTCGGGGACCCAATTGGTTAGGTCATGGGCCATTATTATGCTAGCTGATTTGGTGTCAAAGGGTGTGTGCCTGAGCCCCTAGAAATATTGACACAAAATTAAGAAAAATTGTTAATATTTTACTAAACAATAACATAAACGTCAGAAGTATGGTAAAAGTAAGAAGCTAATTAAATATATTACATATTATGGTCCCCCCAATAGAGAACATATCATTTCTTGTTGACCAATAAACTGACACACTATAATCCTAAGACAATATGACATAATTACGCATAAAGATACAGAGTCCCAAATTAAGGCGAGACTGTAATTGGTCATAATCTCAAATAACAAAGTTTTGCATATAAGCATGAAAGAAAATTTACACAATATTCTAACACCTGCGACATGGAAATCCTTTGTTTTTACCCATGTGGGATTTCCTTGTCTCACCCTCGGGTTGAGACAGGCTAAACGCTATGCCTAAATAAACAGCGGTTTTCTTTGACCCTAGAAGATTTCAATGATTTTTAAAGGAATAAGGTGTGAGAAAAAGACAGTTAATATACATTGTATTATAACTTACAGCTAATTCCATTTTCTCTAATTTCCGTCTTGCTGTCACTGTGGCAAGAAGTTTTTCAAAGCTCTCCGATCTTTGTCTCATTGGGAAGTTACTCACTTCAAGTATGGAATTAAATGCCTGTCAGAATAAAAACAAACAAGAAACCTCATCATTAGTGATGAGACATAATACATGTACATTTATTTAGATTTATTTACAACAAATTACCTCCCTTGAAAACATTTTGAACAATCAAGTTATATTTCACTGATCCAATGGAATTGTATCGCAACATGATATCCTTCATATGCCTTGTGCTGAGAAATTATTATCATATAATTACAAACTTCATGTTACACAATTTAGAGCATTTTCATTGGGTGTTTTCTTGCAAAAACACAGTGTTATGTTCCAATAACAACGTTTTCTACCAGATCTATTTTTGGCCAGTTTTAGGGATTAGACAATTTGTGATAATTTTCACGTTGTTACACCCCGATAACTACATAAGAAATGAAATTCAATTCTGAAATACAGTAAAACCTCACTCTAATGTCCCTAAATAACTTTGCTGCCTCACTTATCTTCACACTATTTTCAAGTAATAAAATCCATTTTTTCTGTTTTTCTTTATAGTATCTCTAAAACACTTTATAACACAAATATTTAATTGAAAAAATAGTAGGGATGAGTTTTATTGAATATAATAAAATAAGTTTCTCTTAAAACTGAAATTGTTCTTGGAAATTGCTGATGAATAATACATTGGAAACAAAAGCTCAACACTTAAGTATGTTATAATATGGTACATGGATGAAGCCAATTAAAAATTACAAATACTGTAGAACTGACTTAAATGTGAACAAAACAAGTAATATTTATGAAATACCAGTTAAAATATAAGAAGACATGTCCAACAACATACCTGGATAGCACGACCTTTGACCTTCATATCATCCCAGCATTCCTTTTTAATCATTTCTCTCAGATAGATTTTTGCTAGATTGTCAAATTCAATTTCATCTCTCACCTAGAAATAAAATTTTGATCAACTACATTAAATATATGATAAATGTTACTATGCATCCTTAATAAAATGGTGATGGTTTGAGTATTGTTCCATGTTGTTTTTTTATAAGCTATGACATTAAGTTACTATGAAAATGGTTGTTAATCAATTTCTCAGTTGCTTAGATCTTTGATAAAATTTTCACAACTTGCCTTTAATTTTGACATCAAAGTTTTAGAGTATTCATAAATTACAAAGAACATCCAGTGGCACCAAATAATCACTTGCATGAGTATTCAAGAAAAAAACCTTGTATATATCAACCATTATTTGCAGCTACAAACATTTTTGTTTTCTAAACAAAGAGATTAGAATAAGGGGAAGAACTAATAATTCCCATTTAAGATGGAAAGGAAAAAAGCAGTAATAAGTTATTTAAAATTTACCCTCTGAACTTCACTATCTGCCTCAGCTTGAAGTTTATTCTGTTCTTCAATGTCAAGGTCAAATTCATGTCGTCCAAGTTTCTCTATCTCTGGTAAATCTTCATTTTGTTTTAACATGCCTTGAAGCTACATAAATAAAGATAATAGGAATTAGACTGTAAGAAATAAATAGGCGGAGCACCAAGCTCCCACAAGTGAACTTTCTCACGCTAGGATCTGCCCCAGAGGAATTTAACCTAGGCAGAGAGAGGCAAAGTAGGAAAACCTACTTGTTCTTTGCCAAGCAAACTGACAAACTTTCTCACACTAGTGGGATTCAACTTAGGTGGAGAGAGGCAAAGTAGGAAAAACCTACTTGTTCTTCAGCAAGCAAACTGACAAACTTTCTCACACTAGTGGGATTCAACCAAGGCGGAGAGAGGCAAAGTAGGAAAACCTACTTGTTCTTCGGCAAGCAAACTGACAAACTTTCTCACACTAGTGGGATTCAACTTAGGCAGAGAGAGGCAAAGTAGGAAAACCTACTTGTTCTTCAGCAAGCAAACTGACAAACTTTCTCACACTAGTGGGATTCAACCAAGGCGGAGAGAGGCAAAGTAGGAAAACCTACTTGTTCTTTGCCAAGCAAACTGACAAACTTTCTCACACTAGTGGGATTCAACTTAGGCAGAGAGAGGCAAAGTAGGAAAACCTACTTGTTCTTCAGCAAGCAAACTGACAAACTTTCTCACACTAGTGGGATTCAACCAAGGCGGAGAGAGGCAAAGAAGGAAAACCTACTTGTTCTTTGCCAAGCAAACTGACAAACTTTCTCACACTAGTGGGATTCAACTTAGGCGGAGAGAGGCAAAGTAGGAAAACCTACTTGTTCTTTGCCAAGCAAACTGACAAACTTTCTCACACTAGTGGGATTCAACTTAGGTGGAGAGAGGCAAAGTAGGAAAACCTACTTGTTCTTCAGCAAGCAAACTGACAAACTTTCTCACACTAGTGGGATTCAACCAAGGCGGAGAGAGGCAAAGTAGGAAAACCTACTTGTTCTTTGCCAAGCAAACTGACAAACTTTCTCACACTAGTGGGATTCAACTTAGGCGGAGAGAGGCAAAGTAGGAAAACCTACTTGTTCTTCAGCAAGCAAACTGACAAACTTTCTCACACTAGTGGGATTCAACTTAGGCAGAGAGAGGCAAAGTAGGAAAACCTACTTGTTCTTCGGCAAGCAAACTGACAAACTTTCTCACACAAGTGGGATTCAACTTAGGCGGAGAGAGGCAAAGTAGGAAAACCTACTTGTTCTTCGGCAAGCAAACTGACAAACTTTCTCACACTAGTGAGATTCAAAATTAGCTATCGGGAAATAAATGAGAGAAAGGATAAAAATGACTTAAGATAAACTACAATGATATATAAAAATAAATCAATTCTCCTTTGTTTTAAGGATTTTGATTGGTCAGATCTTTTCTGTTATGCTTGAACAAAATCATTGGTTTTCTGTGACGTCATATTATGGACGACCCAGGTACATGTACATTTGAATTCCTATGTCACAGTAATGCTATATTTTTTTACTTACTGTAGCATGAACAATGAACTTGTGGTTCCTTTTTAAAACCAATTTTTCATTAGAATTTTTTTTTTTGTAAATTTTAAATTATTATTTGTCTTATTTTAATGATGGATTAATTGACAGAATTATATGATTACGTACTGTTCTTCTCATTTCACGGATCTGCTCGCGTAAATCCCGTTTGGTGTCAGAATATTCCTTATCTTCCTCTTTAACTGCCTACAAAAGAAAATAAGTCACAGTTTATAATTAAAGCTTACCAGAAATAACAGTCTAGGGAGCATGGTTTCAATAATTTGAGAAATCCAATTTGTTTCTATATAAACAACAGTTCCCCAGCGTGGTACATATGTTTGTCTGAATAACATGCGAGTACATAACGCATGGGTATGCCTGCATGATGTGTGTATGTGTCTACATGGTGCATGTGTGTGCCTGCATGGCATGTGGGAGTATCTGAATGTCATATGTTTGTGTGTGTCTAAATGGCATAACATGTGTTTGTGTTACACATATTTCAATGATAACTTACTGTAATAGTTTGTACTTGTAACCAGGTAGAGTCAGACAGAGTTACGGGTGTCCGCATGATATGTGTGTGTGTTACACATGTTTGTGTGTGTGTCAGCATGGCATGTGTGTGTTTGTGTTACACATATATCAAATAATAACTTACTGTAATAGTTTGTACTTGTAACCAGGTAGAGTCAGATGGAGGTACAGGTGTCCACATGACACATGTGTGTGTTTGTGTTACACATATATCAAATAATAACTTACTGTAATAGTTTGTACTTGTAACCAGGTAGAGTCAGATGGAGGTAAGGGTGTCCACATGACACATGTGTGTGTTTGTGTTACACATATATCAAATAATAACTTACTGTAATAGTTTGTACTTGTAACCAGGTAGAGTCAGACAGAGTTACGGGTGTCCGCATGATATGTGTGTGTGTTACACATGTTTGTGTGTGTGTCAGCATGGCATGTGTGTGTTTGTGTTACACATATATCAAATAATAACTTACTGTAATAGTTTGTACTTGTAACCAGGTAGAGTCAGATGGAGGTACAGGTGTCCACATGACACATGTGTGTGTTTGTGTTACACATATATCAAATAATAACTTACTGTAATAGTTTGTACTTGTAACCAGGTAGAGTCAGATGGAGGTAAGGGTGTCCACATGACACATGTGTGTGTTTGTGTTACACATATATCAAATGATAACTTACTGTAATAGTTTGTACTTGTAACCAGGTAGAGTCAGATGGAGGTACAGGTGTAGGAGTGGTATAAATCTCATCAGCCTCTATAGCTTTCTCTTTGGCTTGTCTTTCCTAAATGACAAATAAAGGAATAAAATGAAATCTTTATTTTGATTATAAACAGGATATTTCCTAGAAAAAATTCTTGATTAGACCACAATGATGACAATTTTAAGTCTCATTGCTGAGACAAAATGATCTCAAATATAACAAGAAAATTCACTAAATTAAGAATGATCAAACAACTCAGGTTTAGAAGGTGTGCATCTCCTATCAATATTGATGCTTTGCTTCACGTTTTGTACAAAAGAGCTACATAGGTTTCGAGAATTATTCTGAACAAGAAGTGTCTGGATAGATGGCCTTACGAATTTAACACCCTCCTCTTTCTTCAAAAGGTGGGTGATAAACAAAATATGTCAGACGAACAGTTCAAATCTAGATCAAAAAATTTGTTTTGTATTACTAGTATTGCAAAATAAAACATAAATAAATGGTGTTTACCTTCTCATCAGCTTCATTAAGTCCTGACACTGGACGTGACAGAGATGTAGGTGGTGTATATAAGCTCATTCCTTTAAGTGCCTCATCTTCTTCCTTCTGTAGGTGCATTAGTCTGGTCTTTCTGGCTCGAGCAGATTCCATCGCCGACTTGGCTTTACCAATACCAGTAGATGAAAAACTGAGAAATTATAAATCATTTATAATAATTAGCGTTTTTTTTTTCTTTTTTTTTTCTTTTTTTTTTTTTCTTTTTTTTTTCTTTTTTTTTTTTTTAAATTTAGCATTGAGGGATATGGAGATTTAAGCTTAGAACAATATAAGTTATACAAGGTTTTGGCAGGTTACATAGCCCCATGTACCCTGTCAAAGATTTGCATACTCTTGAGCCACAGGCTATTATACATCCTTCAAAGCAATAGTAGATTTTGTATTCTGTGTGGGATTATAAAGTACCATTTTTCTTTACCGTTACTAGACTTGTGCAATATACTAGTTAACTTCCCTTTTACTGCTAAATGTCGCCTGTGTTTATGTGCCCCGGTAGATTTTTGAACATAGTTCTATGTACCCCGGCAAGTTAACCAATCTCTATGCGATAAATTTCTTTGAAGGGTGACAATACATTATACAAAAATATAGTTAAGACTATTAAGAAGATTATTAGTAGGAAAATCAAAAATGGGTCAAAGACTCAATGGGCCGGGTTGCCATTAAGTCAGGCGCACATCTTTGATATTCTTTTGATATATACAGTACAAAGTAACTAAGTTTCAAAGTCTGGAAAAGTGGGAAAAAATCCTGAAATATTTCAAAAAAGTCAGGTGCACATCTTCAATATATATAGAAACATTCTGTGAAGTTTAAAGGTTTTTGATTAAAAACTGTAAGAGGAGTTGAGTTCACAAAGTAGGTACCCCCAGTTCAAATACTTGCTAAAAAGTGACTAAGTTTCAAAGTCTGGAAAAATGGGGAAAAAATCTTGAAATATTTCCATAAAGTCAGGTACACATCTTCAATATATAAAGAAACATTCTGTGAAGTTTCAAGGTTTTTGGTTGAAAACTGTAGATGGAGTTGAGTTCACAAAGTTGGTACCCTATTTTCCCCGCCCGCCCAACTGCCCGCCCACCAGACATTCACCATACTATAAACTGGATTTGCACTCTGTGCAACCCAGCCAAAAATGGTTATTCCTTCAGCTTGAACAGAATCTGCCTTATACTGACCATGTAAAATCAGGCCCTTATAGTATTTCATGATTGTTCATTTAATAAGATTTTGTATAACTTTGTTTTAGCAAATTTTGGTAATTTTAGCTAAAAATTCTCCCAAAATTTACTTCCAAACCTTTTTTAAAAAGCCAAAATTTGACTGAACAAATGGTGGCAATGATTTGAGGTTTTGATATGAAGCATGAAATTTTGAAATTAACTTGTTCAGTAAAATAAGGTTTAACTACTGTAAAACACTTTATTTTCGCGGCATGAAATTTTCGCGATATCCTGTTGTGAGCCAGATCCAATCGTGAGCCCCTCATGTAAAAGTCGTAGGTATGTACGTAAACAGCTTGTTCTCTTGCCATGTACAACTCCACCTGTACTCACCTGTGAACTGTGTTTTATAATAAAGTATATAACTTTTTTCTTGCTTTATAGATAACATAAAGCATGAAATTTTTGCGCGCATATTATTTTCGCGATTTTTATGAACTCACAAATTACACGAAAATAACATGCACACGAAAATTTAATGTTTTACAGAATTTACTTACTGCCAAGAATAGCAAGTCAAGACACCGTCATATCCTGTTGTAAATATGCTCTGACTGTCCTCTGAGAATGTTACGAATCGTACCCCACCTGACCGATAATCATGTGGTGAAATAGATACAAATCGATCCTGAAATATAAAATACATTGTAATATAAACATCATTGTACATATGTGAAGCTCTTAATTGTTTTGAAAATGAAATTGGAATGAATTTAAGTCTCACTAAAATTGTCAAAAACATGCAAAATTGCACTTTTGGTAAAAATTTCCTGATTTTATAATCTTATTTTTTTTTTCTTTATTGAATTTTCCTGGTTAAATTGTAATGTAAACACGTGCTGACAAGGATCACTGTTTGGAGCTTGTTTTGAAATTTTAAAAACACTCCATATGCACCCTGGTGCAGGCAAGACCCATATCCAAGTCATTATTGTTAATTTTTAGGTCCTAGGCTTCAGATTTTCAACTTCTGCCAACTTAATACCAACATTAATGCTCACTTAGACAGGATAGAATTAAAAACTATAAAATAAAGCCCAATATTTATCACAAAAATGAACAACTGTATAAACTAATAAAAATCTATCTATCAAAAAATATTTACCAATGTTCCAAGGGCTCTTAGCTGTACAGCGCCATCTGTTCCACAAGAGGCTAACCACTTGCCATGGGGAGAGAACTGTAATTTACCACCAGGCAACTGATGACTTATAAACTCAGCATCTGGATACAGTGGTTCGTTTTTACTCTGAATACAGAATACATAAAGCATGGATATAGAAATTTATAGTTAAAAAATATATACTTGGCAATACCCGAACTAACAAAGAAAATGTCACAACAAAATATCTTACATTTAAAATAGGACAAGACAAGACAAATACATATTGAAAACATCATCATGTATTTGAAACCAATTTGCCAAAATTCAAAGCTTTTATCAGAATGTTTATGCAAAGAATCTGATTTCACAAGACATAGTATGCGTTACTGTAAATCTATTTAATTTTGAGGTATAGGACATTTAGACATATCCATGTAGTTGAATTTTCACGTTTTTTAAATATGCACTATAACAGAATAAGCATGTTATAATTTCGCTTGGTATTAATTTTCGCACAAATCATACAGCCGTGAAATAAGCGAAATTAGTACACCTAAAAATTAAATACATTTACAGTATTTATTTCAAACACCAGTAGATATCTATATAAGAATCAATTCTTTAAATATATACCATATTTAAATCATTTCATCAGGTTATTTCACTTATAAATCGGGATATCTCAAGCTAAAGATGACTGGTTGCAGAATTTAACACTTATGACACTTCAAACAATAAAAATACAGGTTTCATTTTTGTTGAAATATGAAGAAAAGAGACCTCAAGATATTGCTTTCTGTAGTCAGTGGCCTAATTAAACTATTAGAGATGGTTGCTATAGAAGGTTTTATTCCACTGAGCCTGCTTGTAATTGTAACAGGTCATTTTACAGTTTGTTTTTGAGGTGAATAAATACATAAATAATAAAGTTTTACTTTTGAATTACCCCGGTAACAACATCCTAGATATTAACTAATATGTCAACTGCATACTAGCTAGCTTAGATATAAATATAAATAACAAACAAACAAACAAATAAATATAAGCTCTAAATTTCTGCAGCATGACTGTACCGATGCATCATGTAATGACTGACATACTTACCGGTAGTACATTTATGGGGGGAAATGGCTGAGTGATACTTTCACTGGTTTTTGAAGTCAAGGGTTGTGGGTTCAAACCTCATTTAGGACTTGGAAATTTTCTGAGATGATTTTCATCACCTGCCCATACTAGAGTGGTAAAAAGCTCATTAACAGAATAGTCTTTTGGATGAGACTCAAAACTGAGGTCCCGTGTCTCAGTGAACGCTAAAGACACCTCTGTAGAGTTAAAAAAAAAAGAGTAGGCCAGCTGTGGCCGCTACAGAGGACACTTACAACTAGAAACGATTGAAACAGACTGAGCAAGAAGATAAGATAAGATACACAGTACCAGTACTGTTATATAGAGTACATACATGTATTTGGGGAAGAGCTCAAAATAACAACTAGCCTAAGGATGGTTACTGTAATTAAGGCAGAACTTTTGTAATTTTAGGAAGGGCTGCATCACAAAATTTAGTACATGGATATATCTAGGATTTTTATAAGGGTGGCTAAAATTTTAAGCATATATAACTTGGTTTAGGGAGATGTGTAGTTGTATTACCTGTACATATTATGAACATTTACTCATGCAGACACCTTTGGACTGATTTAGAAAGAAGGTTTGGAAACTGTTTTTTGTATATGTCCAAGGAATCTAACATAATGCAAATAGCAAATTTTACAGATAAGGGTACTGCTATGCTACTATTACAACTTTAGAACCCATTGGCATTGTAAATGTATGATTTGATTCAAAGGAACCACACTACTACTATTACAACTTCAGGACTTATTAACAGTGCATGACTTAATTCAAATACAAAACTTTGCCACTACTGCACCTTTCAAAGACACCACTTTGCCACTGCTGTGCCTTTTAAAGGCACCACTTTGCCACTATTAAAACTAGAAATCCATGAGTAAATTTAGAGGCACCACTACTATGCTAAAACTACAACTTTGGCACCAACTGGTAATACACAGAAAATTTGTGTCATCACTAAACTACTACTTTAACTTTTGATCCCAGCTATTGTATCTATGCCACTGCTGCATGTATTACAACTTTGGAACCACTAAGCTACTATTACAACTTTAGAAGCAATTAACAATGCATGGTAAAATTCAAAGACACCATTTTGCCACTATTACAACTTTGAAACTCACTAAAAATACATGACTTAGTTTGGAGGCATTATTATTATGCCAAAATCACAACTTTGGAATCCAACGGAAATGCACAAAAAATTTCAAAGGCACCACTATGCTACTATTTTAACTGTGGAACTCAAAGGTAATGCCTGAAAATTCCCAGGCACCACTAAGCTATTTTATGACTTTAGGGCCCATTAATAATGCATGACAAAATTCAGAGGCATCCCTAATCTACTTTATAACTTTAGGTTCCCACTGGTAATGGATGACAAAGTTCAAAGGCACACTATGCTACTATTTCAACTATGGAAACTGGCAGTAATGCATGACAAAATTCAAAAGCACCACAATGCTACTTTTTAACTTTGGGACCCATTGGTAATGGATGGCAATATTTAATGGCACCACTGTAGTACACTACTGTTGCAACTTTTGGACCAATTTGAAAGGCACCACTATTCTACTATTACAACTTTAGAACCCACTGGTAATGCTTGACTAAATTCAGAGGCACCACTACACTACTTTACAACTTTGGGACCCATTGGTAATGCATGGCAAAATTCAGAGGCACCACTATGCTACTATTTGTATTATGTTTTATTTAGGGCAAGCAGACTGTACCTGTGAATTCATACTAACTAAACTCTGTCGTGCTGGCCTTTGCTACAAAATTATTAAGTTTTACACTTAACCAAAATTAAAAAAATAACTATGGTATATACCACAGACATATGTCTGAATAAATAAAAGGCTTTCACTATGTATAACATAATCAGCCCAGCTTCAGAATCAACACTCAATTTTTACAGTACCATGATGTGTCTTCATGGCTGAGTGGTCAAAAGTGCACATGCAGAACAGTGCCTCTTACAATCATAATATGAATCCCACTTGGACAGATCCTAGTGTGAGAAAGTTTGTTATTTCAATCTCTGATGGTCGGTGGTTTCCCCCAGGTATTTCAACTTCATCCACAAACACAAAACTGACAGCCTCAGCACAAGTGAAATCTTGACTGGGGCGTAAAAAACCATTACAGTCAAACCTGCCTTAAAGGTCACCTCTATATAAGGGTGATCTGCTTTTAAAGGCCAGTAAAAGTTATACCAATTGCTCTTTATTCATATTATTTGAACTTTTATATAAGGACCACCTGACCATAAAGGCCACTTTCACAGGTGAAATTTATAGGCAGGTTTGACTGTACTTAATTCAACAGTGCCACAAATGAAAAGATTTGTCAAAAGTGTAACTTCTGTATCATCTGGTTCATCAAAAGAACTTTAACCAAAACCTCATGCTCTTGCCAGGGTATGCGATAAGCTAAAGGCAAAATATTTTGAAAACTAAAATCCTGATTGCCATCAGATTACAGAAATCTTCAAAAATAAGCAAAATCATACCCAATCAATAAACATGAAGGAAAGCCAAACAATAATGATAATAATAATAATAATAATAATAATAATAATAATACCAGTAATAAAAGCAAAATTTGAAAAAAGAAAATATCATAAAGTTAATAAGAAATACCTGGTTGTTCTACAGATAAAGATAGATAAATAAATGTGAACTGATGATGATTTTTTTTAATTTCAGAATTTGAAATAAACAGTATCTGTAATGTATATAAAAATATTTAAAACAAATAAATGAAAATATTTCAATGGGGTAAAGATTGAATGGATTAGGTTATTAGGAGACATAAAAATGTAAAGTCATGATAAGAAACTCTGCATAAAATAACAATTTATCCACAAAAAATTATTGAATTATATATTAAAACATGCATGTAAACATAAACCTGTTATGTCAAAGTATTTGAGAGAAAAAATAAAAAATTGACAAAACAACAAATTTTATAAAGAAATCTATACAATTAGCTTTTACTTTGATTTTTTTTTCAAAGTTTTTTTTACTTTTCTTTTAGGATTTTGATTTGAACATGGACAAGGATGTTTGTGTTTGGTTTATTTCTTGAAACAAAGCAATGGTAGTTTTTTCCTGTTCTTAAATTGCACTTTGTGCAAGTGAGCTACAATGTCTTTCCACCTGTATCCTCAGACCGGTACATTTGTGTTTGATTTTTTTCTTGAAAGAAAGCAATAATGTTTTTTTTTTTTTTCTTAAACTGCACTTTGTGCAGGTGAGTTTCAATTCTTTTCCACCTAAGACCAGTATGTTTGTGTTTGGTTTTTTCTTGAAATGAAGCAATGATAGTTTTTTCCAATTCTTAAATTGCACTTTGTGCAGGTGAGCTAGATCACCTTTCCGGGTGTATCCTCTGGTAGTGGAATCTGATCTAACTTCTTACTGTACTGCGACATGGTATACATATTACCATCAGCCAGAACAGCACCATATGATGGAATAGCCAGCTTGAAGTCAATTTTCTTTATAGATGCATCCTTCAATTCACCCTTTAAACTTCTAACATGATTTTTCAAATCTGTAAATTAGAAAAAATAATTGAATAAATCAATAATTTTGATTTTTTTTTAATATAAAGAGAAAGAATAGTATGACTCACCTGCACAGTTTATCCATTAAAAAACTTTCAGTCTCTTAACTGTAAACTGTGAGATTTTAGCAGCAGTTTTATCTTGGCGGTTTTGGCAGTCAGATCTTTCCACTAAAATAAAACTGTGCTAAAATTACTTATAAGGGATTTTAGCAGCAGTTTTATTTTAGTGCTTTTGGCAGTCAGATCTTTCTGCTAGAATTACCTATAAGAGACCCCAAGTACAAACAAATAGTTGGTGATAAATAAAGATGTGCCAATCACTTATATACAGGAAAATCACTAAAATATGCCAGCACTAATATAAAGCATTTTACAGTAATTTTAAATCTGCACACCCACAAGTCACAAGTGCATCCTAGTACAATTCAGAACACAAGATCACATGCATAAACTTACAAACCATATGAACTGTTACATAGAACATTAGATTAATCAATCCAGAAAATTAAGAGTTGACAGAATGATGAAACTGTTTAATTCGTTAGTTAATGTTAGTTAAAACTATATACATTTCCTAAGTGATAGGTTAATAAAGATGTTTTGTTCAAAATAACTGAAAAATACTGACATTGAAATATATCGCAAACAACCCAATTTTTTCGCCGATTAAAATATATGCTATAGTATTATCAAAATACAATCTAGTAATATAATACCTTTCATCATGTCATCTGATATTTCAAAACACACAACATGTGTAGTTCCGTTTCTTTTGTTTCCTGTTGTGTTGATTGTAACAGCGAGTTTGATTGTCTCCCCTTCAGTAGTGGTCGACAATGACTGTATATCGCCACCAACAGCTAACAAATAAAAAACAAAGTATATAAAGCTAAAGTCGCTATTGGGAAAATCTCTACTCAAAGTCTTCCTACCTATATAGACCAAGTTTACATGCTTAACTTCTACTTAACATTTTCTCTCATTTAACCTTTAGGAGAACTTGGTGGCCCAGTGGTCTAAAAGATGAGGTTTCAGGTCACAGCACCTCTCATAATTTACTGGTAGGTTCAAAACCCACTTTGGAAAGATCCAAGTGTGAAAAAGTTTGCCAGTTTGCTTGCTAAAGGTGGGTGGTTTTCTACTGGCATTCCAGTTGCTTCCAACATCCAAGAGGTTCATTGTTGGTCATCGCATACAGAGTGTGATTAAGCTATTCATTATCACAGATAAGTGATGGAGGCTACTAAAGGTACAAAAATACTCAGAAAAAATTACCAAAATTTAAAAATAAGTCAATTTTAAACAATAGAAAACTGTCAGAAAAACAGAATAGCTCACCTGGACATAAAAGACAAAATGAAGAGTGGACATGGTACACTTGCAAACTGTCATAATAATGCTTAATCTGGATGATGAGACTTATGATTACACCAGAGATGTAGTATAACATCTACTGTGTTAGCCACTGTGGTAGCTCAGTTGGAAGAGTGCTCACTTCGTAAGTGGGAAGTCGTGGTCTCAAACCCCAGTCATGTCTGACCAAAGACTTGAAAGTGGGTAGTGACTGTTCTTTTGCCAAGCACTCAGTATTATGAAATGAAAGTCACGTTCTTTTAGATGGGATCTTAAAAAAATTGAGGTTTCGTGTCATGGTAGGCATGGCACGATAAAGAACCCTGCTGTATAATATCATAAGCCCAAAATTTCTGCACCTTCACCTATAGCTGGCAATGTCTCAATATAAGTGAAAATGGATAATGTAAAATAAAAAGTTTAACATACTTGTATAAGCCAGTGGTGTAAACTGTTTTGTTGCTCGGCTGTCAATAACGAAAACATGACCGTCATCTGAAGCGCTGAATAAATACTTCCCATCTGTATCATACCTGTTAATTAAATATAAACAAAAATCATGTGTCAGACTATCAATGAAGTAAAAAAC
Source organism: Anadara kagoshimensis (assembly GCA_021292105.1). Taxonomy (NCBI): domain Eukaryota; kingdom Metazoa; phylum Mollusca; class Bivalvia; order Arcoida; family Arcidae; genus Anadara; species Anadara kagoshimensis. Next base: position 46,448,129 of record CM037857.1, read on the forward strand.
ATGCGTCAAGACTATCAATGAAGTAAAAAAACACCTGTCAGACTATCAATGAAGTAAAAAACACATGTCAGACTATCAATGAAGTAAAAAACACCTGTCATACTCTCAATGAAGTAAAAAACACCTGTCATACTATCAATGAAGTAAAAAACACGTGTCAGACTATCAATGAAGTAAAAAACACGTGTCAGACTATCAATGAAGTAAAAAACACCTGTCATACTATCAATGAAGTAAAAAACACGTGTCATACTATCAATGAAGTAAAAAACACCTGTCAGACTATCAATGAAGTAAAAAACACGTGTCAGACTATCAATGATGTAAAAAACACCTGTCATACTATCAATGAAGTAAAAAAACACCTGTCATACTATCAATGAAGTAAAAAACACATGTCAGATTATCAATGAAGTAAAAAACACCTGTCATACTATCAATGAAGTAAAAAAACACCTGTCATACTATCAATGAAGTAAAAAACACATGTCAGACTATCAATGAAGTAAAAAACACCTGTCAGACTATCAATGAAGTAAAAAACACCTGTCATACTATCAATGAAGTAAAAAACACCTTTTAGACTATCAATGAAGTAAAAAACACATGTCAGACTATCAATGAAGTAAAAAACACCTGTCAGACTATCAATGAAGTAAAAAACACCTGTCAGACTATCAATGAAGTAAAAAACACGTGTCAGACTATCAATGAAGTAAAAAACACCTGTCAGACTATCAATGAAGTAAAAAACACCTGTCATACTATCAATGAAGTAAAAAACACGCGTCAGACTATCAATGAAGTAAAAAACACGTGTCAGACTATCAATGAAGTAAAAAACACATGTCAGATTATCAATGATGTAAAAAACACCTGTCATACTATCAATGAAGTAAAAAAACACCTATCATACTATCAATGAAGTAAAAAACACATGTCAGATTATCAATGAAGTAAAAAACACCTGTCATACTATCAATGAAGTAAAAAAACACCTGTCATACTATCAATGAAGTAAAAAACACATGTCAGACTATCAATGAAGTAAAAAACACCTGTCAGACTATCAATAAAGTAAAAAACATGTGTCAGACTATCAATGAAGTAAAAAACACATGTCAGACTATCAATGAAGCAAAAAACACATGTCAGACTATCAATGAAGTAAAAAACACCTGTCATACTATCAATGAAGTAAAAAACACGTGTCATACTATCAATGAAGTAAAAAACACCTGTCAGACTATCAATGAAGTAAAAAACACGTGTCAGACTATCAATGAAGTAAAAAACACCTGTCATACTATCAATGAAGTAAAAAACACCTTTTAGACTATCAATGAAGTAAAAAACACATGTCAGACTATCAATGAAGTAAAAAACACCTGTCAGACTATCAATGAAGTAAAAAACACCTGTCAGACTATCAATGAAGTAAAAAACACGTGTCAGACTATCAATGAAGTAAAAAACACCTGTCAGACTATCAATGATGTAAAAAACACCTGTCATACTATCAATGAAGTAAAAAAACACCTGTCATACTATCAATGAAGTAAAAAACACATGTCAGATTATCAATGAAGTAAAAACACCTGTCATACTATCAATGAAGTAAAAAAAACACCTGTCATACTATCAATGAAGTAAAAAACACCTGTCAGACTATCAATGAAGTAAAAAACACCTGTCATACTATCAATGAAGTAAAAAACACACGTCAGACTATCAATGAAGTAAAAAACACCTGTCAGACTATCAATGAAGTAAAAAACACCTGTCAGACTATCAATGAAGTAAAAAACACGTGTCAGACTATCAATGAAGTAAAAAACACCTGTCATACTATCAATGAAGTAAAAAATACGCGTCAGACTATCAATGAAGTAAAAAACACGTGTCAGACTATCAATGAAGTAAAAAACGAATGTCAGATTATCAATGATGTAAAAAACACCTGTCATACTATCAATGAAGTAAAAAAACACCTGTCATACTATCAATGAAGTAAAAAACACATGTCAGATTATCAATGAAGTAAAAAACACCTGTCATACTATCAATGAAGTAAAAAAACACCTGTCATACTATCAATGAAGTAAAAAACACCTGTCAGACTATCAATGAAGTAAAAAACACCTGTCATACTATCAATGAAGTAAAAAACACACGTCAGACTATCAATGAAGTAAAAAACACGTGTCAGACTATCAATGAAGTAAAAAACACATGTCAGATTATCAATGATGTAAAAAACACCTGTCATACTATCAATGAAGTAAAAAAACACCTGTCATACTATCAATGAAGTAAAAAACACATGTCAGATTATCAATGAAGTAAAAAACACCTGTCATACTATCAATGAAGTAAAAAACACCTGTCATACTATCAATGAAGTAAAAAACACCTGTCAAACTATCAATAAAGTAAAAAACATGTGTCAGACTATCAATGAAGTAAAAAACACATGTCAGACTATCAATGAAGCAAAAAACACATGTCAGACTATCAATGAAGTAAAAAACACCTGTCAGACTATCAATGAAGTAAAAAACCTTGTGTCAGACTATCAATGAAGTAAAAAACACCTGTCAGACTATCAATGAAATAAAAAACACCTGTCATACTATCAATGAAGTAAAAAACACCTGTCAGACTATCAATGAAGTAAAAAACACATGTCAGACTATCAATGAAGTAAAAAACACCTGTCATACTATCAATGAAGTAAAAAACACCTGTCATACTATCAATGAAGTAAAAAACACCTGTCATACTATCAATGAAGTAAAAAAACACCTGTCATACTATCAATGAAGTAAAAAACACCTGTCAGACTATCAATGAAGTAAAAAACACCTGTCATACTATCAATGAAGTAAAAAACACCTGTCATACTATCAATGAAGTAAAACCACCAAGAAGTTGATCTACCAAAATACCTATAACAATAAATATGTATTGTAACAAACTTTTGCAGTTTGTTATTAGAAACACAAACTTTTTACATGATGGAAGTGAATAAATATAAACATGTCATATCCTCATGTCCCTAATTTCATAAATTATATTGAATCAACTAGAACTGTCTCTTGAGAGCCAAATGCCCATGCCCCTAACATCTACAAGGGTTTAATGTTTTCCTGCAACCTTGACCTTTCTGAGATGACCTTGGTTCAAGGTCATGACACACCTTTGGTCCATGAAGATTATTCATGTGAAGTTTTATGACAGTCATCCAAAGCAATTACCGGTACAAAATATGGTCTGGACATGATTTTACACGAACAGACACACAAACAGATAGACAGACAATTAGACAGACAAGGCGATTCCTATGTACCCCCCTCAAACTAGTTTGCATAATAATATTTAGCCATATTGGAAGGAAGAGTATCCAGGTCCAAATTTCAAAAATCAGGACAATGCCTTAAACCTCAGTCTTTTGTAAGAAAATTATTTGCATAAGAAAATTAAAGAAAAAGAGAAAAGCTAGATTTTTTCCTAATTTAAACTTACACTAGATGAGTGACAGGTCCCTGATAAAGCCTGGTGCCATGAATAATTCTTGGGCTGTCCACATCAGTGAAATCCACATAAAATACATGACCACTGATGGTACCAACTGCTGCTGCATGAAGTAATGGACCTGCTGCTAGTGAAGTAGCCTAGATAAAAAGGTAAAAAAAATTATATTTTTTCAATTTCTTCAGGATAGGGAAAATGGAATGAAATGAGGAAAAAACAAAAACTCTATTTTAGATTATATCACAACACTTTGGAACAAAAACAAAAGATTTATGGAATTGCTAAATATTTAAATTTGAAAACTGATATTTGATTTGAATTTAAATTTCTGTGATGTTTATAACATGCCAGCAGATTTTTATTTAAAAAAGTGATGGAGTTAAAAATGAATGTTGCAAAAACTGCTAAATAATACAAAAACTAATGATATATTTTGCAAAAATGACAAAATTTTCAAATTATCATGACATTAAATTAAAATTATTATGACATCAAAATTATAAATTAAGAATTTTGCAAAAATTGTAAAATTTTCACATGATATTGATGTTAAATTTTTTCTTAAATTTCCTGTTAAGTACACAAGTACCTGAATTCCAACTGATATGGATGATACAAGATGTCCTTTTTCTAATGTCCACAGCTGAACTTCTCCATCTTCTCTACAGGTCTACAAATACAAAATGTAACTAGAAGATAAATATTGTTTTCAGAGATTGTCAATTTAATAAAAAGTGTTTGGTTGATCAATCCCCAAAATTTTCATTTATATGACATTATAAATGTTTGGCAATAAATTGATGGAGGTTTTTGAAGACAAACATAGAAAAAATGGATTTTTTAGCCTTTCAAAATAATGTGATAATAGGTAAGGTGGCATTATAAGGGTAATAAAATTTTACTGTGATTATGAGTGTGATGGCAAAGTGATCAAGGGACATTATTATAGGTTTTACTTTACCATAAATCAGGATTTTTTTGCTGTGATTTTATAATTGCTAATTTTGCGAATGAAAAAATTCACAAAAATTAAACCCCTAAAATATTTATATCACAAAAAAATATGAGATCAAATAAATGTTTTCCTCCCCAACAAACAAATTTTTGAATTTGATCGGCACCTTATGGATCTTTTCAGTATAGCAATTATCATAACTACTTTATGTGATTAGATACTTGGTTTTCTTTAGTCAAGAATTTTTTAAGACCCTTTCTTTTTTCAATTTCAATAACAGTCTAAGCAGCACTGTACTGTAAGTACAGTCCAACCTGCCTTAAAGCCCACCTCTATATAACGGCCACCTGATTATAAAGATCAGTAGAATTATATCCCAATTGTTCTTTATTCATATTATTTGAACCTGTATATAAAGACCACCTGCCCTTAAAGGCCACTTTTATTGGTTCCCATGGGTGGTCATTATAGACAGATTTGACAGTATATGTTAAAATACATATCAAATCAATTTCATATGAACTTCATTACTCTTTAATCTGTGCAATAATTTTGCAAATAAGATCTGTTTCATGTCAGTGATAGATTTAGTTCTGGTACAAAGCTGATAGAATACTTACCACACAATATTCACTACCAGCAAGACAACCAATACCAACAAAGTTACCAGCATGTAAGTTCCTGAGTAATTTTCTGGTGGTATGAATGGGAGCACGAGGCTCATATAAATGTAGAGATCCCTATAAATGTAAACATAACAATAATAAAGTATATCACATAATTATGTTTTTATATCAAGGTCTGAAGCATAACAGAAGTATGTTATACTACAACACATAGACAGGGTATCTGGATCTTATTCTTTCCTGAAATATTACTGAACATCATTTATAATCATTATGTTTTGCATTTTGAAGAGAAAAAAGGGGTGAAATCTTATCCAAGGAGGCCCAGGTTTCAAAGAGTGCCCCAAAGCATATGATTTTCATGTGGTCTGTGTGTAATCTCCGAACAGCAAAATGTTATGGTGATGGTATCATTTTTATACATGAATTTTGTATCATTTTGTAATTGCTTTAAAATGATAATTTTTATTTTGACTACAAGTATTTAGTACACAAATCTATGGTGACATCACAGAAATGACAAATGTAACATATGACCTTCCTTACTATAAAGTCGATTTGTTTAATGAGGACAAGAACAATTTATTTATTCTTTTCTATGAATTTGGTCCTAAAAACCTGTCTTGTGTTCATAAATCATTGCAATATCCTGTCAGAAAAACCTACCACTAATTTATATGCACTGATGTTGCTTATGGAAAACAAAGGGGAGATAAATCTTACCTGAGTTGATCCAAGAACAATGCGCCTGTAATTGACAGAGAAGCCCAGTGATGATACTGGTACTCCTACTGGACATTGTTCTAGGACTTTAAACTCTTCACCTTTCATGTCTATCAATCTTAGTACACCATCCTGTTAAAGATAATTAAACATTATTTTTATTAGATTTGACGTGAAAAGATTTGAGGCGAAATTTCTGCATCAATTTGATTTTAATAAAAACAAAAATTCTGCTTTATATTTTTATGTTCTATTAATATACAAAATTTTAATAAACAGCCAATTTTCCCCAATGTGTGGCTTGTTGGCTAAAGAAAACTTTTTAAATCATATTAGAACAAGCCTTTCAAATGTATGGGCATCAGGGATTCAGAATTCCCCAGGCTCGATGTCCAGGACAAATCAATTTCACCTTGGGACCCATGATAATTCATTTGGACCTGCCATTTTGTACCATCATAATACTGCTTTTTCAAAATGTATGATAACATAATTGCGCATGGACCTTTCAATATTGATTTTGGAATTTTCAAAAAGTAAATAATAAATTTAACAAGAGGCCCATGGGCCTTATACGCTCACCTGATAACTAATGGCTAGCTGATAGATTTAAAGTAAACGTAAATACTAAACCCCAATGACTTTTTTCTTTACATCAAAATGATCATTGTATCAATACCTACAACATTCTAATATACATGCCTATACAAAAAGTTTATAGTTTTCGAGATAATTAACCATTTCGGTATTGTTTTCACATCTGTGACCTTGACCTTTGAACCCATGACCTTTTTCTATACATCAAAATGATCGTTGTATCAATACCTACAACATTCTAATATACATGTCTATACAAAAAGTTTATAGTTTTCAAGATAATTAACCATTTCATTATTGTTTTGCATCTGTGACCTTGACCTTTGAACCCATGACCTTTTTCTATACATCAAAATGATCGTTGCATCAATACCTACAACATTCTAATATACATGCCTATACAAAAAGTTTATAGTTTTCGAGATAATTAACCATTTCGGTGTTGTTTCGCATCTGTGACCTTGACCTTTGAACCTATGACCTTTTTCTATACATCAAAATGATCGTTGTATCAATACCTACAACATTATAATATACATGCCTATACAAAAAGTTTATAGTTTTCGAGATAATTAACCATTTCAGTATTGATTCGCATCTGTGACCTTGACCTTTGAACCCATGACCTTTTTCTATACATCAAAATGATCGTTGTATCAATACCTACAACATTCTAATATACATGACTATACAAAAAGTTTATAGTTTTCGAGATAATTAACCATTTCGGTATTGTTTCGCATCTGTGACCTTGACCTTTGAACCCATGACCTTTTTCTATACATCAAAATAATTGTTGTATCAATATCTACAACATTCCAATATAAATGCCTATACAAAAAGTTTATAGTTTTCGAGATAATTAACCATATCAGTATTGATTCGCATCTGTGACCTTGACCTTTGAACCCATGACCTTTTTCTATACATCAAAATGATCGTAGTATTAATACCTACAACATTCTAACATACATGCCTATACAAAAAGTTTATAGTTTTCGAGATAATTAACCATTTCGGTGTTGTTTCGCATCTGTGACCTTGACCTTTGAACCCATGACCTTTTTCTATACATCAAAATGATCGTTGTATCAATACCTACAACATTCTAATATACATGCCTATACAAAAAGTTTATAGTTTTCGAGATAATTAACCATATCAGTATTGATTCGCATCTGTGACCTTGACCTTTGAACCCATGACCTTTTTCTATACATCAAAATGATCGTTGTATCAATACCTACAACATTCTAATATACATGACTATACAAAAAGTTTATAGTTTTCGAGATAATAATTATAATCAGAGGTAAAAAAAATTAGGTCACGACCTTCACAATTGACCTTGACCTCATTTTGAAGATACTAACAAGAAGATGTCAAAACTGAAAACCCCATGTCATTATCTGGTCAAGTAGTCAAGTTATAACAATTTGAAGCTATTTTACGATTTTTTCAAAATTAAACGCAAAAACGCGTAACCCATTTTCGACCGAATTTCACAAAATGAACAAACTATAGGCTTAAGACCCTAGAGAAGCCAAATATCTCATCAGATTTTTTCTCCAAACAATACTTTCGGAGAAGAAGATTTTTTAAGATTTTTGCACCCCTAGGTCACCTTGACCTAGTTATGGTAGCCATGGCAACGCCACGAACAAATCTGAATTGCACCGACCCAGACATGCTTCTGACCAAGTCTCATTGAAATCTGCCAAGTACTTTCAGAGGAGAAGTCGAAAATGTGAAAAGTTTACGACGACAACGACGACGACGACGACGACGACGACGACGACGACGACAGACAACGGACAAATTGTGATCAGAAAAGCTCACTTGAGCCTTTGGCTCAGGTGAGCTAATAAAAAAAAAAAATAATAAAGGCAAAAGATCCTGGACCTTCTATAACAAAACATAATTTTGAACCCCTGGACAGTTATAGATTGTAAGATTAGAGTGGATTAATAAAGTAATAGAGTTAAGTTTTATGTGTAACTCAAGATTCTTTCACTTATATCAAGGTGGTCAGATTCGGGATGGAGGAGTGCCTGGAGTTTAGCAAAGTGAAATAAAACACAAACATAAAGTCTTTTGTCATACCTGTCCTGCAGCATATAAACCATATCTATGTAGAGCGATACAATCCAGACTGCCTTCTAACACCATCTGACTCACATCATCAGCTATAAATATAGGAAAACAAAAATTGATAACATTTACAAATTCAAAACAAACATATAGACGCTTAAGCACAATATGAAAACTAGCTAGCCTGCACATTTATTTCATAAAAAATATTTTTTATGATGTTTCACCAAAAGTTGATTCATGAAACCATTTTTTTTTTTGCAAAGTTGGAAACCTAAAATTTATTTCCAATAGTAAAAGTGTCATTTGATCCTCTATTAGAAATCATTGTTTAACTAAAATGATTAAAAAAATGGTCGGATTAGACTTCCATCATGAAATGATCTGTCTTTTTATTTTCATCATAAACTTTAACCACTGCAGTAGCTCAGTTAGTAGAGTACTCCCTCCGTAAGTTGGAGGTTGTTTGTTCAAACCCTGACCTGGTCTGACCCAAGATTTGAAAGTGGGTAGTGACTGTTTTTTTGCTAGAGCACTCGACATTACGAAATGAAAGTCATGGTTCTTTTGAATGGGAACTTAAAATAAACGAGGTTCCATGTCACAGTAGGTGTAGCACAATAAAGAACCCTGCTGTATAGTGCCATCAGTGCAACACACAGGCAAAATTTCACCTATAGCTGGCAACGTCTTAATATACCGGTGAAATATTCTTGACTGGGATGTTAAACAGCATTACTCAACTCAACTCCATCATAAACTTATGTCCTGCAATGTGACAATGAGATTAATTTCTTCTTACCGACAGGCTGAATGTCTGCTGAGCTATCCTGCTTTAAACTATAAGCACTTCCTACCCTGGAGTAAGGCGTTTGTGCACGTGGTGGAGGGTAATACAATACTTTAGCTTTAAAGACTTCTCCATCTATCTGTTAAAGAAACAAAAATGCATGACGTTAGTCACTATCAGAGAATATTATCTACAGAAAAAATTTGAGCAAAATTTTTTTAAAAATAAATAAATTGTGTAAAATTATATCATGTGTAAAACAGTTCTCGTCGAAAAATAGCTGAAAATTGCTGATGCGATGTTCAGCAACATTCAACCAACCATGTGTAAAATGATAGCATTTAACAGTTATATATTGATTATCAAAAATGTAAATTCTGCAAATCTCAGAGATAACATCATTTTAAGAGAAAATATCAAATTATGTAATTCTATATACATATATAATGGAAGTACATATATAAAGGGTAACATGACATATAGGTACATCAAACTGAGCAGAGCAAAGAACTTAATCCTGATTTTCTCACTAAAATGGAGCACCAGGCTTCATCTAAGTACATGAAGTAATAACATTGATATTGTAGGTATGTTATAAAGTATCAATATCCCTACCTTGATCAGTTGTCCTCCTCTACATCCAATCAGTATATCACCAGATGGTGTCCAAGCTTGAGAGGCAGGAACTACACGAGGGGTCAAGTCCTGGATTTCATCCAATCTTTCTGCCATTTCTCCGACTAACCCTGCTACTGCAGCTTTAGGCACATCAATGGTATACCTTGTCATTCTAGTTGATGCCCTGGTAGGGGCGTTGTCTTTGTCCTTTTCATCCTCAAACAGTGAATTGGAATCTTCTGGTGGCAATTTGACATTTCTGTAAAGTTCACAAGAAGACTAGTGCAATGTCATAAAATGTCAAACTGTTTGTTTGTCAAAGAGGGAGGTTTAATATGTTTATCAAAAGTTTTCATGTGAAAGATTTGTTGTGTATTTTTTTGAATATCACAACAGATTATTCTCAGCTATATACAACAACAAAATTTATAAATCTTTTGAGAATAATATACATATTAAACAAGTTCAATTGTTATTCATTTATGACTTTATACAAGTGTTTCTAAATCGATTGGTACAAGTGTGCTCTAATGGTAAATGGGGCTTCAGTTGCCAAGTGGTTTGAAGCATGCAGTTATGGATCATAGTGCCTCTCACTAACTAGGTTCAAATTCAACTCAATGCAGATCCTAGTGTGAAAAAGTTTGTCAGTTTGCTTACTGAATTCAGTGGTTACCTCTAGACACTCTGGTTTCCTCTACCATCCCTAAACTGACTGCCTCAAGTGAAAGAATCTTGATTGGGGGCATAAATCATGCTTACTCAACTCGAAAAGTTTTATTAAAAAATATCATCAAAATTTAACTCATTATGGATTTGATTTGAAGCCCGGCATCTAAGCCACTGAACCACAATGACACTTAACTTGTGAGTTTCATGACATAAGTGATGTTATTGTGCAAGTCTTCTGTTAAAATTTGTGAGAATACTACTTACTGTTTCAACAAGACAAATTTGTCATTACACTGTTCCGTCTGCCATACTGAGATTTCTTTTTCATTTGTTATACAGATATTTCTCCAGTTGCCAGGATTAAAAGCAAAACTTGTGATGGGATTAGACGAAATCTTCACTGAGCATAACTTAGTACTGCTTGTATATTTCCTGTCAAACAAATTCAAAATTTCAATATTAAAACAAGAATATGTGTATTTATATATTTTATTCATCCCCCTATTTGGGAAATTATTTGTGAACAAAAACAGAATTATCAATTAAATCACTGGAAATTAAAAGTGAAGTCTCAAAATTTCAGAAATGAAAAATTAAAAATACATGGAAAGAATTTTGCTCATTTTAGCCAGTCTTGTCCATAAAAGAAGATTGGCAGTCTTGTAAGTTGTTCATAATAAATGAAAAACATCAGAATTTACAGTTTAGAGTATCTGAGTCATATTTTTGAACTATGGTACCTTAAAATATCTGATAGATAGCAGTCATTTTACTATTTATCATCATGAACTTACTTGATAATGTTAGTTTTTGTCAAAATGACATTTTTTGGAGTGATAGTTTAGTTTACTGGGTAGTTTAGTTTATGTTGCTCAGTCTGTTTCAATTGCTTCTAATTGTAAGCGTCCTCTGTAGCGGTGCACAGATGGCCTACTCTTTTTTCAAACTCTACAGAGGTGTTTCTAGCTTGCACTGAGAGGGGATCCTAAATTTTGGGTTTCATCAAAAAGACTATTGAGTAACAAGCTTTTTTACAACTTTAATATGGGCAGGAGATGTAAATCATCTCAGAAAAGTTTCACGTACGGAGTGAGGTTCCAACCTACAACCCTTGACTTGGAAAGCCAGTGACAGTACCAGTCGGCCATGCCCACCCATTCTGAGTGATACTATCTTACTTACCATAACGTTAACTCAAACTCTGGAACTCCAGAAACACTAGCAAGATATTCACTAGAGGAAAAAGCCAAATTTGAGTATTCTAACTTCGCACCACCTGAAATAAAAATATGATTTTTATTATGTAGTTATCTCTCAATATGTAAATCTTTTTAATGAAATACATGTATGTAAGTTTGTATTTTTTTTTTAAATTTGCCTTTTAATGTCTTTACCACCTTACATTTTTAATGGGAAAACAGATAACTCTCTCTTTCTCTCTATCCTGAAGTGACTGGGAATTCATACAGGCAGGTGGCCCTTATATAGAGGTGGTCTTTAAGACAGGTTCAATTGTATATAGTTTAAATCAATTAAAAAGAATTTATTTTTAAATAATGGTCATGAAGTATGTAGCTATTATACATTCTTCCATGTTGAGATTTTTTTTAAAAGATTAAAAAGATAAATCTTTATATAAAATCCACCTGTTTACTCAGGCCATATTGAATGTGTCTTTGCATACAAGTTTTACTGAACTGGCATCTACGAAAGAAAACTTGATTAAAACCTACTAACCCTCAAGAACACCTGCTTGTCTGAAAGTTGGGTATACAAATACATAAATTTTGGGGTCCAGACACTGCTCAGCAATGGCAAATGCTTTATTTATTCCATGGACAGCAAATGGCCCGACACCCTGTCCCTTGAAATTAAAACTTGTTTCTGCTCCATCCTCTGCCACAAATTTGACATTATTGCCGCAAATATAACAAATAACATCATTGTCTATAAGATGCCTTAGAACCATTGTATCCTTGTACCCACCTGTAAAATAAAATAGTTCCTATGTTAAAAATTAATTATAACAAGAACTTTTTGGATAATAGCATAACTCACCTAGATATTTAGTAGATACAAAAAAAAAACAACTAATATTCCTTAATAACAACAAAATTTTAACAGAAAATTGCAAATCATACATGAAAAACCCTAAACCATTGAGTCTCAATGACCAGAACCTGCTATAGTAAATTTGTATTTGAGTGAATTACAAACGTACTACCATGTACTATCAAAATTGTTTGCCAATAACATGATCCATCTTGGATTCTGGTCTTATTCCTTTTTCACTCATTCTCCTTTATCATTACTTTCTTTATGTTTAGCTTCTTCTATTATATCCATAACATTTTAATGTAAAACACAATGAAACAGATTTAAAACAAAAAATTATTGTTCACATATAAATCACTACAATATGAATCAGAGTAACATACACATTATGAAGCATATTGCTGTGGGGTGTATATGTAGTAAATCACTAAAAGTATACATACAAATAAACTTTACTGTGAAAAATTATGTATGATGCCATTTCTATGAGCTGACTTTACATCATCTTTCAGTGACATGTCATATAGTGTGTGAAAACCTCTCTGTTTGTGAAAAATATGCAGCTTTTCCTGTGATAGGCAGTATGTACAATCATATAATATTTATGGTCATTATACTGTATTTATAATGAAAATGTAGTGGTAGTTTAAGTTGTGATGTAAACATTTTCCATATTGTTTCTCATTAAAATCAACACACTTATCCCAGCAGACATCAGAATATGATTGTATATATCTCATCCCTACACTTACAGACATATTTACAAATCCAAGTACAATTACAAATATTCATTTTCCCCTCTCACTATCATCTAATAGAATCTCTTACTGGCCAACAACTATTGAATCTTTCAGAGAGCAACTATCTCATGTTGTTCTTCACACACTCCAAACACAATAAACCTCCATCAACATGTACACGCATAGTTTTAATCACTATCCAATTCTTCGTGTATTTCACATTTTATTATTTCTTTGTTTTACACACATGTGACAGTATGTGATCTTCGGTTATTTTGAAGGAATACTGTATATTGAAAGAAGAAGAAGAAGAAAAAATTTCAGGAGATAGTGACCATGTGGTATTACTGGCAATTAAACCCCAAGGTATTTTACAAGTTGAACTTAAATGAACAGACTGCATGGAGGTATGGAACAAAATGTCCAAACTAACAGATAAAAATAGCCCAATGTATGGTTTAAACTATCATAGATACAAAGCTGCCAACCCTATTTTGTGCAATTGCGTGTCTTTCCAAGATCCAAGGTGTGTCACACACTACTTAGCTGGTTGCACCACTTGGACTGGAGGGGGGGGGATGTAAAGAAGATTGAAATTGTGTGCTGTTGTGTAATTTCACAGAGAAATGGATACAGTATATGCACATCATGATTTTGTGATTTTTCACCTGCTACTGGCACAAAAATTAATCCTGATAAGACCCCTAGTCCACCCATGTAATAACTCAAATCATATGAATTCGAGAGGTAAGTGCAAGTCCTCAAACTGTATGGTTAATTGCGGGTCAGTCCACTTCTTGGCGGGTCAATGGGAATCCAAGTGTAAATGCTGGATGGATCTGTTTGTGGGTCAGTTTGTTGGCAGCTCTGTAGATATGGTATGAAATGCATGGTATAAGATATAGAAGCCGTGGATAAATACCAATGTCATGAATAGGCCTTCACCTTAATAAATCAAGGGGTTTACAAATTTTTCTAAATAGTTTCTTAATAGTTTCTAAATACTAGAATAGTCAATATTATGATTCAGATTGACAGATGTTAACAAACAGAAAATCGATCATGGCAAGAACTTGATGCAATGGCATGTGTCAAAATAATTACTTTAAAAAAACAAAATCTCCCATGAATTGTGTCAATTTGTAATTAATTTTAACTTACGAAAGATCAAGATTTCCTATTGCATCCATTTTCACGCTTTATAGGGATGCAAAATCAAAATATTATCATCTTTCCCTCTAAGTTGCAGTTGTTGAGTGTGTTGCTAAGGAAGTCGATAAATATAGTATCGCTAAATCTCGTCTACTTATCGTTTGAAATCGCGAATCTAAAGGGCAAGGTCGTAATGACTTTCAAGTAATCGATAAATTTTTAATTTGTAAATTATTTAAAAAAAGCATTATCGACATTTTTAATGAAGTAAAATATTTAAGAATGTTTTTAAAAATATTTGTATGTTTGTCAAATTGCTTTGATTGATATTTAACAATTTTCTTATGTTTCCTATTAATGTTATCACCTGCTTTTTCCTATTACTTCACAATTATGCCGGCTGCCATGTGACGGTGGACACATTGCTGTGGTTTGTTTTCGTCTTGTTGGAAAAGAAACCCAGTTTCGTCGACATACAGGGCAAAAATGCGTAATTTATTTCAGCACTGCCTTAGATGCCAATGGGCTAAATCTAAAGATTTTTCCTCTTTTCAGAATGCGTTGAAGCAAAATAGTTTTTATCAGAAATGGTCGGAGAAATTTTGTGAACATTTTTCTCTTTTTGGACAACTTGTTGTTAGAAATTTCCACTCAGTGGCGGCTCATCAGATTAGAAGAACTTTAAAATTTGGGTCATTTTACAGGAATGTATACGGTGACGGATGTTTTGTGCAACTTTTTAACAAATTCGGCGGCTCAAAACTTAGAAATTCCAAGGTCAAATTTTGTTTTGCAGCAGTACTATTTTCATGGGATAAAGAAAAAGTCAGTGACAAGGAAATTAATAGGTTTGTGTATATTGATGCTATAACATGGGATTGTGTTGGGAACTTTTGAGAACCACTAGTGAGTGCACAGGCTAATTTTGACATAGTCCGACTAATCAGCCCACTAAACCCCCATTTTAATTTTGGCTGACGTTATTTACACTTAAGGTCGTATAGTCAAGGTAGAAGGCTGGCGTTATTTACACTTACGCATGCGCAATACGATAACTAGTATCAGCTGTATAAGGGCAAGGTTGTGTTCAATGAAGTATATCGGCTAATATATCGAGAACACTTTGCCATGGAGAGTTATATATGCCATTATTATATAATAAAAAAAATTTAATTATTCAAAACATGGCACTGTTGATAAATAATTAAATTAATTTAATTATATAAATAATATGACGTATAATAACTGAACATGTTTCCAGATCCCACGACGAGGACGTGGTTCTCACGGGATCCATTTATTTGATTAGTTATCCATCACAATGATTTAGAATTAAAAAGAAAATGAGAAGTTTAGAAGCTTTTTGTGATAGTATACAAATTAAAATGGATAACTAATATATGACAAAATTTATGGACAATTAGTATCTCTGAAGTTACACAAAGAGAGTGGATCTCACGAACAAAGTCGCAACTGATCACCTCAGAAAACTAATTGTACCGGTCCCTACAAATTTATTTCTAAAATAAACTAAAAAATTCCTTAACTAATATTTACACTTTTAAAAGAAAATTAAATATTTTATGGACAATTAATGTCTCTGAGGTTACACAAAGAATGTGGATCAATAAAAATTTCAAAAAATAAAAAAGGAATGATGTACACAATTACCAACTCAAATTGTAAAATAATTAAATAATAATAAAATAAGTCCTTATTTAAATTAAAATATAACTTAAGTAATAGATCAATATAACACCATGCAAAAATAAAATTAAAATATTTACAATATTGATAAAAAGTGCAAATTAAACGAAAACAAACAAAAATACCAAATCCATGCTAATTAAATGAAAATATTCATCAAATTCAAAACCTTACGTTGTTAAATCTCACCACAAATCTTCCATACAATTTGCACAACTTTTTATTCACTTTCTTCCTAACACTATCAAATAAAACTTGATTCACACCCGGCGATTTCACAAAATTACTCCTCTTCAGAATCTCACCAACATACACTTCTTTCACGCCTGACGATTTCAAACTATCCACTAACGCACAAATATTCCTAATAATTTCCGTTGGTCCACAAGTTGGAGAAACGTCATTACCACCTAACTGAATATACACTACGTGGGGCTTGTAACACAACAACTGACGAAATAGTTCACTATCAATACTGTCCGCTCTCATACCGCCTTTCCCGAAACAACGCACATTCACTGGCACCCTAAAATCACCCTTGCACCACATGTCTACTCTCTTTACATAACTAGATCCAAAAACAGCCACTCTTGTCATTAAATTAACACGTCTGTCTCTAAGCACCATTAACATTTGTCCAAACACATTCTCTCCATCACCGTATCTTCCACTTCCCCAATATCTATCGGCCACATTATGCACAAGCACTCTGTCTCTACTTCCAATCAAATATCTCGCAAACTCTTTCACTTGTTCAAATTTCAGGTCTAACAGTTCATCCATAATCTGTCTCTTGCTCTCATGCCACAAACGACTAGTACACAACACATTCGACAACAATTTCGCATCCTTTCCAGTCCTACAACTCTTAATGTCATTCGCTAACTCTAAAAATCCATGGTCCACCGCCTTCCGAAACTGAAATGCATGCTCAACACTATTAAATACTTGTCCCATATAATAAACTTTACACGGATAAAAATTTGACAACACACAATCTTCACCTTTGAAAAACAAAGAAGCCATTCTCATAAATATGTGATTTGGTTCAGGTTCAGTATCAAACTGTGCCTATTGCTATAACTTAGCCCTTATTTATAGTCCAGGAATTATTGACACCTAATTAAGTAGCAGCGTCCCATGTTCACAGATACCTACTTACCTTATACTTGATCGGTCAATTAATTACTCAGAATCCTGTGTTCACGGGTCTTAATTGGATTAAGAGATTAACGGTATCCCGTGTTCACCGTCTTAATGGGATTAAGTTATTAACGGTTCGGTGCAGCGTCTCATGTTCTATACCTAATTACTTTGACACGAGCGGTGCATTAATTACTCAGTATCCTATGAAATACAAGGTTTTCTGATGTCTCTTCAGCGCTCTGTCACTTTCACATAGTGAAGACATTTCTTATTTGCATTGACCAATCAGATCGCGCGTTGCATTTGGATGGTGAAACTCGCAGTTCTATCTTTAGAAAGCACATGGCGATGTTTATTTACATTGGTAATTCGCGTTATTAAGGATGTTTTACATGGTGTTTAATACATGTACTTACAAAAGGTAACATTGAAATGTATTCAAAATATTTAGAGATATAGTTGTCAGATTTATATGTAGACTTTCAAATGGAGTAGTCGCGATCTTCTCTTCTTGACCCCTCTCATTTTTTTCTGAACTAGTATCATGGAAATATATTTCCAGTAATTTTGGAGAGAAAAAATTAAGCACCTCACTGTATATATGTATATGTTCACGCAAAATACAGTTAAAAATTGAACCCTATGAAAAAATTTACAGTGTGGTCGGGATGAATATACTGAGAGAATTAATTTTAATGACCTTGCGGACAAGTACTCTTGTGTCGAACTTCATATATTACAACTGGTTTAAAACTTATAATACTACGATCTTCAAAATATTGGACAAAACTTGACAGCATTTCAGGAGAACATGCAAGTCCCAGATATGATAGAATATTACCCAGTTTGAAAGAAAAAATAATTTAGATATAAACGAGAAAAAAGATGAGAAATCTTCACTGGATTTAGTACACATGTCTTCACATGATATTGATAAAAATAAAATAACTAAAATAATATGTTATACGCGTGAAAACATCATTAATAATGCGAATCGTTAATGTAAATAAACATCGCCATGTGCTTTCTAAAGATAGAACTGCGAGTTTCACCATCCAAATGCAACGCGCGATCTGATTGGTCAATGCAAATTAGTAATGTCTTCACGATGTGAAAGTGACAGAGCGCTGAAGAGACATCAGAAAACCTTGTATTTCTACCGATATCGATGGATTTTAAAAAAATTAAGCATGGATCAGTAGAAAAATGTTTTAGGAAGTGTTCCATGTTGTCAGCAAGAGCGAGGTAAGGAAATACTGGACATTATCGACGCGTGTTTTCGTTTCTGCCGTTTTCGCCAGAAATTTCAAGAATTTAATAATGGAAGCTGTCAGACCACAAACCTCCAAAAAGTCAAAAAATTAAAATGGGGGTTTAGTGGGCTGATTAGTCGGACTAATTTTGACAGATTTAGTTCTGTTGCCAATGACCCTTTTTATGACGGGTTCCGTGGGACGACAGAACCGTTCCCAGTACCAAGGTGTGGAAATTTGTTTGAAGCAGTATATTCTAATCTCTTAACAAATAAATGCCAGCATGTTGATCAACTAACCTGCAGTTTTTTTAGTTAAATAAAAAATGTGTTTTCTTCTGAAACTTATGTTGAAATATTAACCCTGTTGCTGCCAAATTAGTTTTCAACGCATTGTCGGCTGTGCCAAATTGAAGTTCACAATGTGAAACATAATGACGTCAACAAAAGGTTATGATGTCGGACACATTTGTAGTCATTTGACATCATTTAGTTAACTGTAGATTGTAACCTCAATAGTCAACATTTTGCACTTTTTTTTACTTGACAAAAAGATTATAAGTATGTCTTGGTCTTTTAACCAAGAGTTGTTAATTTCATTGCAAGACATATGTGTCTGTATGACAGACTGTCCGTAGAAGACACATATGTCTATTTAACAGCAAGTGAGTTAATTATTAATCAAATCCGCCGTCTTGACACTTGTACGATACCATTTTTAATTGGACACTGATAATTTGTCTTGTTAAGATGTTTTGCTTGCCATTTTGAACAGTCACTTGACTTGTGATATCTAGAGATGGCACATTTCAGCATTTTGGTATGAGGGTAGGTTCTGTCACCCCACAGCCCGTCATCAATAAAAAGGGCTGTTGACGAGTCAATGGCGACAGAAATAATGTATCCATAAGTCACTTTTAATTAAATGATCACATTTAACTCAACTATGTGATATTGAGTTAAAGACAAAACATACTCTACCAGAATGTACCTACATTTTTTTCCAAAATGTACCTATACCAGAATTATCTGCCAGGATGTACCCACCAAATGTTGCAAAACTTTGGAGCAGAATATGTACTTAGCTATAAGTATAACCAATGCAACATTGTAATTACAATCACTAATTTGTTTCTTACATAAAACTTAATGACAAGATTTACACTTACACTTTAGTAAACTTATATGGCCTGTCAACAACTTATCAAGTCTGATTTTGGTTCGTGTTCTTTATTGTGACATCAAATAAGGTGGTGCTAAATGTTCTGAAAGGATGAATGACGCTGTTCTATTCACCAACATAAGTAGCAGATAAGAAATAAAAACTAATATTTGTATGATTGCCCTTTTCCAAATTAGCAGAAATGTCAAGGAATTCAGGGCTCAAACTAGATTTTGAAACAGGGAGAAGTGACTTCTCCCTCAGCCAAGATGAGGGAGAAGTTTTTCAAAACAGGGAGAAGTTTTTCCGCCGCGAAATATAATACGCTGCCACGCTTGCTCCAAGCTGTTTGTCTTTATAAATGGGAGCATCCCTATTTAGGACTTGCATATTACATAAATGTTATATTAATTATCTAATTAAAAGAAACCAAGATGTAAAATTCTTCTAAGATCTAATTAGGCCTTTTACTTTTATTTATTTATTTATTTTTTTTTTGCAATGTGTAGAACTATATATGTACAAGCTCAGTTTTTATTAAATCAAAACACATTGATCATATAAACATGTCCTAATAATATTGCATTTTCACATCACTAACACTGTCTAAATATTACAATGTAAATGTGAAGTACATGTACAATTTCTTTTAATAATTAATTTTAAGAATACAATGATTATTAACATAAAAAAAAATTAAAAAAAAAAAAGAATAAATCTAGGCCTCCTATGTGCACTTTTATTTTCTGATTGAGTTATCCCCCTTGTTTAAAAGCACATGTATGTCGTGAGCCTGACTCCAAATTTCTAGAGATGATTTTACTCATTTTAAATCATTCAATCGGAAAATGCTTTTATTTATGGATTCCTTTGTGAGGAGGCAACATTCTGAGAAGGTCTGTCATTTTATTAAATTTTCATACAAAAAAAACGATCTACTATTTTGTTCAATACATCCCCCCCCCCCATTTCTATACTCGTACAGACGTTTTTTATAGCAAATATTTGAGGTTCTTCATCAAGATGGCATTCAATTACATCAGTCTACAGGTTGATGAATCCATGACATGCATGGATGATCTCAAGTTAAGCTAATTATCGGATTAAAACACCTGGATATATCGGGAGTTACCTGTGTTTACCGTTGTATGCATGAAATATACAGAGGCGCCTTGAGGGGTTAAATAAACTTGTCAAAACTTAGGGCGACTAGAACTTCGCTTTTGGGACAGTTTAGGGCGAAGTTTTTCATGTTTTTTGAAACAGGGCGAAGATATCGCCCAACTTCGCCCTTATTTTGAGCCCTGTAAGGATATAAGAAATAACTTTCAATTTGTTGTGATTTACAGGGATATAGTCAAGATTTTAGAATTGGTAATTACCTCATAAATTGCTTCACAATTTTATGAGAATTGTCACTTTCAAAATCTTGTTTATACCCACAACATATTGAAATTTAAAAAAAAACAAAAAAACAGATGAAATAAGAACACAAGGCAAGGGAAACAAATATTAGGATATTGAATATGATATATTAAAACTAGTGTGGACAGGGTGGTGCTAGGTATGATAACAAAGTGATGTCCAGTTGGTGAGCTCATGTTATTGAAGATAATGCAATCTTGTTGACTTTGGCTGTGGCAGATAATGCAATAAATGTATCGGTGCATGCTGATTTTTGAATTTGGATTTTAAAAATATTGATTGCAGTTATTCAAAATTTAATTTAAAATAGCATTTATAAATCAGATTCAATGCTGTGGCAATAGGATTATAAGTGAAACTGTAGTTATAAAAGGACATTATAATTATAATGTTGTTTCATTGAATGGCAATACAACTTAGATGAACACCAAAAGCTTCATTTCATTTCAGGTGAGCATTGTGCCTTTTGTTTTTTTAAACAGAATAATTTTGATATTTTTTTACAGTACTATTGAAGATATGAATGCGATAGAACACATTGAACATTTACACTTAAAACATCCAAAATATATGGAAAGTTGGGAGATAGTCATTGACAGGGATCATCTCAAAGTGTGGAGAAAGCCATTACCCACAAGTACATATTTGTATGAATATAAAGGTAATACCATATAAGATATAACATTACAGTAGTATGGTAAGGTAATTATGTTGGAGTGGAGTACCGGTAATGGTGTTTTACACCCCAGTCAAGATTCAGTTACATTAATACTTAACAGTTTTAGGATAAGGGAGGAAACTGGATTGCCTAGAGAAAACCACAACATTCGACAAACAAATTGAAAACTCTCTAAAAAGTCTCTTGCACTAGGACTGTTCCAAGTAGGAGTCAAACATAGACAAGTGAGAGTTGCTGTGCTCTGTAAGTGCATGCTTTAGACCACGTACATCATAAATATTAAAGATAGATGGAGATATGAAGTGTTTATTGCCATTTTTCTTCTCCATGTCTCTATAATTTTCACAAAAATGTGAATATACCAGTAGTTGTATTACCGATATTTACTGACATTACCTGTGGTATCCATGGGGCAACTGACAAAATTTTACTTCTTGATACTTTATTGATATAAATTCAAACATGCTGTACAAAAATGATATTAATATGATATACATGTCTAGGTTTCCATAAATTTAAAATAATTAGTCGCCAAATTTCCAAAATTTGTGAAAATATAGTCCTTTTTAAAGTATTTTTCCACAAATTTGCTAAAATAGGTTACTTTTTGAAAGAATTCCTAAGAAATTAGTAGCCAATGGCAATTTTGGCTACCAGGAATGGAAACATAGCATGTCTTTAAATTTATTGCATCATTTCACCATTACAATACATTACTATGTCAGCTCAGCATTTAAGATGGGAAAATTACGTAGTACCAAGCAAAATGAGGAATTGTAAATTTACTTCACATGTTTAAAAGGCAGAAAGACTAACCTCAGTATACTGTATAGTTGCTTTTTTATTCATCGGGGATTTAATTTTGGTCTGACTTTATAGTGCAAAATTAAATACAAAGTAAATATTTTTTTAGTGAGCATTCATTAACCCATTTCATTCCGAAACCAACATTACGTAGACTGAGATATTCCCTACAAAAAATTGTTAACACTGGCCACTGCACTGCAGAATTTTATACCTGTGATAAGTTCCAGTGTCTGAATCACAATTTTTCCACCATAGAAATAAAAAACTATACAGTAGTTTGATTTTGCTCTAAGGAAAAATAGTAAATAGTGCACAAACATTTTAGTTTTGTGACAAATAAAATTTCTTAATGACAAATAAAGGTTGTCTTTCACTTGGCAAAATGGATGAGTGGCTTGAAAAATTCTGAGGTCTGACAGTGATTCACAAGTTAATCACAAATTCTGAGGTCTGACAGTGATGCACAAGTTAC
The DNA here is from genome assembly GCA_021292105.1 of Anadara kagoshimensis. Classification (NCBI taxonomy): domain Eukaryota; kingdom Metazoa; phylum Mollusca; class Bivalvia; order Arcoida; family Arcidae; genus Anadara; species Anadara kagoshimensis. The sequence goes on from CM037857.1 coordinate 46,471,332, forward strand.
AATCACAAATTCTTAGGTCTGACAGTGATACACAAGTTATAATCACAAATTCTGAGGTCTGACAGTGATATACAAGTTACAGTGATACACAAGTTACAATCACAAATTCTGAGGTCTGACAGTGATACACAAGTTACAGTGATACACAAGTTACAATCACAAATTCTTAGGTCTGATAGTGATACACAAGTTACAATCACAAATTCTGAGGTCTGACAGTGATACACAAGTTACAGTGATACACAAGTTACAATCACAAATTCTGAGGTCTGACAGTGATACACAAGTTACAGTGATACACAAGTTACAATCACAAATTCTGAGGTCTGACAGTGATACACAATTTACAATCACAAATGCTGAGGTTTGACAGTGACACACAAGTTACAATCACAAATTCTGAGGTCTGACAGTGATACACAAGTTACAATCACAAATTCTGAGGTCTGACAGTAATACACAAGTTACAATCACAAATTCTGAGGTCCGACAGTGATACACAAGTTACAATCACAAATTCTGAGGTCTGACAGTGATACACAAGTTACAATTTCTAGTTTTTAGTCACAAATTCTGAGGTCTGAGGATGATACACAAATTACAATTTTTAGTTTTTTAGTCACATTTATTGATGTTAAAACTTTACAGTGTTGACTACTATAGATATATACTATAGACAGATATTATTGTTGCTTATAATTGTTTATTTCCTGTACATCACTCTGTATGAGTAGATAAAATAAAGTACAATGTATTCTGTTTAAAGACATATATTTTTCTATTTTATAACAATTTTATAATGACACATTAAATATTGGCAGATTTTAAGTCCTGTTTTAATTCTTTATTATGTCCCCTGTAATGAAAGTTTAGGGGTTATATATATCTTGTCTTTGCCCCTGCATCCCAATTTAATGTCAGATCCATAACTTCAACATCTATGACTGGATAATTTTTTTTATCAAATTTGGTGAAAACATATTTCAAAATGACAATGTGTCTCATAGCTTAAAGTTTGTAGGTCAAAGGTAAAGGTCCAACTTAGATTTGGTTCCCCTATGCGATGTTGGTGATGGGAGGATATATTTGTGTTCTTTGTGTTTTGTGTATTTAGGAAAACTAAAATAAAGCTAACTTTTTTCTTATTTACAGTTTATGGAACCTTTTATGATATTTCAGCACAGTCATTTTTTGATATACAGGTAAAGTATTTCATTTTAGGTCATTTACTTGTAATTTTTGAAGCAAAACGCTCCATAAGTGGAAGGTCGTAGATTCAAACCCCAACAGGGTCTTGCCCAAGACTTAAAAGTGGGTAGTGACTGTTCTTTCGCCAAGCATTCAACATTACAAAATGAAAGTCATTAGATGGGAACTTAAAATAAATGAGGTCCCTTGTCATGGTAGGCATGGCACAATAAAAAGGCCTGCTTATAATGCCATCAGCACAACACAGGTAAAATTTCTGCACCTTCACCTATAGCTGGCAATGTCTCTATATAAGTGGACTATTCTTAACTGGGACGTTGAAGACCATTATTCAACTCAACTCTCCTCTCAGCAAAACTAGAGGGTGATAAAGACTGCAAATGGCCCATCTGGTTATTTATAGACTCTATTTTCTATACTGCCATGACATGAAATCATAATAAGATACAGATCAAGTTTAACAGGGGTTGAAAATTCTTCAAGCCTGAAGCCCGGGACTAGAAATTTGGCAAGCAGGACTTTGCAAAAATTTTACTGAAAAGCCCCTCGGGCTTAAACACTCAGAAGACCAATGAATTTTATTTTCGACTGTCACCTGGTGTCTTGAAAAAATCTTGCAAAACCATCCGTAGTCACGTTGCCATGTTGTTGTTTACATTTATTCTTGATCATTACAGCGCTTGTAAGAAATGCTAGTCATTAAGCGTTCTGCTAATAAAGAAAAATCTAGATAGTTATTGCGCTTGTAATCGCTACCAATGTTCAGTCTTGTCCGTTTAATTTAAATTTTACACCAACAAACAGGCTACAGTGGCGAGAAAAGAAACTCGCATGAAAATAAAGACACCAAATGATCGGAGAAGTGTGTCCGATTGTTTCAACAGCCGTCGTGTGGGTTGTAAATACTGCCAAAAATACCCTCTAACTGCCGATTAAATAATACATATCGATTTCTGGTTTTCTCGTTAACCAAACTCTGGACTTGATTAAAAAAATTGCAGGCTTTTGATTTTCTTAATCAAAATGTCTGGGGCTTTAGCTCATCTGAAAAAAATTTCAACCCCTGTTTAAGTTCCTGTGTAATTGTCTGATTTTGGAATGATGTCCCTTGTCAGAGTATTGGGAAGTGATAAACTACCGGTATTGGTTTAATGAGTTTATAATAGTGTGCCATTTTTTATGAATATAAGATTAACAAACAATGGCCATTTTTGGTTCTTTGATATTAATTAAAATGTTTTAATAGCTGTGTCTTTTAATCATTATTATATATAGGTGGATTTGGAGTACAGGAAGAAATGGGACAAACTAGTTATAAATTTAGATATTGTTGATCAAGACCAGGAGTCGGGGTCAGAAGTAGTACACTGGGTTACTCACTTCCCTGTAAGTATTACCACTACAGAAGCTCAGTGGTAGAGTGCTTGCTCCTTATGTGGGAGGTTGTGGGTTTGAACCCCAACAGGGTCTGACCAAGACTTGAAAATAGGTGTTCTTTCACCCAGTGCTTGTCATTTAGAAATGAAAGTCACCACTTGGCATTTAGAAATGAAAGTCACAGGTTCCTTGGGAAAACACCATAAATACCAAGGTCCCATGTCACAGTAGGCATAGCACGATTGCACTGCCAAGGTAAAAATTTCAATCACTTTAGCTAAAGCTGGTGACGTCTCCATATAAGTGAAATATTCTTGACTTGGACATAAAACCCCATTCATTCAATGAATCAATCCCTGTAAGTATTATACATAGTAACTGAGAAATATGTATGCATTGGTTGGTTTTTCATTAAGTTTTTTTACTTGATCCTTAGAGTTTTATTTCCATAAATTTTGATTTAGACTCCCATAAATTAACTCCAGGTTTTCACAGGCTTGGAGAACTGCTTTAATTTGGTAGGTTGCCTTCAAAAGTTGACTTTGCAAACATCAACAAATGAACCAACAAATGTACTTCCAAACAATTCTGCATGTTCTGTACTGGTGTTATTGGCAAATAAACAACGAAATTGCGACAATGTTTAAATAGAGCAAAGCAGTTGCAATCATAAATATTGAAATATCTACATGCAATTATACATCTTATGGAGTATGAAGTTTAACTTATATAATTAATTACATTTACATTTCAGTACCCTATGTATAGTAGAGATTATGTCTATGTAAGAAGATCAAAGGTACGTTTGAGATGTAATGTATTGAAATAGACACACACACCTCACACATAAAAATATTTTACACCTCACACATAAAAATATTTTACACCTCGCACATAAAAATATTTTACACCTCACAATATTTTACACCTCACACATAAAAATATTTTACACCTCGCACATAAAAATATTTTACACCTCACACATAAAAATATTTTACACCTCACAATATTTTACACCTCGCACATAAAAATATTTTACACCTCGCACATAAAAATATTTTACACCGCACATAAAAATATTTTACACCTCACACATAAAAATATTTTACACCTCGCACATAAAAATATTTTACACATAAAAATTATTTTACACCTCACACATAAAAATATTTTACACCTCACACATAAAATATTTTACACCTCACACATAAAAATATTTTACACCACACATAAAAATATTTTACACCTCACACATAAAAATATTTTACACCTCGCACATAAAAATATTTTACACCTCACAATATTTTACACCTCGCACATAAAAATATTTTACACCTCACACATAAAAAAATATTTTACACCTCACACATAAAAATATTTTACACCTCGCACATAAAAATATTTTACACCTCACAATATTTTACACCTCGCACATAAAAATATTTTACACCTCACACATAAAAAATATTTTACACCTCACACATAAAAATATTTTACACCTCGCACATAAAAATATTTTACACCTCACAATATTTTACACCTCACACATAAAAATATTTTACACCTCACAATATTTTACACCTCGCACATAAAAATATTTTTTATCTCTTCGGGGCAGAGACCAGAACTTTTGTCATGAGTGTAAGCTTTGTCTATGTAGACAATTTACTGCATGGAATTTTAGATATAAATCCAGATTCATAAGAAAATAGATACATAGATCACTCCTAGGTTTCCACAAATTAAAAATTTTAAATAGCCACAAATTAAAAATTTTAAATAGCCAAAGTTTCAAAAATTGTGAAAATATAGTGGTAAAATAGGTTACTTTTTTCAAGAGTTTCTCAGAAATTAGTAGCCATTTGTAATTTTGGTTACCAGGAATAGAAGCATAGCCATATCCAACACACACACCCAACACACAAAGTATTAGAATGGAGTCCAAATTTTACTGTGCTATGCATTTCATGGTGAACATCATTATGAATTAGTACTTAAATTTTTAGCTTATTGCATTGTAATTTTGCTGTTTTTGGATTATTCATTACAGGTAGACCCAAGGAACAATTGTATGGTGGTTGTATCACGAGCCACAGACCACCCGTCTTGTCCAGAGAAGAAAGATGTTGTCAGGGTCACTGATTTCCAGTCACAGATGGTCATTAAACCACACAAAACATTTAATGAGGTAGGTATTACTACATTTGTCAGGTGCTTGTTTGGCTGCTGTCACTAGTTCCAAAATATTTATTTTCATATTTGGTGTTTTAAACTCACTGGCTCTTTGTTGCTTGTAAGTCTGAGGTCGTGTGTCAAACCCTGACCAGGTCTAACCAAAGACTTAAAAGTTGGTAGTGACTGTTCATTCGTCAAGCACTCAGCATTACAATATGAAAGTCATGGTTCTTTCGGATAGGAACTTAAAACGGTAGGCTTAGGGAAAATAAAGAACCCTGCTGTATAATGCCATCAGCGCAATGCACAGGCAAAATTTCTGCACCCTCACCTATAGCTGGCAACTTCACAATATAAGTGAAATACTCTTGACTCGGATGTTAAACACCATTACTCAACTCAACTGTTGTTTTTAGAATGGTCCAACACATTATGATGGTCTTAATAATGTTAAATGTCTTTTATTTTCAGAATGGTTTAGACTATGTACTGACATATTATGATGATCCTAAATCTAATTATCCAAGTTTTGCTTACAACTGGATGGCTACTAAAGGTATAACAAAATATTCTTTAAGATTTTTTGTTGAGTAAATATAAGAATCTGTCAATGTGCACATACTAGGTATTCCACCATAGGCTTACGGACACAATGGTAATGTAAGGGTACAAAAATGATGACTTGTTAGATGAAGCATCTCTCTGTTGTTGTATTTTTCCACAAACGGTACATTTTATGGTAGGGTGTGGTCTGTATGACAGCTTGTCTGTGCGTGGTCCTTGATCATAGATTTTCCAACCTACTCCTTTTACACTGTTAAAGAAATTTTTATGAACCTTGGTATACACAATTACTTAACCATTGAACTGTCTAGACATGGCGTTTATAGTGCTATAACTGCCATTGCCGTGCAAAGCAAACTGAATAATGCACGTTAGCAATGGCATTTATACTCCTATAACTGGCATCTGGTCTTAAACAAAGTTTAATACATTAAAACATCACAAATGTAAATATCATGATATAGCATTGCATGTGCCAGAAAAGGATTGATTGATTGATTAATTGACTGTGGAAGAGGAGGTGATTCTTTAAAATTTAAACTTTTTTTTCAATCTTTACAATCGATGACAAAATAGTAAACAAGCATATCTTTCTATCGTGCCTAGTGGCTTTCTTGTTGACGAGTGTCTTTAGTTCTCAATTAAAACTGCTCATATAAATGGCATACTTAATCATTAAAGTGGCTTACAGTAAATAGATATAGTGCAGATCAGTTGTTTGGTACAATAACACACAAGAAAAAGTTACCAAGAAAAAGCTTTAAAAAAATTATCAACACAGTTGGGTATTGTTTCATGTCCGATTAGATGTCCTAATTTTATTCTTATAACTAGTAATTACACAGATGATTTTCTGTTGTAGGACTTCCATCATTTGTAGACACACTTCACAATGCCGCCAAAGATCGTCATAAATTAAGTCCAGCAGAGCAGCAACTTCAACATAATACAAGTATTAATCCAATGTCTTCAATTACACAAGTTAACAACGGCTAGTGAAGCATTTCATGATGCCATCAGCATTGTTATAAAACTAGGAGTTATCTCCCTTTGACAAAGATGACATTTTTACAGATTGTTTATTTTTACTCATTGTTAGTTGAGTGCTATGAATTACATTACAATAAGTGTCTGGCATCAGTTATTATATGTGTGTTAACACAGTAAACTTGATATTTTAGTTATAAATGAATGAGAGTTATTTCCCCTTCCATGAAGATTGATATTTTATTTTTACTACTCTGGCCCACTATTGTTATTATGTTGTGAAGGAAGAGAATAATTACAAAGATTTAGGGCCCACATGAAATATATATACCCGGTATATGTATATTGCACATGGAAAACCTTTATAGATTTATGTTTTGCATAATGAGTGATCCTGCATTTTCAGAAACATTGGCTAGAAACATTTTTCCTTGTGGTTTAAATTTTGTATGTTTTACAGAGGTTTTCCATGTGTATACTGTCTGAAATTATACTGAAATTCTAAGCATTATATATAATACAAACATTTACAAAATGGAAAATTACAACTGTAGTAACAAGTCTGAAGCTAGTGGACTGGTTTGAAATGTCACACGGATCAGGCCCCCATTTCACAATCATTCTTGAATTAAGGTTTTCCTTAACAACTGAAAAGTAACAAGTCTGAGGCTAGTGGACTGGTTTGAAATGTCACACGGATCAGGCCCCCATTTCACAATCATTCTTGAATTAAGGTTTTCCTTAACAAAAATTTAGTAAATTTTGGCAATCTCTTTTGGTGCTATGATTGATTTTTTTTTTGGTCAAAACTGAATGCAAATGGTTAAAGATAGAATTGATCTCCAAAATGACATCTTAACTTTTTGAATACCTCAACAATTAATAAAATTATCAAGATTTCAAAGTTGCCAGATTTATGTTAAGGGATGATTGTGAAATCGGGACAGGCCTAGTTTTGATCTCTGTATGTTCATTTGCCTTTTATGTTTTGGAATGTCTGTCACAGTCACAATCTAGATGAATTTCAAAATTAAAAGCACAATACAGTCTCATCGTGGTAATGAATGACATTTTGTTTGTTACTTTGTTAAAAAGTTTTAATTTCAATACCGACTTGTAATGCAAGGGGGAGGTGACTGCCTGATTTGTTACACTTATTTTAATGGTTGTATTATATACATATAAAACTTCCATATAATGGATATTATATCTTTCTTGCCAATAAAGGTATGATTATATTGCTATGCAAATTTACTTGTGAAAGTTTTCCATAAAAAAATTGAATTTTATTTCAGGAATGCACTTGAGTTTGCCGGTAGTTTTAACTATAGAGTTTGGTTTTGGCCTGAAGGGGTAGTTAAAGATAACTTCCTATAATTGATGTCTTTCTCCTTAAAACCAGTAGAATTTGCCTTTTAACCTAGTATAGTGTGTAATATCAAGTAGATATAATCTCTTCTCCATTGCTTTGTATATAGGTTTGGGCTTGTTTGTTTAAAAACCTCTCTTGAATCTAGAGCCAAAGGTCAGTGGGTTTCTGGGGTCACTCCAGTTTCCTCCATCATCCCTGAACTGACCACCTCAATATAGTGAAAAACGGGGGCGTAAAACTTCACTCTACTTGAAGTTAGTGTGTATATGTGTGGTGACCTTTTAGTTGCATGAAAAAAATCCATATGCCCCACCCATCTACTCATGATTCTAGAGCTGTCTGTGATAGAAATTTAAGTATTGATATATTGAAGTAAAACCATTTTGATCTCTTTCTCTCTCTCTGTATCTATCTATGACAGCTCTAAATGAATCAAGTTGTATCATTGTGTTTGTTGTAAATCATCTCTTGAATTTCAAAGGTCATGGTGGCTGATAAGTCTAAAGCTGTAGTTTACAGATCAAAGGCACTCAAGTTTCCTCCACCATCCCAGAACTGACAGTCTAAATATACTATAATGTAGAAGAATCTTGACTAGAGAATTTAAAAAAGGTTTGCTTCACTTGATTTTCATGTGTAGGGGCATTTAAGCAACTCAAGATTACAATACCATACAATAGAACATTGATCCATTTCTGCAAATACTCATTTAATTTGGTATCTTGTTAAAAAGATACCACACTGCCAGAGCGGGAATTGTATTTAATCCTGAGTAATCTACTTTAACCACTTAGCTATGTATTGTCTGAAATATAGCATTTGAATATTTTTTTAGAAAATCTAAGTGCCATAAACATGAAGCTGCATTGTTTTATGGATAGACAATCATTGTCCAGTCAACTATGATATGATATAGGAAATATTTATATCTTTTTATGAACACTAGAGTATATGTACAGTCAAACTTCTTTATAATGAGCTAGTTTGTCACTAAGTGATTTTAGCATTATAAAGAAATTGCTGTTTTATGAAGAAATATTTATTTAGTTCAACTGAACAAGTGGCAAAGAAACATATGACATATATTTTTGCCTTGGTGTCTGTGCCAATTTTGGATATCTCTTAAGTGAATTTTTTTTCCTTAGACTAGTCTTATTAAAGATATTAAGTTATAGTTTGACAAGTTATATTTTACAGAAAATATTGTAAGTTGTAAAGTGGTTGACAGAGTAGCTTATGGCATCTATTTCTGCCTTGATGTGTGTCAAAGTGTATAGTTGGTTAAGTTTTATTTTTCTGAGAATATTGTAAGTTATACAGTGGTATTTCATTAATGGTATGGTACAGGATGTTGTTTGATTTTTTTATTTTCATTATTATTGTTTTTTTGCTGTCTGCGATGAAGGTGGAGAGACAAGTATAAGCATTGCTTTTGCAGTTACATTGTAAAATGCATCAGTGGCAACATTCATGTTTTTTTTTTTAAATTCTGCCCATACTTTATTGAACATACATCATGTTATAAACTTGTTTATTATTACCCCATAATGTTTAATTATTACTTAACTAAGATTTTCTCTAACTTTAAGCTTTCAAATTGGAAATTGTAAAGCTTTGCAAATGTTCAAGAAATAATAGTATTTTTCCATTCACTCAGGAACTTGTGTAGTTTAATGGGAATAACTAACAATTTAACCTTTTATGGAGAATTTTAGTTAATTCCTTGCATATTGCAAATTCTTAAAGACAATGAGAAATTACTGGTTAATCCTGATGATGCAAGGACTTCACCAGCAAAACTAGTCTATCCAAATAAAACCGCCACTTGCTGTCTGTTGATTGTTAAGTTCTTTCATATTATTTGTAATTTATTATTCAATTGGATCCAACAATGGACTCTAACAACACATCAAATTAATACAACCAGGGTGTTGGTTCACTTCATTATCTGTTTACAATGGAAATAATAAGACATCATTTTGAAGATCCTTTTATGGTTATTGTGGTATAGTTTTGTTTAAAATATCTTGCAATATCATAAAAGATAATCTTTATAGTTAAGGAATGATTTTGAAACTGAATCCTGGTAACCAAAGCCAAAATTTACTTAGAAAAGATAGTAAGATAGTGTTAAATTGATATTAGTGATATTCATGTATGTACTTGTATAAAGGGGGGGGGGTAGGGGTTTATATTAGTTATACATGTAATTGTATAAGGGGTTAGGGGTTTTTGTTTGCATTTATTCCTACTATAGTTCAGGGTTTTATTTTGTGCCTGTTTTGTGGCACAATCTGTGGACAAGTTTAATGCATTTCAAAGTTTATAAAACTTATGGTCCATTTGATAAATCTATAATATTGATCACTACAGGGCAGATAACACATTCATGCCGGGTGACTTCTTGTTATTTAAATAAATTGTATACAGTAGATTGTTTAATTTCACAAAATATGACCTTTATAAACAAAAACTCTGCTTTGTTATTAGGTCTATGTTTCCATTCCATATAGCCAAATTAACCATTAGGTACAAATTTCAGAGAAATTCTTTCAAAAAGTAACATTTCTGAAAATTTGTGAAAAAATGCCCAATACTTTAAAAAGGACTATATTTTTATAAATTTTGGAAATTTAGCTACAAATAATTTTAAAATTTTGGAAACCTATATATGGAATTTTGAATTTTTGGACCAGGTTAATTTTTTTTCTATAAATAAAACTTGATCTATTGTATACAAGGTAATTGTGAGGTCATGATGCAGATTTTTAAGTATTTGTGCCTCAGAGATATGTAAATAGTGTGTGTGTGGGTGTGTGTGTGTGTGTGTGATATGTACTGGTACTCTGTGAAATCAGTGTTCTTCATCATTATTAGCATGTTGTAATGCTATTTTGTCACTGAATAAATTAATTGTAAATGAAATTAAAAACAAATTCATGATTTGAATGATTTGAGTCAAAAATGTTTTTATTTAGAGCCAAATCTACATTATTGTAGATAGTTATGACTACAAATTCATACAATGGATTTGTAGATAAATATTTTATGTCATTTAATGATAGAAAAAATAATATTTATGCCCCACCTTTCAAAGAAAGAGGGGATAATAAATGTCCTTCCGTCCATTCAAAATTCTTGTCTGCACAAATTCCAAAACTATGAAGCACTTTTTTTATGAAACTTGGTGCAAAGCATCAACTTTGATAGTAGAATGCATATTGTTAACCTGGGTTGGTTTGCTCATTTTCCTGGGAGTTATTGCCCTTTGAACATTAGTGCAAATCACAAAAAAAGAACCTGCTGGCGGTAGATCCTAATTCGCTGAATTAACTATATCCCAGGCAGATTGTTTAGATTTACTTATACCAGAGGATTCAAACCCTCATAAGCTAGAAGTTAAATGGCAGAAGTTTTACTTTCAAAGATTTTGTGACCTAAATCAAAGTTGGGTTGAGTAATGGTGTTTTATGTCACAATCAAGAATATTTCACTTATATCCAGATCTAGCATTGCAAGCTATAGATAAATTTGCAAAACTTTTGCCTGTGTGTTGTACTGAGGGCATTATACTGCAGGGTTCTTTATTGTGCAACCCCATGACACGATACCTTGTTAATTTTAAGTTCTCATTTTAAAGAACTATGACTTTCATTTTGTAATGCCAAATGCTTGGCGAAAGAACTTCCAAGTCTTGGGTCACATCTGGTTGGGGATCAAACCCACAACCTCCCACTTATGGAGGGAAAACTTGTATTAAGAACTTGCCAACTATGATTATAAGGATTTTTTTGGTACCACCAACACACCTGCTTTGACAGAGAGATATTTTGAAGGCCTTATTGGAAGGATTTGAATGCTTTGAATTTTAACAACGGGGTAGATTTGCTTTTCAAAAAAGATGTCCATACCCATTGCCTCTTACGACCAGTTTGAATCCTGCATGGCCATATCCTAGTGCGAGAAAGTTTTGTCAATATGCTTGCAGAAGGTTGGTGCTTTTTTGTCCCAGCACTCTAGTTTCCTCCACCATCTCAGAACTGTCTTGAGTGACTCGGGCATAAAACATTTTTCTGCAGTAAACTTGGCTTGAGAATGAACCATGATCTTCAAATCACAAATAAACTGAGCTCCAAGTAAAGATTTTAAGTACAAAATAGATGTTATGTTACACATTAACTTCCAAACCACTTGATGAACAAGTACGATTGGAGAGGGGGGGTAGGATAACTTCCAAATGGCAGGATGAACAGGGAGGGGTGGGGGTAGGACAAATTCAACAATATTTCACCTATATTGATGCAAAATTTATAGCTTTACAGATAATAAAATGGAACAATAGTGTTATGCCCCAAAGTTTGTATCCACAACTTAATGAAATCATATTGATATTTGTAGTACATAACGAAGGTTTTGAAAATGTTTAACAGATCAGAACCCACAACTAAATAGATTTACCATAAAGCAGAGAATCTTGACATGTAATTCATCCAATTTGGAATCTTCAAAACGCCAATAAAATGTATTAACTACAGAATTAAGACACCCCAAACTTTGCCAGGTGAGCAGTACTGTAAGCAGAACAAATATGTTTATGTATGAAAGAAATTATATTTGGCAGTGACTTTGTCCAAGTGAAAGACTTTAAATTTGTACAAATGAAGATGTTGTGTCTCTTTAAGTTTCTTTAAACGAGAAATTGTGTATAGGTATAAAAGTTGAGTAATGGTGTTTAATGTCCCAGTCAAGAACATTTCACTTATATCAAGATGTCGCTCCTATAGGCGAATGTGCAGAAAATTTGCCTGTGTTGTGCTGATAACACGGCTTTTTCTCGTGTCGCGCCTATGGTGACACATACCTTGTTAATTTTAAGTTCCCGTCCGAAAGAACTGTGACTCATTATGTAATGTGGAGTGCTTGGCGAAAGAACAGACTCAGACGAGGTCCGGGTTCAAACCCGAGACCTTCTACTTACGGAGCAACACTCTAACAACTGAGCTGCCTGTGTTATGAAGGTATAAGAACTAAACCTTATATATTTCATATCCAGCATCCTTATAGCATTTTTTTCTATTTGCACAAACTTTGGCCGTGGAGCCCCAAAGTGTGAACGTGTATATGGATCCTTTATACATGCAAAGATCTCCTTTACTGAGGTACTAAGCATACAGTTGGTAGATCTCTGATGTTTAAGGTGTAGTAGATACAAAAAGTATTTAATTTGCAAAAGAATTTGGCTATTTGAACCCAAAAAGGGAAACTAGAGAGGAATGGCACATATAACTTACTTAACAATCATATTTCAATAAAATACAATAGGTAGAACTTGGATTCAAATGTTTTTAAACCAATAACGCCCTTAGTACAAGCAGTATCCAATTTGCACTGGTAGGCCCAAAAGGGGAACTGTTAGGAACGTATCTTTAAATTGTATAAAAATTATATCCTACTCCATCTATAATAGCTAGTCCTTAGATGTATTAGTTGTGGCAACGTAAGGAAAAATACTCAATAATATATACAAATCTTGACTTTGGGACCCCGTCGGAAAATCTTGTAAAGGGTTCCCTATAAATTGTACAGAAGCATAAATAAATAATAAGCAGTACCTAGACCTAAGAAATTTAAAATTTAGCATCCATAAAACATGCAGAATATATATATATATATATATATATATATATATATATATATATATATATATATATATATATATATATATATATATATATATATATGCATGTGCATGTATACACACGCATATTGACTTATCATATAATTCAATATGATACAACGCGTGTAGCAGCTTTATTACATGATTTTACGTATAAATTCAATTGTTCTTTTTCCTTACAGCGAACTCACGGTGGCACATAATGTAATTAAATCAGACTGCTTACATGTAGATATCACAACTTTCAAAAATCTACAGTAGAAAAAGTACCATACACCGTACATGGCCCTTTATATATAGTGAACACTATAGTCTGATCACTTTTTCAGTGATGAACACCGATGTGGCCTTAAAAAGATCGTGGATTACTTAGCTCAAATTTCATTTATGCTGTATGTTATTTCCATAACACGTGTTGAAACAATTTGGTTAAATTTTTTATATTAAGTCTAAAAATCAAATAAATTCAGATGATGCGTATCACGTAGTAAAATGCTTTATGGCCAATAACTTCATCTTTTGAAACAAAAATCTTAGTTTTCTTAGATGAGCTTGAAGGTTTTGTAGTTTTAAAACACTAAATTAAAAAAATGTGTGGCTCTAGACCAAACAAGTGTAATAAATGAATTTTATTCTTTATTTTGAAGTTTGTGCTGTTTTACCTGTTGTTCATTCATAAACACGTACAATAGGCTAGCCCGTGACTATACTGGTAAGAAATAGGAACACCTCGTATCGCGTGAATACGTATTAGCCAATCAGAACTCAGTTCTGAATGACTTATATGAATGAAACTGTCGAATATGCCATATTAAAATATCAGAGGGACAACAGATACCTTTCATTTAATTGTTAAATTTTAACTCCCAAAAAACTCAACAACTACAGTGAATATTAAAAATTTTACTATGTAGATAGAAAAATAGTAATTAGTATTTTTAAAAACTTACCTTTAAAACAAGACTGCAAACAAACAAGTATTTATTTCTCAACAAACTTTTATCGAAAAAGTTTATAAAAATTTATTCATATAAATTAAAAGGAAAAAGATTTAAAAAGCTAAGATATTTGCAAAAAAGTATTCAAAATATGAAAAAATATGTTCTTAAAGACATGTGAAATCCCAAGTCTATTGAAGTTATTTTAAGTAAGATATCTAAGTTCGGACTATAATACCCGTATAAGCACCCGTGAATCCACAATGCAGTAAAATCGTACTAGATTTTAACTTTAACAGTGATCACGTGACAATCACTCTTGGTCCACATGTTGGACACCCAACCTATAAACAGAATCACTCATGTGAAACACGTTAATTTTGAACAATATATTACAACAGGACATTTCTATGGGTTAATTACAAAACCGGTTTTTGCGTGCGTGAATGATTTTTGATGATGTACTAAATCACGGGTTATAACATGTGAACATAGATATACCCGTGTTAGCTATTCCAGTCACTACTTGGACACCTACACTTCTAATTTTCACCTCTCAATAGTCCAGACAAAAGGACAGTGTAATAGATGCGGGCCTAGTTCAAGAAATGATAATTAACATCGCTGAAGCCATGAAGAGATATGAAAATCTACAAACAGGTTTGGATTCATGATTTAAATGGCAATTTTATATACTTTTTCCTGTTCACATATACATGTAGCACAAATTGTTTTTTATATTTGAGCACCTCCTCACATAGCACGAAAGAAATTTTCATTTTTAACACGTTTGTATTTAGGTCATATGAACTGCAATTGCGATTTTGACTTCATTTTGACCATCCGATTACGGTATACACACCATATTCCGCCTTTGTCCTAGAATGGGGAATTTTAAATAAAAAAAAATACCAAAACCAGAATAAAATGTTTGAAATGAATCCTTACAGTCTCTTGCCAAATCTAAAATTTGATAACGAGTTATAAATTGTTTTGATATTATCTCCAGGTAAACTTCGTATTTATATAACCCGTGATTATGAACGATGTCTATCTCGCTGACATTTTACTAGATACTAACACGTGCAATTTACTGGGGATCATATCACAACAATTTATTTAAAAATACCAAATTTCAAATATGAAAATAGTTTGTGAGAATTCATTTCAAATATTATTTCTGGTTATGGTAGTTTTTTTTTTTATATTAAAAATACCCTATCTTAGGACAAAAGAGCAGTAAATCCCCAAAATATGGCCTCGTTAGAGCTGTGCATACCGTGATTTGGTGGTCAAAATCGTGTCAAAATCGCTATTGTGGTTCATACGATTCTTTTACACGGCACATAAACAGAAAATACTCCAATAGAAAAGACGCAGGGCTGTGTATACCTTCATAACACACCAGTAACTCCGTGCAATACAGCGTGATTCTATTAATAAACAGGTTGGCGCTAATACCCAATTTCGGATATATCTCCCAAATCATGTATTTGATACAAGCCAAAAGCTTAAAAAACAAGAAAAAATCAGTAAAAAAAATCTGAATAATTCGGATTAAAATAAACATTTTAGTTTTAGAAAGTTTTGCTTTTAAAGTTCAAAAGTGTAACTCAGAAATTCGTTATGATTTTGCAAAATTTTGTATCGCGGAAAACAAGAAAAATAGACAAAACTTGTCTTTTTAAACACCATTCAAAGCATTGATTTATATTGATTTTTTTCCATTTTTTAAAATTTAATTTAAGCGTTTTAAAGTTTGGATCTAATACCCAATTTGGTGGTGCAAAATGAACCGTTTGAGATATTGTGGCCCCAACCCGATAAAGACACGTCAATACCCTCGCTATCTATAATCTTGAAGCCTGTCAGGGACATTTCTGAGATGCCCCACACTAGGAAAGTTCTGTGCATTACAACACGATTCCAAAATTGTCAGAACCTCAGAATCTTGTATCTCCAGGGACAATTGTGAACCTGTATCAGTCTATCCCCCGCCCAAACAATGGATTACAAGACAAATTGCGCAGGTGTATTAATAATGAAAATAATTAAGTGATCAATCATTTGATATAACAATCATTGTTTGTGCCAGGTACATTAATTCTGAAGTAACAAAATTGTACAATGTTTTTTTTATTCAAAATTATACAAAGTTTTTTGTTTGTTTAAATGCAGATACCAGTTGTCATTTTTCACTTGCATGATTAAAATTATATCATTTATTGTAAAAATGAGGAAATAATCTGACAAATGATAAATTAGAAAGACACCATGTTTAAAATTTAAAAAGTTTTTAATTTAATTTTTTATTTATTGACAATGATAATTTAAGAGATATATAAATTAAAATTCAAGAAGACTAGTGCATTGTTAGACAAAACTTTTTGAAGGTAAAATCAAAATTGATATTTCTGCTAAACATATCCTTTAATTTGATTTAATTTTGAAAAAATAATGTTTAAAAAACATAATTTTGTCGTCATTAATTCATCAATCTAGTGTGGACTTGCATCTTAATTTTTATAAACCGACTGAAATACAATGGCGCAAATATTATATAATTTTTTTTATAAATCGCTGAATTTCATATTAAAATTTAAATTGCTAATTTTAAGTAACGCCTTTTAGTGTCTTGGACTCTTAGTGTTGCTATTAGACAATTTTGTATCGACTAAAACATTTTGAGTTTAGAAAATGTAATTAATAGGTTTATATTTAACATCTTATGGAGGAACCACTGCGATAGCTCAGTTGGTAGAGTGCTCGCTCCGTAAGTAGGAGGTCGTGGGTTCGAACCCCACATTTCTGACCCTAGACTTGAAAGTGGGTAGTGACTGTTCTTTCGCCAAGCACTCGGCATTACAAAATGAAAGTCACGGATAGCATAGGAACTTAAAATAAACAAGGTTCTGTGTCACGGTAGGCTTGGCACGATAAAGAACCCTGGTGTATATATAATGCCATAAGCGCAACCCCTTACCCTTAGTCCTCTTCCTGCGTGTGTGCACATAAGGCCAAAACTGTCTGTCCTTAGCCTTTTTTCCGCTTCCTTCCACCCCATCCCCATCTCTCTCAGCTCTTTCTCTACTGTCCGCCTCCATGTTTCCTTTGGTCTTCCCCGCTTCCTCTTCCCATCTGGTGTCCATTTTAGTGAGACTCTGGTGGTACTGTTGTTGTCTTGTCTCATCACATGTCCAATCCACCGCCATCTACGTTGTTTTATTTCTGCTCTGATATCCTTCTGGGCACAGATTTCATGTAGTCTCTTGTTACTTATTTTTCTTGGCCAGTAGATCTTGAATATCTTTCTGAGGCTGGTGTTATGGAATGCGGCCAGTTTTTGAAAATCTGTCTGGGTAACTCTCCAGCATTCTGAACCATATAATAGCACAGATTCCACTTGCTATTGTAGATTCTCAATTTGGTGGTTTTGGAAAGCATTCCTGATTTCCAGATGGAGTGTAGTTGTCTAAAGGCTGATCTTGCTTTACCTATCCTGGATTTGATGTCTTTGAATGCTCCATTGTCATTACTGATGATGCTGCCCAGATATGTGAAGTCCTCTGTTTCGATTATTCTATTGTTTATATGTATCGGTGTTCCAGTTGTGTTCTCATTGATAGACATGACTTTTGTTTTGCTGGTGTTGATCTTCAATCCCACCTTAGCTGTTACTGCGCATATCTTGTCTGTCTTTATCTGCATGTGCCTTCTGTTGTTGGATATGAGACAAATATCATCTGCGAAGTCTAGATCTACGAGGAATGTACTGAGCGTCCATCTTATCCCTGTGTTTTGGTTGCCGAGTGTTGTTCGCATGCACTAGTCGATGACAACAAGGAAGAGTAGCGGCGAAATTACACAACCCTGTCTCACTTCCGTCTGTATTTCGAACCACTCGGACAGCTGACCTTGATGTAATACACTGCATTTGTAGTTGTCATAGAACATCTTGATTATCTGTGCTATTTTTGATGGTAGCCCGTATGCCAGTAATATTTTCCAGATAGATCCCCTGTTGACACTGTCGAATGCTTTCTGGAAGTCAATGAAGTTTAGAATTAGTTTGTTCTGCCATTCGATACTTTGCCCAATGATGTTTCTGATAGCAAAGATATGGTCTATGCAGCTTTTGTTGGCTCTGAATCCAGCTTGCTCTTTGCGTAATTTTTTATCGATGGCTGCAGATATCCTGTTAGCAATAACTCTAAGGAATACTTTACTAGGGACTGAAAACAGAGAAATCCCCCGCCAGTTATTACAATTCTTCAGATCACCTTTTTTCAGGGAGTGGTATTATGACTCCTTTGGTCCAGTTTTCAGGTATTTCTTCCCTCATCCAGATGCTCCTAAATAGCTCTACTAGCATTTTAGATGTCATATCAATGTCTGTTTTTAGGAGTTCTGCTGGTATGTTGTCGAAACCTGCAGCTTTACCATTTTTTAGTTTTAGGATGGCCTTTTTTATCGCTGCTTCACTAATGGGGTTTATGTTGATGTCTATTTCATCTCCAATAGGTTGTATGTGGAGGTCTTCATCTATTATATTTGTATTCAGGATATATCTGAAATGTTCCGTCCAGCGTTTCAGTTTGTCTTCATCTGATGTTAGTGTCTGTTCTTCCTTGTTCAACAGTGGTTTATCTCTACCTATTGTCTTTCCACTTAGTTGTCTGCTGATCTTATACACTGTACTGAGTTCTCCTTTCTTAACTGCTGTTTTTGCTTCTCTTGCCAATTATTCCATATATCTCCTTTTATCAAGCTTGGCCCTATTCTTAACTTCTTTGTCTAGTTTTTTGTATTCTTCATGTAGTTTCTCCGTAAGTGGGAGGCCGTGGGTTCGAACCCCGATCGGGTCTGACCCAAGACTTGAAAGTGGGTAGTGACTGTTCTTTCGCCAAGCACTCGGCATTACGAAATGAAAGTCACGGTTCTTTCGGATGGGAACTTAAAATAAACGAGGTCCCGTGTCATGGTGGGCTTGGCACGTTAAAGAACCCTGCTGTATAATGCCATCAGCGCAACGCACAGACAAAATTTCTGCACCTTCGCTTATAGCTGGCGACGTCTCGATATAAGTGAAATATTCTTGACTGGGACGTTAAACACCATTACTCACTCACTCTTCATGTAGTTTATCCTTTAGTCTCTCAGATTTTGCATTTTCAAATTTGATTTTTACACATTTCCTTTCCACAACTGTCTTCCAGGTGTTGTCGGTCATCCAGATTTTCCTCTTCCTGTTCTTTAAACCCTAGTATTTTCTCTGATGTCATTGTGTATGCTTCTTTCACTATCTCCCAATTTATAGTAATTTCATCTAGATTGTTTTCATGTAGACTATTTAACAGTTGGTATCGGTTTCTTAATTCTACACTGAACTTCTGTCTTACTTGCTGGTCTTTCAGCTTGTCAGTGTCATATATTTTCCTTTTCATTTCATTCTGTTTCGGTGCCTTTTTCAGTTTCAATCTGATTTTACCAATGAGCAGTTGATGGTCGCTGTTACAGTCTGCCACTCTCATTGCTCTTACATCAAAAAGGGGGCGTTTCCATCTCCCATTTATCATCAGATGGTCTATTTGACTTTTGTCCCGTCTGTTTGGCGAGTTCCATGTGTTTAGTTTTGTGGATTTCTTTATGTTGGAATAAAGTCCCACCAATAACTAGGTCGTTGGCACCACAAAGTCTATGAGCATTTCTCCATTCTCATTGCAAATTCGACTTCCATGTCTTTCCATAATTTGTTCTACTCCTTCGTTATTTGTTATAAGCGCAACGCACAAGCAAAACTGCACCTTCGTCTGTAGCTGGCGGCGTCTCGATATAAGTGAAATGTCCTTGACTGGGACTTTAAACACCATTACTCAACTCAACTCTTATAGAGGAAATAAAGTTTGAATGAAACACTAGTGTGCGTATCACTCGCGTTGATGTCGACAACAATTCATATTGACCTTTAGTGACCTTGACTCGCCACTGATATTGATAAACTTCGTATTGACCTCTGTTTCAGTTACCTTGGAGTGACCTTGATAGTTGTAACGTTCGTCTCCTTGGCACCGGCCTTTACCGGCGAGTCCTCATATTGACCTCTGTTTCAGTTACCTTGCAGTGACCTTGATAGTTGTAACGTTCGTCTCCTTGACCTCTACATTTCGGTGACCTTTAAAATTACCTTGGTAACCTTCATATTTGACCCTAGCTTTGAATATTGACCTCTTCACTGGTGACATTTGTAGTACATTTGATATTGATGACCTTCACACCTGACACTGGAATCAGTATATACGAAAACTCATTTGGTGCCATGTGGTAAAAATTGATATAGGGGACCTTTGCATTGGCCTCAAACAGTTAATATTATCCGATTATTGTCCTTCACCCTTGCCTTGTTATTGATATATCATTGCTTTATATATCAGTGTCCTTGACCTTAATTGGTCCTGTTAATCATTGCTAGCTTCCATTTTGATCATAATATTTAGTTGACTTAATCCTTGACGAAGATTTAAGTGTTATACAGACCTTCATAAATTATTCTAAATGTTGATTTCTCTTAATATGATCTGTTTGAAGTGAATAAACAGATACCTTTATATCTGAAAAAATTAAAGTCAATTGAGTACATAACACTATTTAATATAACTTTACATAATTGTTTTAATTGCGTCTCGTATAATCTATTTTCTACAGCTGAATGACATATATATTTGTCATCTTTTTTATTTTTCTTTACACTATTCGACGCTGTTTTTTCGTGTTTTATTGTTATTGATTTTTCTTTCGATTTTAATTTAGAAATAATCTATTAATCACCTTATACTATTCAATATATAATTTTTGGAATACCCCCCAAAAAGGTCCTATAATAGGACTTATATACGCGCGGTCAAATAAGTTTCGTCAATCAATCAATCAATCAATCAATCAGTTAATCAATCAATCAATAAATCAATCAACCAATCAATCATTCTTCAAGTGCTACTTTTGAATGTATTATTTTCATCAAATTAAAAAGCAGTACACTTTTGTTGTCTCATCTGTTCTGTATGATCAGTAATTTTTATCATATATATTCAAATGTTTACAGTGTTACTACTAAAGCAGGCCCAGTTGTATACATACAACTTTTATTTATGTAGGCAAACAACTTTGACCTGTCCGTTTGACCTTCCATTAGGGATATTCATATAGGAGAGTCCACCCAATACATACGCAGTTTTATGATACTTAGTTAATACATATACACATTGCCTGTGATTAGTGTTCACATTATAAAGACGCGTGATCCCTATTACTTAAATTTACTCGTCCATACTGAATATTTACATCAAAGGTCAAGCGGACAGGTCAATGTTGTTTACCTACCTAAATGATTTGACTTTTTCCACTGGCACATACAGTTTAGACTACGAACATGAGGGAGGCACTCACAGAACAAAGAATGGAATGTAGTAATGGTGTTTTACGTCCCAATTAAGAATATTTCATTTACAACAAGACGTCGCCAGCTATAAGTGTAAGTGCAGTTGCGTTGCGCTGATGGATTATACAGCAGGGTACTTTACCGTGCCACGGGACCTCGTTTATTTTAAGTTCCCATTCGAAAGAACTTTCATTTCGTAATGCTGAGTGTTTGGTGAAAGAACAGTCACTACCCACTTTCAATTCTGGGCTCAGACCTGGTCGGGGTTAGAACCCACGACCTCTCACTTTCGGAGCGAACACTCTACCAAATGAGCTGCCGCGGTGGTTCATAGAAGAAGAAGAAATAGTTTGTACTTTTATTCATATATCTCTTAGTACCTCATGCAAATAAATTATTAAGAAATACAGTCAAACCTGTCTATAAAGGCCACCCAAGTGAACCAGTAAAAGTGACCTTTATGGACAGGTGGCTTTTTTTTTTATACAAGTTCAAATAAAAAGAATAAAGAACAATTGGGATACAGTTTTACTGGCCTTTATACCGGTAAGTAGGTGGGTGGCCTTTAATTCAGGTTGGACTGTATATTTTAATCATTAAGAAATATCTCTGAATACCTTTGATTAAGCGAAACCCGGAGTTTTGAATTTATATTTAAATATTGAATATAGCTGTATCCACGCATCTCTAAATATCAAACTATTTCATAATTTTGACTTAGATAAATGAACTCGGAAAAATTTTATAAAAAAAATTATTGCGAGATAATAAAACAATCGCTGATAGTTATGACGTATAATGCATCTTTGACAGATGATGTTTTTAGCCAATGAATTAATTTAAATGATTATACATATATACATAAAATATACGTCTAATTATCGTATGTAATTACTAATCACGTGATAAAGAAGTACCTGCTCAGGGTTAATTAGTGCGTTTAATTAACGTATAAAATTTGCTCTTAATGAACTATGATATAAATTATTGTTAGATCACGTATTTCTCACCATGCTGATGTTTTTATTAATCTGTTAACACAAATTTTCAATAAAGACATTAAAAGTCGTGATTTGAACGTTCCATATTTGATCAACTCAATAAGAGTGTTCAAAATCTTTCCTTCCGTTTTCAAGTACAGTTCTAACCATCCTTTGATAGCTGTGATTAACCTATCTTAATTTCAACTGTGGAATTGAATCCCACTCCAAGACCCTAGTGATAGAACAAAGGATTTATATACGGACATTCCGCTATTCTTCACTATCCAAGAACTGACCGCGGCGCCTCGATATAAGTGACATAATCTTGACGGGGTGTAAAACGCCATTACTCACCCACACTAAAAACCCAGCCGAGATATTGCAGGAAAGGTCGGCTTTTCCATGACACAACCCCATCGCTTTTATCAACCAAGAATAACCAAGAATTGCACTAAGTGTCAGTTTTTCCATGACAACACTCCATCTCTAAAATTATCAACCCAGAACTGACCAGGATATTGCAGGGAGTGTCGGCTTTTCCATTTTTTTTCAACCTAGAATTGACCGAGATATTGCAGTGAGTGTTGGCACACCAGCGCTTTTAGTAGACTTTTGTTTATTCAAACATTTTCAAGGATTATTTACATGCTGGTACATACTGATAACTTACAGGTCAAGTTCGATTTTTTGGGTCCAACGATTCTGGAATTATTGTTAGATGTAGGCAAAACTTTTGCAAAAGGTTGTCAATTCTCTTGTTAATCGATGTTTGTCATAAATTAGTCAGCACCCAGTGTTGACCCCTCCCAATTTGTGAAACCAGTTCCAAGACACTGTCCTTTTTACGAATTCGGTGAACAAAAATAGTAAAAATCGACACAATTACGTCAAAACATTTAATCGCGTAAGGTGATCAAAATAGGTCGTTTGTCGGAGTGAGAAATGCCACGCGTGGCGTAAGCAGGTGCTCGGCAGCATTGTTACGCCACATAGCGGTGTTGCCGCATAAACGCGTCCAACACGTCTATGCGGGGAATTCTAACGCATAAAGAGGTCCGCCACGTTTATGCAGCGGTGTTTAACGCATAAAGATGTGTTGCTTATATGCGGCACAAGGCTGCCTTTTTGACGCATAACGATGGCTAATTTTAACGAGTTGGTAAGAAATTAAAAAAGGGTCGATATCTCGACAAAAACGGTGGTGGTGATATAAATTATGACGACGACGGTGACAATTGAGAATTTATGTTGTTGGTGTTGTTGATAATGGTAATAATAATACGAGGATGGGGACAGGGACGATGAGAGCGCGATTATGACTGTAATGTTGATGATCGTTAAATTGTGATTTTTGGCAGAATTTCGACTTTTGCTTTAATAATAATAATTAAAAAAATAAAAATAATATAATGATGAATCACGATGGTGGTGGTGCTTTTTGTGAAGGTGGTAATAATGATGGAGGTGTAAATGCAGGTGATGATAGTAATTGTTTTCTTTATGCGGTGGAATGTAGCCTTTTTGCCGCATAAAAGCTTTCTCTTTATGCGTTGAAATCCCCCGCATAGACGTGTTGGAACACGTTTATGCGGCAACACCGCTATGTGGCGTAACACAGCATCAGGTAAAAATGTAATTAAATTTAACAAGTATCCGTAAAGTGTAAATCACGTCAAAATAATGTGAAAAAATCCCTAAAGTTCATCGTTTCTTTAGAAGTTACCGAGCCCCTGAAGGGCTCCGTAGAAGTTCCCCAACACACTACAAAGCACTGCCAAAAAAATTAAATATTTGGTATAGAACTCTAAAAGAATCAAACAGACATGATACGTCAGATAGAAATAAGGCTTTCGTAGATTTAAAGTAATCCTAATCCGGGACCAGAAGCAAAATTCAAACCAACACACTCACAATATCTAACAACCAACAAATAGTCGGCATTAGGTTTCATAAACACAAGAGGAAGTAGAAAAGACGTAAATGAACATTAAGAGCAATTAGTTTCAGAGTAAAACAGAAATAATCTTAGTTTATTTCTGAACGTAAACATGACCAAATTTCCACTCTAAATGCCGGTAGGCTAATATACTTTAGAGTCTGTACTTAGAAAATATGGAAAGTTAAACGAGTACATTTTACTAGTACATAGTTTGTACTAAGTAAATTTGATCCTACTTTCAATATTCATTGTAATTCGATCATACTAACAGAATTCATTGTAATTTGACCATACTTCCAATATTCATTATAACTTGATCATACGTTTAATATCCATTGTAATTTGTTCTTACTTTTAGTATCCATTGTAATTTGATCTTACTTTTAATATCCATTGTAATCTGATCATACTTTCAATTTTCATTATAATTTGATCATACTTTCAAAAGTCATTGTCATTCGATCATACTTTTAATATTTATTGTCATTCGATCATACTTCCAATAGTCATTGTTATTTGGTTATACTTTCAGTAATCATTGCAATTTGATCATACTTTCAATATTCATTGTAATTTGATCTTACTTTCAATATCCATTGTAATTTGATCATACATTCAATATCCATTGTAATTTGATCATACTTTCAATATCCATTGTAATTTGATCACACTACAAAGCACTGCCAAAAAATTAAATATTTGGTATCTGTGATCTGATCATATTTTCAATATTCAATGTAATCTGATCATACTTTCAATTTTCATTATAATTTGATCATACTTTCAATTTCATTATAATCTGATCATACTTTCAATTTTTCATTATAATTTGATCATACTTTCAATATTCATTGTAATCTGATCATACTGTCATGTGCTACTTTTGAATTTTTATGAAATGATATAATTCAAAAGTAGCACTTGACAATTTAATTGTCATGTGCTACTTTTGAATTATATTATTTCATAAAAATTCAAAAGTAGCACATGACAATACTTTCAACATTCGTTGTAATCTTATCATACTTTCAATATTCATTGTAATTTGATCATACATTCAATATTCATTGTAATCTTATCATACTTTCAATAATTACTGTAATTTGATCATACTTTCAATATCCATTGTAATTTGATCATACATTCAATATCCATTGTAATTTGATCATACATTCAATATCCATTGTAATTTGATCATACATTCAATATTCATTGTAATCTTATCATACTTTCAATAATTATTGTAATTTGATCATACTTTCAATATCCATTGTAATTTGATCATACTTTCAATATCCATTCATGATTGTAATTTGATCATACTTTCAATATTCATTGTAATTTAATCATACTTTCATTGTAATTTAATCATACTTTCAACATTCGTTGTAATTTGATCATACTTTTAATTTTCATTATAATTTGATCATACGTTCAATATTCATTGTAATTTGATCATACTTTCAACATTCGTAGTGTAATCTGATCATACTTTCAGTAGCCATTGTAATTTGATCATACATTCAATATCCATTGTAATTTGATCATACATTCAATATCCATTGTAATCTGATCATACTTTCAATATCCATTGTAATTTGATCATACTTTCAATATTCATTGTAATTTGATCATACTTTCAATATCCATTGTAATTTGATCATACATTCAATATCCATTATAATTTGATCATACTTTTAATATCCATTGTAATTTGATCATACATTCAATATCCATTGTAATTTGATCATACTTTCAATATCCATTGTAATTTGATCATACTTTCAATATCCATTGTAATTTGATCATACATTCAATATCCATTTTAATTTGATCATACATTCAATATCCATTGTAATTTGATCATACATTCAATATCCATTGTAATTTGATCATACTTTCAATATCCATTGTAATTTGATCATACATTCAATATCCATTGTAATTTGATTATACTTTCAATATCCATTGTAATTTGATCATACATTCAATATCCATTGTAATTTGATCATACATTCAATATCCATTGTAATTTGATCATACATTCAATATCCATTGTAATTTGATCATACTTTCAATATCCATTCATGATTGTAATTTGATCATACTTTCAATATTCATTGTAATTTGATCATACTTTCAATATCCATTGTAATTTGATCATACTTTCAATATCCATTGTAATTTGATCATACATTCAATATCCATTGTAATTTGATCATACTTTCAATATCCATTGTAATTTGATCATACATTCAATATCCATTGTAATTTGATCATACTTTCAATATCCATTGTAATGTGATCATACATTCAATATCCATTGTAATTTGATCATACATTCAATATCCATTGTAATTTGATCATACTTTCAATATCCATTGTAATTTGATCATACATTCAATATCCATTGTAATTTGATCATACATTCAATATCCATTGTAATTTGATCATACATTCAATATCCATTGTAATTTGATCATACATTCAATATCCATTGTAATTTGATCATACTTTCAATATCCATTGTAATTTGATCATACTTTCAATATCCATTGTAATTTGATCATACATTCAATATCCATTGTAATTTGATCATACTTTCAATATCCATTGTAATTTGATCTTACTTTCGGTATCCATTTCGGTATCTCTCGATATTCTTTATAATTTGAAACACTTTCAGTATCCATTGTAATTTTATCATACTTTTAAAATTAATTGTAATCTGATTATACTTCAAATATATTTATTGTGATTTGATCATACTTTCAACATTTATTGTAATTTGAACAGTGTAATGACATCAAATTTTCAGTATTCGTTGTAATTTGATCATACTTTCAATATTCATTGTAATTTGATCATACTTTCGGTATCCATTGTAATTTGATAATATTTTCAACATTTATTGTAATTTGATCATACTTTCGGTATCCATTGTAATTTGATAATATTTTCAAACATTCATTGTAATTTGATCATACTTTCGGTATCCATTGTAATTTGATAATATTTTCAACATTCATTGTAATTTGATCATACTTTCGGTATCCATTGTAATTTAATAATATTTTCAACATTCATTGTAATTTGATCATACTTTCGGTATCCATTGTAATTTGATAATATTTTCAACATTTATTGTAATTTGATCATACTTTCGGTATCCATTGTAATTTGATAATATTTTCAACATTCATTGTAATTTGATCATATTTTCGGTATCCATTGTAATTTGATAATATTTTCAACATTTATTGTAAATTGATCATACTTTTAATATTCGTTGTAGTTTAATCATATTTTCAATATTCATTTTATCGACAATATGCATATTTGGTATAGGAACTGAATGCAATGTCGATTAATTATCGCCATGGCTAGGCCGAAATATCTGCCTTAATGATTGTTGTTACTTGATATTGCTACCATCCACAAACTTCATGGCCAGCAGAAATAACAAGACATAATTATTCACACCATTTTTTTGTAGTTACGTGTGTTTGTTGCGCGGTTGTGCACTTTTTGTAACAAGCTGGTTTCAACGATTTTGTTTTTCAATTTTTGTTCGGTCTGATACCAACTGAGCTATGGTTTATCGTTAGTAAAATACAATTTTGTCCTATTTTTCTCATTCAACTTTTAAAAAAAATTGTTTTCACAATTTTGGTCCAAGCACTGAAGAGGAATTTTATTCCGAAACGGCCGTTAAGTGCTGCAAAATTAAAACGGGTTATATATATAATACAATGTTATCATAGAGCATTGACCTCTGAAACAAGGAAATCACTAAAAATTTTATTTAAGGTTAGCAAGTTAAAAAATCAAGGATATTTTGAATCAATCTGATATGATTTTTATCTCCCCATATAAATGAAAATAAATTTGTTTTAATACCATTAAATTTCAATATCTCTCACATATATACATATATGTAAGAGTTATGATATTATGCGTGTTGAATTTTTAATTTTAAATTATGCAAATTGACCACGATTTTTATTATTTAAAAACTTTTTATTTGATTTCGAAGTATGTAAATGTCATACTTGGTTATGTTTTTACTGTCCCAATTTGAGTAATTGATACGAACTTAATGATTAAAAATCATGGCCATACTTGTAAAGATTCGAATTAAATTAGTGTAATTGTCTTTATATTTAAAATTCTTTGAAGGATGTTAGTTAATATGTTAACAAGCATTTTTAAAAAACTAAAATAAATCTATTGTTGTTCACTAATTCAATTCGACAAAAATGGTTTTCGGTGACAACATTTTAGCTAAAACCCGTCATCATCTCTGTTTCAATGTCTACAACGAATAATTTGAGTCACATATTTCTCGTCATCAGAATATATCATCGGTGTCGTCGGGGTCGATATCATTTTTAAAAAAAATCACCGTCACCATCTTCCGGTCAACCATGTTTTGGAGGGTTAGATATGATTTCCTTCTTCTTTACATTATGTTTTGTACCATTGCAATTTTCCTCTTATCTAATGAATGGACATAAGACGCATAAAAACGTCAAATAAAAAAGTTTTAGGTGCAACAGCAATGATCCCCGGTGTCGTAATTAGGAACTCTATTTCAAACAACCGTCTCCTCGGTGGCCCAGTGGTTAAAACTGCCCGTCTCGAGAGCGCGAGGTCTTGGGTTTGAACCTTAACCGGATCTTACATAAAGGCCGGGTCATACATAAGACATAAATTCGAGACAC
The DNA here is from genome assembly GCA_021292105.1 of Anadara kagoshimensis. Taxonomy (NCBI): domain Eukaryota; kingdom Metazoa; phylum Mollusca; class Bivalvia; order Arcoida; family Arcidae; genus Anadara; species Anadara kagoshimensis. The sequence continues at coordinate 46,500,712 of CM037857.1, forward strand.
TACTTCCTCGACTGGAGCTCGTTATTAAGAGGATACGGGTTCGACTGCATCGTTCCGGGTGTTGGTATAATGTGACCGAGGTGCTCGTCTGTGGCATATTGACTCGTTGAGTGCTCGCTAGTGTACAAGACAGACCATAAAGCACACTAGCGAATCTAGTGCATACATGAACAATCATGCTATAGTACGATCAATTATTTAGATGTGGCCTAAGAAGATCTCAGATTTTATTGCCCAACTTTTCTGACTGTCATCAACATTCTCACTGTTCACAAAATTGTTGCTCAAGGCCGTAATATACCTTGAAATATTAATACTGCCTTTTTTGCCTTTAAATACACACATGGTAATATTATTATAACTAAAATGGCTGAATGACTTTATATATGTCAAAACAGAGTTTAGATCTGGAATCTATGTAGTTAAAAACCTATAAAAAGTGTATTCACCCATGATCCTATGACTTTTGGTTACGAAGTTATGACAAAGTCAAAAATCGATGTGCGGCCATCTTGGATTTGAGAATGTGGCGCCCCAATTAGCGCCGACCTGGGCGCCCTCAAAATATGAGTTCAGTATGTTCTGAACTACATCTGTACAAAATTTCATTTTTTAATGGCCTGAACTACATCTTATATGTATAATTGTTATTTTTATAACATGTGATAAAAAATTCTTATATTAAGTATAAAAGTCAAAGTTCTTATCAAACGTGCATCTAAATTCAGATGATGCGTATGACGTAGTAAATGCTTTGTAGCCAATAACTTCATCTTTTGAGACATCTCAACTTTGATTTATAAGTTTGAAAATATTTTTAGTTTTTAAACATTAAATTAAAAACTGTGTCGCTTTAGGCCAAACAAGTGTAATATATGAATTTTATTCGTTTTTTATGTTTGTGTTTTTTTTAAGTTTAAACAATATTTATTTGAAAATCAAATCAATAACGTAATGAAACAATTTTACAAATCAGGATCCTGGAACAAGAGTAAAACTCTTATATTTACCAGTTTCCCGTGGGTTTTTTACCCGTTGTTCATTCAAAAACAAGTACAATGGGCTAGTCCATGACGTATAGAAATACCTGTATAAACCCGTATCGTGTGAATACATATTAGCCAACCAGAATCCAGTTCTGAATAACCTTTATGAATGAAGCTGTCGAACTTTATGCCATATCAGCATATCAGAGGGACAACAGCTAGCTAAATTTTAACTCTCAAAAACTACAGTCAATATTTAAAATTTGTCCACGTAGATAGAAAAATTGAATTTTAAATACTTACCTTAAATCAAGACTGCAAACGAATATGTATTTATATATCAACAAACTTTTATCGAAAAAGTTTATTGAAATTTATTCATATAAATTAAAAGCAAATAATTAAAAGAGCTGAGAATATTTACAAAAAATTTCAAAATATGAAAAAATATGTTCTTAAAAGACATGTGAAATTTCAAGTCTATTAAAGTTATATCAAACAAGAGGCCCATGGGCCTTAACCATTTCAGTATTCGTTTGTATCTATGACCTTGACCTTTGAACCCATGACCTTCATTCATATATCAAAATAACCGTTGTGCAAATACCTACAGTATTCTGATATACACGCCTATTCAAAAGTTTTTTAAATAATTAACTATTTCAGTATTCGTTTGCATCTTTGACCTTGACTTTTGAACCTATGACCTTCATTCATCTATCAAAATGATAGTTGGGTAAATGCCTACAATATTCTAATATACATGCCCATTCAAAAGTATATAGTTTTTTAGATAAATAACCATTTCAGTACTCGTTCCCATCTATGCCCTTGACCTTTGAACCCATGACCTTTATTCATATATCAAAATGACCATTGTGCCATTACCTACAATATTCTAATATGCATGCCTATACAAAAAGTTAATATTTTTGCAGATAATTAACTATTTCTGTATATTAGTGCATATGTGATCTTGACCTTTGACCACATGACCTTGATCTATGTTTCAAAATGATCGCCATGTCAATACCTACAATTAACTGAAAATCCGATGCCATAAACACCTCAAATGTTTGAAAAATAGCATTATTTATCAAAGGTCAAAAACTGGGACATGACCTTGACCTTTGACCTTGCCATCTATTGAAAGAAAATAGCAAGACAGTGAAAACTCCATACAATTATCTTCAGCTGTTATTGAGTTATAAGAAATGTCTCATTTTAAAAATTACATAATTTTACGCAAAAAACGCGTAACCTATTTTTCGCCCAATTTGTATGAAAAACACAATTTTAATGTTCCCAGGTATCCTGAATCCAAATACCCAATCAAAATTTGCCTGCACCTTTTGGTTTCAGAGAAGAAGATTTTATGTCTTTTGGCTATTTTTAGTAACGGCGGCTATCTTGTTGGGCGTGGCTAAACCCGGGACACAATTTTGAAAGCCTGTTACTCAGGCATGATATTCATCAAGTTTTATCAAATTTGGCTCAGTAGTTTCGAAGGAGAAGATTTTTGAAAGATTGTTAACGGACGACAGACGCCGACGACGACAGACGCTAAGTGATGGCAATAACTAAAAAGTTTAAATCACACCACCCATTCAAAACATATTTTTTCTCACTAAAAATGTGATTGGACTATAATGATCTTAATATCATCGCTAATATGTGAAAAATTGCTGCTGCTATGTCAAACAACATTATGACAACAACAACCTTTGCTTTAAGCAAACTCGAAACCACCGTGTGGAATACGATGGGTATTCTGAATTATGCTCTTTTAGTAATTACTCAAAAGATTAAAATCACAATTTGAAAAATAAACATAAAAACTATCAATTTAAATTTTAAAAGTCATTGGACGTTATGACCAAATGGTATCCAGCAGTACGGAAGCGCTTTTACGACATGCAAAAAAAATAAGTTATTAATCTGCCCGGGCAGATGGCTTTTCCACCCGGGCAGATTGTTATTTTTCCGCCCGGGCGGATTGTTATTCTGCCCGGGCAGATTGCTATTCCACCCGGGCAGATTGCTATTCCGCCTGGGCGTATTACTTATTCTACCTGGGCAGATTAATAACTTTGTAATTTTTTTGCATGTCCTAAAAGCGCTTCTGTACAGCAATGACGTCTGTTTGTGTTTTGTATTCTTAACTGTCGTAATTAATGGCTTGTTTTTTTTTTTTTTTTTTTTTTTTTTTTTTTTTTTTTGGTCTCTTCATTAAAAAAAGTTTAAAAAATTATTTAAGTCTGTGTAAGGATCACCTGGTTTTAAATGCCAGAGTTCAAATCATCTTCCCGTATTTTGATTTACATTTTTAGGCTTTTCATCCGGGATTAAAATATAAGCGCGTTTCTTAGGAATTTATTGAAATTCGAAACTGAGGACTCGATAACAGTAATCGGATTCTTAAAATTTTATTTGATATTTTTAACAAAATTATTTTCCGGATTTTGTTCGTGGTGAAGCTCCCTTTGGAAATAAACACAGGATTTTTAGATATCTTTATTTTCACGACATGGCACTTTCGTTTTTTTTTTTTTTTTAATGTCTTTTTTGGATTTTAGCATGCACAACTTTGCCTATCAATATTTTCACGACATGTCGCTTTCATTGTTCTTAAGATCTTTTTTGGCATGAACAAATCATAATTTTATGACTTTACTATTAAATAATTTAAAATAAAGTTCAATTCAATAAAATTGGAACTGTTCTTACATGTTGAATAACATCAATGCCAAATTAGGTTTAATTAGTACATATACAGTCAAACCTGTCTTACAGGACACCTCTATATGTATGAGGACCACCAGCTTTTAAAGGCCAGTATATTTTTTGTCCCAATTGCCAATTATTCATAATTGAGCCTGTATATAAGTGCCACATGCCCATAAAGGCCACTTTTAATGATTCACTTGGGTGAGCTTTATATACAGATTTTGACTTAAATAGAAAAGTAAAAATTAAATGTAAGGAACATTGCCCCACTTTAGTGAAAAATGCAGATACAGGCTTGTAGACCAATTTATTAATGTTTAAATTGATTTAATTTAGAAATTTGATAGCATCTTATAGAACTTAAAACAAACATGCACATAAAATTGACAATTTATCGTTTTTAGTGAAAAAATGGATCGAAATGCCAATCCCTTATAGTGACCGAGGCCGCGGTGGTCTAATGGACAAGACGTCAGGCTACAAATGTAGGGTCTCTCACCGCTGTGAGTTCGAGTCGCTCAGACCACATGTGGGAAAGTGAATTTTCCTTGCCGTTGGCCTTTACTGGTTCTACCTGGTATCAGTTTAATGGACTGGGAGAGTAGTACGCTTGTCTGCGGCGTATTGAGCTAGCACGATAAAGTTGCCCTGAGTGCGCGCTAGTACAAAGCAGACCATTAAACACACTCGCACTTCACATGCATATATAATATACAAACTTGTTTATAGATTAATCCATAGAGATAAATAAAATAATTCTGTCGCCAATAGCTGAAAAATTGCTGATACGACGTTAAGTATCGGCCCCTTATAATGGTCTTACTCTAATTCCATTTTATAACCATGTTTGCTAGTAATACAGTCGTCCCATTCATGAAGTTCTTGGGCAAATTGGGTAATGGTGTTTAAGTCCCAGTGAAGAATATTTCACTTATATCGAGAGGTAGTCATCTATAGGCGAAAGTGCAGAAATGTTGCATGTGCTTTGTCTTTGTGGCATTATACAGCAGGGTTCTTTATCGTGCCACGCCTTGTGTGACACGGGACCTCGTTTATTTTAAGTTCCCATCCAAAAGAACCGCGAGTTTCATTTCGTATTGCCGAGTGCTTGGAGAACGAACAATCAGTACCCATTTTTAAGTGTTGAATAGAGGAGCTACCATAGAAATATTAGTCCCCAGTTACCTGATTTACACGAGCTTCTGTTTGTATGGTAATGTCACTTTGTCAATAATAACGAAATGGCACATCGTTTCTTTTGTAAATTGTCACCTTGGCGAGACTGGTGATCAGTAACGAGTTTCTGTATGAACATGGGATAAGACTGTGGAGGCTATTTTATTGCCTCGAATCACACTCGATCAAGGGCGTAGCTGAGCATACGCACATACGACCGTGCGTAAGTTAATTTTGTCAAATGTCATATTTAAAAATGTTAAAAATAATGATATAACAGCTATATTTTAAAACTTGAAAGCAATACAAAATTTAACCATCGAAACTGAAACTATCATAATGAACAAGACGATTTATGCATATAAATCAATATACAATTCAGTGGTCGTTTGAATTTCGTTTTGAAGTTTAGTCGAAAAATTTTGCAGCTAAGGGTCGAAATTCATGGAAACGCACCATTTTTGTTGTATTTTTTCAAAATTTCCTGGGGGAGCATGCTCCCATACCCCCTAGAAAATTTTTTACGTTTACAGTGCGTAATTTACAAACATGCTCAGCTACGCCCCTGTCGATGTATATTTTCTGGGCACTCCGGCTTACTATTCCATCTCAAAACTTACCGCCTTAATATGAGTGAAAGAACTAGCATAGGACACAGAACACTAAAGCAGCATTACTCTCCACTCCATCAATCAGTACATCCATTACACCCACGCTGTTCACCCCTCCACAGGTCAATCCACTCCATCAATCAGTACATCCATTACACCCACGCTGTTCACCCCTCCACAGGTCAATCCACTCTATCAATCAGTACATCCATTACACCCACGCTGTTCACCCCTCCACAGGTCAATTATGTCAATCCAGGAAGATGTTAAATCAGATCTCGGTTATCAAAACGGTCTGGTATTGATTAATTTATCGTTAACTTTGATATCGACCACTCCTTAATCAATATCGCCCGCTGATATTGAAAAAAAACCCAACATAATATAACTTCCAAATGTCAATATTGATTGCTGGCATAAAAGTAAATAACTTGTAATAAACAATCTCTATAAGCAATTTTTTTCATCAATCATTTTTTTCTGTTACATGTAATACTGATGACCAGGGAGTAATACGTCGGTCGGATTGATTTTTGTTGAATATCAAAACAAGTTTACGTAGTTCAATGATTATTTGAGATTGAAAATTGCACTAGATAAACCAGCAAGATACATGAGACCTAAAACTTATAACCCATAACCCGGTAATGCTAAATTCGTCTAACGTGACACTGGACCTCGTTTAAGTTCCGTCGACCTCCCGCTTACGGAGCGAGCACGCTACCAACTGAGTCAACGCAGCAGGGTGTAACCAATAACATTGTAATGCTAAATTCGCGATCATTTGTGGTTGGTGAGTTGAGTTGAGTTAAGTAATGGAGTTTAACGTCCCAGTCAAGAATATTTCGCTTATATTCAGACGTCGCCAGTTATAGGCGAAGTTGCAGAAAATTGTCTGTGCGTTGCGCTGGTGGCATTATACAGCAGGTTTCCTTATCCTACCACGTCTACCGTGACACAGGACCTAGTTTATTTTAAGTTCCCACGACCTCACACTTACGGAGCGAACACTCTACCAACTGTGTCACCGCAGTAGTCCACAACTTCAGAGGTGTAACCAATAACTTTGTGATCACATATAGTTGGTGGGAACTCGATAGAGTTGAGTGATTAAAAGTGTTTAACGTCCCAGTTAAGAATATTTCACTTGTATGGAGACGTCGCCAGCAACAAGCGAAGGTGCAGAGATTTTACATGTGCATTGCGCTGATGGCATTATATAGCATGGTTCTTTGTCGTGCCAAGCCTATCAGGACACGGGACCTCGTTTATTTTAAGATCTCATCCGAAAGAACCATGACTTTTGATAATAGTAAACTTTATTCCGAAAGTTTTACAACTTATAGGATATATAAATAATAATAGTAATAATGAAATACATGATTACATACATACTTTTATTTCGTAATGCCAAGTGTCTGGCGAAAGAACAGTCACTACCCACTTTTAAGTCTTGGGTCAGACCCGGCAGGGGTTCGAACCCACGACTCCCACTTACGGAGCTAGCACTCTACCAGTGGTTGAGAACACGATAGAAGTTAAAGACTTATGCTAGGACACATAACCTCCATTCCACGTACTAAATGACTAAATGCAATGAATCCGACAAATCCTAGTTTGTCGGTTCGATCGCCGAAGGTCGTGGTTTTCTCCGGGCACTCCGGTTCCCCCACCATCTCAAGTGAAGTATCTTGACTGAGGCATAAAACTTTATGACACCACTCCAGTCAGAAGTCCCCAGTGCTTAATACTCGGTCACGATAATTAAAAAAAAACAAAACTCCATATTCTAGGTTCACACTAATTTTTTTTTTGATAAGTAGCCAAAAGTGTGCGACCGAAAATTAGCCAACGTAAAAAAACGCTCGATTTTCGCGTATTCTAAGTTTTTTTTATTGTATTTTTCTCTACTTGTCACAGCCAATTTAATGTGGCTAAACTGTCTATTTCAGACTGATCTTTCATCAGAATTTAAATGAAGTCATTTAGTGTATATATAATATTAAAAAGACAATGCATTTTGTTAAAATAATGAACGATAAAACATAAGACTTAATTTTATAAATTAAAGTTTGCTTTTTATCAGTCTGTGTTCAGTCATGCAATATTTTATGGCAAGTATCACCCTATATTCAAGACTGGGGTCATCAGTGAATTCCTGTGATGTCTGTTAAACTGATAGTTAAAAACAAAAAATTTGAAGTTTGAATATTAAAAAATGTAATGAGAATGAGAGATTAATATCTAAAATAAAAGTTCAGTCATTTAATACTAGTAGTTTAAATACAAACCTATAGAAGACTGAAGTAACCACTTAGTTGATCAACAAGCTACAAGGGAGACTAAATAGAAAATGCATGGGACACAATAAGATATCACTTGGTTTAGTACATATTAAGTACTGAAGGACTTGTTATTTGATGACTTTGTATTAATTTGCAGTTAGAAAACTTAACCGAATGAAAGAATCAATTTGCATCATTTCTTAGAAACATGATTATCTCCCTTAAACAATACAAGTTATTCATTATTACTAAATGTTAGAGTGTAGGTTCATAGTTGGAATAAGTGGGAACTGGGGTGTTTAGGGATTGTTTAGAGTTGTATGCTATAGTCCGTCAGCGATATTCTGACAGAGTGTTTATAAACACAGACGAGGTTATTATGCACCAATAGGTATATTCACGCCTATATGCGTTCATTTGTCAACTCCACCTTTATAAATCCCTATCTTAAGCTAGCTACATTATAAAAATTCGTCCATGTTTATAAACACTCTGCCACAATATCGCTGACGGACTATACTATAGAGAGAAAGGTCTTCACGATCTTATGTTGATGTATATACAGTCTATTTAACATACGATATTTTAACAAATAAAGCGTGAAGAATATTGACTGGGGTGTAAAACAATCGATACAGTGGGTCCATTTCCGCAATCATTCATCCCCTAACATTTTGGCAATGTCTGTTGGAACTATGGATGTATATTTCAAATTTACCAGAGTTAAGTTAAGGAATGATTGTTAAACTGGGGGTCTTTCCTCACCATTTAGGTTTAGGGACCAATTAGGTACGACACCTGTCCTAACCATCTAGGTTTAGGAATCAATCGGGTAGATTCTAGAAAGAAATTGTCAATTTGCTTGTTGAAGTTAAGTGGTTTTGACCAGTTACTCCAGCTTTCCCAACCATCCGAAAACTGACCGCAACAATATAATATAAATAAAAGCAATCTTCACTGAATGTAACACATCATTTCTCTGCTGAATTTTAGCTGTAATTAAAATGTTAATTGGAAGAGTAAGGTCTACGTAGAACCAGAACTAATATACTGACGACCTTAAGATTCTAGTTCACATGGCAACAGGAAGATTGGGTACCATGGATTGGTAAGTGAAACACTTCACTGCATAAACTTAGTGTACATCGTCTGTGTATGTTCATTTCAAGAAGTGCTAAGAATTCATTGACAGAAAGAGAGAAATACAGAGTTGTTTTTTATACTCTTGGTTGCTATGGGGGCATTGTAAGGCACATGCTTTCAGATCTTGCCTTTTCTCATTAACTAGGTTAAAATTTTGCTTGGTCCTAGTGTTAAAATGATTTGTCAATTAGCAGGTTTTTGTCTCTATCCTGCCTAGAACCATTACTTCACTCCATTCTTGAGACTACTACGGTAGCACAGTGCTCACTTTGTATGTGGGAGGTTGTGGGTTCGCATCCCGGCGAGTTAGACCAAAACTTGAAAATAGGTAATAACTGTTGTTTCACCAAGCACGCGACATTTAGAAAGGAGTGTCACAGGGTTCTATATATTTTCAAAACCGATGCTTCATGTCACACCAGGCATGGTACGTAAAAGAGCCCTCTCTGCACATTGGCCTTTGCGGTGTGCACAGGGCAAACACCTACAGCTGGTGACAACTCCCAAATTAAATGGTCTCAATGTGGAACTCTCCATGATTAAAAGAGTATTGTTAAGTATACAGAATACAAAATGAAATACCCTCCATCCAACTGCAAATTTTCACTAACAGTGGTAACTTTAGAACATTTTGCCTGAAAATCCTAAAGCGAACTTGATCTGTATTTTATCACTAACATGTTATAACTGGAATCATGGGATGCCATTTCGAAAGTGCTCTCCCCCAAACAAATCAAGAACTATTTGTATGATCAAAATACAAAGACACATTTTTGCTCTACCCAAATTCCTGCATCTTTGCCTATAGCTGGCGATGTCTAGATATAAGTGAAATATTCTTGACTGGGACATTAAACACTTTTTCTCAATTCAAATCTACTCCATCCAAAGATCTGTTACATAGTTTTCAAGTTTTACAGAGTTTTTTAGTGACAGACAAAATGGCCTGCTGTGTCCGCAGAGTTTTACGTGGCAGGCAAAATGGCCTGCTGTGTCCGCAGAGTTTTACCTGGCAGGCAAAATGGCCTGCTGTGTCCGCAGAGTTTTACGTGGCAGACAAAATGGCCTGCTGTGTCCGCAGAGTTTTACGTGGCAGACAAAATGGCCTGCTGTGTCCGCAGAGTTTTACCTGGCAGACAAAATGGCCTGCTGTGTCCGCAGAGTTTTACGTGGCAGACAAAATGGCCTGCTGTGTCCACAGAGTTTTACGTGGCAGACAAAATGGCCTGCTGTGTCCGCAGAGTTTTACGTGGCAGACAAAATGGCCTGCTGTGTCTGCAGAGTTTTACCTGGCAGACAAAATGGCCTGCTGTGTCCGCAGAGTTTTACGTGGCAGACAAAATGGCCTGCTGTGTCCACAGAGTTTTAAGTGGCAGACAAAATGGCCTGCTGTGTCCGCAGAGTTTTACCTGGCAGACAAAATGGCCTGCTGTGTCCGCACCATATGACAGGGTAAAAAGAAACATACAACCAATATGGGACATGAATGTATTTATTATCTACATTCTCAAAATGCTTCAAGATCAACATGGGTACAGTCACATAAATGAAGATGATAATCAAATACAATTAAAAGCTTCAATATTATACCATACATTTAATAATGATAATTCTATTCAAATCATCTACTCAACGTACATAACAAAAATCAATTTCAAAACATCCTTATGACCTGAATACAAAATTAATATATATCTGTTAACACCTTGGACTTTTACGCAAAAATCAGAAGGAATACAGATAAATCATATCTGGGATACCTCGGACTTTTACATAAAAGTTTGAGGTGATACAGAATTATGATGTCATTAATATCTGGAACTCCTTGGACTTTTACAAAAAGTCCAAAGGTGATACAGATAACTATGATAATGAGCAAGGGGCCATTTTATCTCAGTGCCCTTCTATATATTTTAATAATATTTATTATTATTTTTTTTTTTTACAAAAACAAATTGTTAGGATGAAATGAACACGATTAATTAAATCCATTGTTAATTACATCCTAGTTAACAGTAAAATGAGGTACTTTCATAAAATACACACAAACGAATACAAAAACCTAACTATATGAAACATTAACAATTTTTTTCAAAATAAAAATCCAAAATATGAAAATCAAATGCTGGTATTCAAATTATACATCAGGAATAAAAACCATTCAGTTAATTAATGATGTTTATTTATGATTTAGAAAATGATCCAATATGATAAAACAAGATAACTCTCTGAGAAAAAAAAATTAAAACTTTATATCTATATATGCTTAGGAATACCCTTCAAATTAATGATAAAAAATGCATCATATGCTTTTTAAAATAAAGAGAACCAAAGAACAAACTGTATTAAAACTCAAAAACATTTGCTGAAAATTCACAAACTTTACTGTAGCTTAATTCAGAAACTTAAATTTAATAACTATATTTCAGCTGTTGATACAAGATACAAAAATATTTACTACTTTTTATTTGACAGAATATTTATTTTGTAACTAAATACCCTATTAAACATTTGCTGCTAAAACCAGTTTGACTTCCGGTATGTAAAATTGAGATAATGATCTGCCTAAATTTGGAATAGGGAAAACCAGGTTTTAAAAACAACTGCAAAATTTTAGGTTCCAAAATTCCCTTTAAATCTATTTGAATCACAATATTAACAATCAGAAAGTTGTCCAATAAGACCAACAAGATTATAAAAACAACAACAGTCAAAGAAAAGACAGATAAACATAGAGAGAAAAAGACGAGAGAAAAATGTTCAGTACATTGTCTGACAATTGACAGATCGCTGGCCACGCCCACTATGTTCTGACAAAATATTGACATGCTTAAATTACACGCAAAAAGAATGAAAACTCGGCCTGAATTGTGCAGTTTAATGACGTCACTGACACAAGAACGTCGTAGTTGCTGTGACGCTGCTTTAGTACTGTGATGGCGGCCAGTGTCGGAACATAGTTGGCGTGACCGGCAATACATAAATTATCAACAGGATAAAAATTAACATCAGAAGCACTAAGTGCTATAAAATATTTGTTTACATATCACATATACATATATCTATATAAAGAAGCAAAATTAAGAACTATAAAAAGCTGATTTAAAAATGTTTAGCACTAATAAAAATCAAATAACAAGCATCACAAGGAAGTTATATCCCCTGATGAATATATACCTATTATCTCCCTTTTAAAACATGAATTATCTCCCTTTTAACATGTGCATTATCTCCCTTTATACTTCCTATTCTGTAGAAACTGAAAGTTGACATTTAAAAATTATGTATTGATCACAACAGATGAAAACTAACATATTACCTACAAATCATATTTTATGTACTGTTCTGGTCGTATCAAATTTATTTTTTGGATCTTAATTTCTTCCTTTTTAAAATGAAAAAGTTATACAAATCCAAAATGACTTGAATAAGCAGCAGAAATAAGAATTAAATGTAAAATCTAGATTTTTTTTTTACATATCAAAATAAACATTTTAAATACTGGCACTATAAACAATATATAAAATCTCTCTGGATTCCTTAAAATACAAAAGTGGTTTACCAAGAACAAAAAAGAAAATCTATGTATCTTGGTTTTCTTCCTTTCAATTTTAGGGACCAAGGGAGATAACTACTCATCTCAATATAGCAAAGGAGTTATTGTGTGTCGGGGGAAAAGATTCTACACATTTCTTGGTCACAAAAATCTTGCCTACACCCTCAAAAATAGTTGTTTATGTAAAACTAACATTCTTTATGAAGAAAACAAAGAAACTTTAGCATTATCAATATTTTGTATTAAGCATAAGGGTATTCGATTCTCGAAATTTCTAATTATATAATTAACTATTGAATGCTGGGAAATCATTTATCACAGCATCCTGCCCTATATTCAAAACAATAATATCATTCAGTTAGGTAATGGTTGATTTTTAAAAACTATTATACAGCACTTATTATGTTTTTATTCTGGAGCAAATTCCAAAATAAAATGCAGTGAAATAGAAACAAAATTAATTTAATTTTACAAATGGGATGAAGCCAATTTTAGATTAAATGATTTCAATATCATTATATAAGTTTTGTTTTTTTAAATTTGTTTAAATAATACTTATTTATTCATTATCTTAATTGGACCTGAAGCCAGTACAGGAATGAATGACCAAAAAATCATTACAAAACCTATCTAATGGTCGCTTGGGAGAAAATTTTACGCTAAACTTAATCCAATACAATACCTTTTCAGACCATGTAACTATGTAACAGTAAATTCCTTAGTAACCATTTCATGATTATTGATTAGGTCCTTAAAATTAAAATATTAGATTTGTTTTAATTATAATGTAAAAGTCTGCCTGCTTTGCATAGAATAAAAATGTGTGATGAAGCATGTCACAGGATTTCTGTTAAGTCACTCATGTATCGATGTACAAGATATATAAATTAGATTGTTATAAAGCTCCCACTTGGAATGCGTCGTGTAAGAGTTCTACTAATTGATACATCAAGCTGTTAAGATCACGAGTTAATTGAATTCCAGTACAATAATATTGCTTCTCTCTATGCTGTCCGATAACGCCTACTCAGGTTGCAACATTGATGAAGTGTTTTCCGAACAATTTGAAAACTAAAAAGTAATACATGGACATTCCTTCTGAAATTTCATCAACAAAATTTTTTCTTTCTTTTTTTTTCTTTTTTAGAAAATGAACTTTTTTGACAAATAGTGAATGCTTTTAGGAAAATCTATATTTTCCATCAAATAAAAACAATTTTAAGAGAAAATGTATTACGAAGTGGTTCTAACTAACTTTTAAGCCTTTTTTTCAGGAAATATTGGGGACATTATGCAAATTAAAATGTTTTGAATACAATAAAAACCTGAAGCAACAATTTTTGATACAATTCATTTATGAAATAAATATTTGTTAAAATGATATTCATACTCAAATCGCATTATGATTTATGATGGTGTTTTAAAAAACCACAAATTTCCTACCTTACTTATGAAGAGCTGTTGAGCAAAGGGATATAACTCTATTGCTGCCTAATAGTTAATTAAACCACAAATGTACTATACATTTTACAACATCAATGACCATACCTATATAAGCCAATAAAAGTGTATAGGTATATGGTGTGGGTGATGATTTTATGTAAACATGAATTATCTCCCTTACATTGTACAGCTACAGGTTGGTTATCTCCCTTTAATTTTCTAGGCTCAATGGAGATTACCATTATAGTACAAGTGATTTCTATAGACTAGATACCTTGGTTCATGAAGCTTACACTTTTCTCAAAATAAATTTTTAATTTTTAACAAATATTAAGAAGTTAAAAATGTTGAATGAGAAAAAAAACCAAAAAACTTTGAAGTTGATGGTAAAAATTTTTGAACCAGCAAAGAAATTTTAAGGAAGATTCAAAAGCATCTGGAAGTTATCAAAAGGTGCCACATTTTTTTAAACATAAGGGAGATGAACCTTATTCGTTTATTTTAAAATTATGAAAAGAGAGAAGAGAAATTTAAGGAGAAGAAAAAAATCTTGAAATGTTTCAAATAAATGGTAACCAAGTATAACACCTAACAGTAATAATTATTTATAATTATAATTCATAATATACATGATATTCTTCAGCATATGCAATTCTTTTTTTGTCTTGTTCAAGACAGTTCTACATCCATCGTTGTAATACATTCACATAGAAAAAACCCACACACTAAAAACAAAACATCCAGGAGATCTAAGATTTAAACTCTTAGCAACCAATCACAGCCATGGATACAACCAAATAAAATCAATATAGAAGCTTTGCTTCCCTCTTCTCTCATTAACTCTTTTTAAAATCACACATGTATCATATATGAAGTAAAATACTGTCAAGTTTTACAAATTTACAATTACAAGAATCTGATTGGATAATGGAAGTTTTTTCCCCATTTACAAGAATAAATCTGATTGGATAATGGAAGTATTTCCATTTACAAGAATAAATCTGATTCGCTAATGGAAGAGTCTCCATGTTTGAAAATAATCTGACAACAAAATCAAATGACTGGCTAGAAAACTGGCATATACCTAATATATTTATATACTAAATATCTGTATGTATTTGTTATATGATCAATTTTATTTCAACAAAGTAAAAATAAAAATTTTGGCTAAAAAGACATTAAAATACATGATTAAAAGATATCCATAAATCAAATCAGATTTGTAATAACAATTTATAACAGGGCTTGAAAAGTCCACTAGACTGAGGTCAAAGAACTTGGACCACAAGTTTATTAGGGTCGTTCAGATTTTTCCAGCTACAGGTGCAATAATGAGTAAAAACATTTTTCGCAAATTTTATTTTTCAGTAAAAATTTCCAGGGTCTGGTGAAACAGATGCGAAAAACCAAGACTAACATTTATTTTCTCAGATTCTCTGGTTCTTGGAATGCTAAATTTGTTATTTTGAAAAAGTGACTTACAAAATCAGCTAATCAAATAACCAGCAAAGTTAAAAATGGATTTTTCAAGCCCTGATTATGATGTCAATTAATAGTCTCATTCACACCAACAGTATTAGGATATCATAATATGTTGAGATTATCATATCTAGAATTGGAGTATATCTATATTTCATGCTATATTTTTTTTAATATGATAATGTATTTATTTTATAAATGTTTATGTATCTGGCACTTATTTATTTTTAATGAATTTATAATCATTCAACAAAACAATACTCATATCCATATATACCACTCACTGCTGCACACATGCACCAATATATGTAATAATATAACAATATATATATTTATATATATATATAGTAACCTCCAATCTTAATATAAACCATCCATTTTCACCGGACTGCTTTAAAGTCATATGACATCATAACGGGACATATTATCAGTTACATACTTGAGGTAACACTACGTTATAATTGTTTTATTGACATTTATTTCAGGATCTTATAACTTGTCACATTTCACACTTGGTCACATTGTGACAGATGTGTGACATGTATATGTCAGTATTTTTACCTTGACCACAAACATCACAAGTTATGGTGAGATGATTTTGAAATGTATGTTTGACAGTCTTATTTTGCATCAACCTCTTCCTGAGATCTGTTTCATTTAAGAAAATCCCTTGGATTAAGTTTACTGCGGAAGAACATTTAGCATCATCTTCAAAACCCTTTAATGTCAAGGTCATTCAAAATTCTCATCATGGCACTCGTTTTATCAATTTTGATTGGCCATTTGTTATGTCCTATAACATAACATTCATCAAAATATTTTGATTAGCCATTTTACACAGTACAAAAAAACAACCAATGGGAAGGTTGATAATCATTGACCTCATGATCGTTGCTATGGTGACCGTTTAAGGACTGGTATCTGCTTCCTCATCTTTATTCAAATTTAAGTCCAAAACTTCTTTCATTAGCGGCTGAATTCTTTCTGGATTCACTTTGAGCAAGACATGCGAGTGCTCCTCATTCAAATTACGAATGTCCGTGAGTTTCATCAAGAGTTTTGGATAGATCTGTCTAACAATATGTGGAGGGTGTTTAGACTCTAAGTAACGTAGTAATAACAATGCGTATTTATCCTGCTCTTGTGAGATATAAGACTTATCCGAAATATTGGGCCGGTCTGGTGAAAACAGAGATATGACAAGCAGTAATATCAGCATGGTTTCATCAGCTTTCAAATCAATGGCCAACGATTTGGTGAATTTCATATGCTCTTCAAAAAGTCCTTGACCCTCTCCCATTTTTAACTGCTGTGTGCTCATTGCATTTGTCTCCTTATCCAATGGATCAAGCCACTGTTGTTTTTCTTTATCAAAATTTATAACTGACCTAAGAATTAGCAATTCTATACTGCCTCCCTTTAAAAGACCGATTTGGTCAGTTTGTGATAAAGCTTTGAATGATTTGATTTTTTTACTCATGTCGATGACTCTCCTTACACTCAATTCTGCAATGTTGACTAAATCTATCATGGATGAGGGATTGGGACGAGGCTGTTCCATTTCCATGCCCATGCATACTTCCAATGACTGGCGATATGCAGATATAATTTCATTGATCAAGTACTCCTCCTCAGCTTCTAACCCTCTGGTACGTACCTGTGTTGTACTGACTACCCCTGATTGAGTTTTTGTTTTATCATAATCTCGCATTTTTCTGAAACAAAACAAAATCAAGAAATAGAATTTGCAAATGAACAACATGTAGTTACAAACAGTTAAGAGACAATAGGAATTAGTTTAAATGGTTGTATATGCTAAATTTCCTTTTGATTTCAAGTTGTCTTGTAAATTACAAAGAACTGACCTATCTAAAATGAACAGAAAAACTTTCTGGAACAACCTTGGATATATTGACGTCCCATAATTCCATATTCCTTTAAAAAAAATTTGATTATACATGTGGCAGGTGTAACTAGCTAAACAGGATGTGCTTATCAATCTCACTTTCCTGGTGGAAGTTCACATGTCTAACCTAAATTGTCACTTACAAAGTTTTTACTTTGCTTCTTGGTTGTGATTCAGACATAGATTAGTATGTTGGTTTTTGATTATGACCATGCAAGTTATAACATATAACATGACAAAATGTCCTAAGAAAGGTAGATAATTGCCTATCAAACACAAATTTTAATATTTACATGGATTGTGGTCGTGAATTAACATATTCACAAAATGACTCTTGGGGGGTCATGTGAAATGTGAAAGATTGGACACTGAATACATGATTGAAATGCATTTAGTTTTACAAATAAAAATACATGACATCTAAGTAACTTAAATAAATTAAAGACACACAAATACACACAAAAAAATCTAAGGAGTCAATTCTCCCTTTTAAAAAAGGCATGTCCAACTTATTATTCCAAAGATGTAATTTTGTATTTTTACATGTACTCATCAATTAACATGTTTATGATATTTGAAATTAACACCCTTGTTTGTTTTTTATCAATTCCGACATATTCAAAATGTCAAGATTCTTTTTGTTATTCGTTTTAAATAAAGTACAAGTCTATTAACTAAATAAGGTGTGGTTTTGTTGAAAAAATAACTTTTAAAATTTACCAAAATTTTGCCAAAATCTGGTAATTAGATTAATGCTTCACAAATAATTAAAATTGAAATGAGGCTTTACACTGATATTATTATTGTGTAGCAATGATTACTGTTGATATAAGGTGACCAAAGTAAACAAAACATCAACACCCAGATTGATGCATTTTTGAAAACCCAATCAAAACATCAACACGCAAGTTGATGCATTTTTTAAAACCACACCAAAAAGACCTCAACACCCAGGTTTATGAATTAGAAAGACCTCAACACGCAAGTTGATGCATTTTTGAAACAGCAACCAAAAAGACCTCAACATCCAGGTTCATTTATTTTGAAAACCCAACCCTTGTCTAAATATGGTCCGATTTACAACAAAATTACACGACAGAGATAATTAGTTGGACGAGATTTTTTGTTTTGTTTCTTACTGGAGATACCTGTTTTCTTCTATTCTCTGGCGTTTACGGACTTTCTCTTCTTCCGTCAAAATGTATTCTTTTCTCATACCGATTTCAAAACATTTTCGTAAACGACAACGCTTACAAAAACGTCTGTTTGATACGTCCATTTTACATTTCTCTTCATATGGGCACTTGAAATAATCCTGTAAAACAGAAAAACAAAACAGTTGTTAAAATTTGTCTTTAACCTTGTTATACCCCCCACTTAAAAAGTGGGGGATATATAGTGATAGGAGTGTCCTTCCGTTACACCTTAGGGTACCTATCTCTTATCCGCAACTCCTCCTAAACCCTTCAATGGATTTTCATGAAACTTTCACACAATCTTTGTGATATAATGTAGATGTGCACCTCCTATTTAAAAATTTGATCCGATGGATATTTGGGAGCTGGGGGTATTTTTTGGGAGCTTGTGGCTCAGTTTTTCTAGTTTATAAATGAAACAATTTGGTTATTGAGATTACCTCCATTGAAATAAATGATTTTGTGAATGAAAATTACGTCACAACAATTGTTTGTGACACAGAGCATGACATCACAAGGTGAGTTAGTAATATGTCATTAAAAAGGAACAGCCATAGGTATATCCTTTGTTTAACCAATTGGTTGGCTTTCTATATTTTCATATGAAGGAAAATGCAGGTCATGTTTGAATTTGACCTATACATTATTCTCGCACAATTTTATTGACAAATTCAGTCCATGTTGTTCCTGACACCATTATACAGTGTTTAACACCAGCAATTTAGAGTCAATTTTTATGATCCAAATAAATTCCTTTAGCGTGCATAGTAATTGTAAAATATTTCAATATATTAAATGGAGCACAGTGTAACACAAGCAAAGAACCCTGTTTGATGGTCCAAGGGAAACAACTCTGCTGAGATTAAAAAATAATGTTTTAACACCGGCCCAGTTTGTTGGTCCAGGGGAAATAACTCTGTTCTAGTTTTTACAACCTTTTCACACGAAAGTATAGGCCAGCTTACAAATGATGCACTTTATTTCAGCTTAAAATTTAACCTTTTTTCTAAAATAAACAAATTCTTGACTCCCTCCACCATGTATGATAGATAGTGTGATAATCCCCAAAGATTAATCCATATAAGACCAAGGATTAAAAATATTCGGGTGTATTATTTATCCGTGAATCATGTACTTTTAATAGTATTAGGCCAAATAAAAAATTTCTGTGGTTCCAGCAACAGTTCTGAAAAATTTCTAAGTAGTTAATTTCTAATTTCTGAGTGGAAGATTAATAGAAACCACATATATTATATTTTTATCCCTTCTTATTAATCGTCTGAAATATTCAATAAAACTCTTAACTCTAAGCTTTATCAGCTATCAAATCAGCTTTAAAATGTTTATTATGAAAGTCGGCTAAACCAATCCTATGTCAAAGTTACCTAGCTTAGACTTAACCAATTTTTGTCAATACAATCACACTTTTTGACTTTGTATATTTTCAGTCAAACTTTTGAAAACCATTCAGATATCTCTGTTACTACTATTGGACTTTTGTAACCCTTTCCTATCTCAAATTAAAGTTATACCTTAGCTAGCTAGATCTTAACAATTTCTAGTCAAACTTCTGCAAACCATGAGCCTCACAGTTCTGCCATTGAATCATGCTGTTTTCTGACATTCTAGCAGATTTGAATTAGCGTTTTGTGTCCATTTGTCTTCAATCATAAATTTTGTTTTATGATAAGAAGTCATATACAATTCATTTCTTTTGAATTTGATTTCCTTCTAAATTTCTGGCTGTTTACAATCTTGCCATCATATGATGGTGGAATTTTTAGCTTTTTATCATGCACAAAGATGACTTGAATGATGTAATTTTAATGATTTAAAGATTATTGAATATTTATTCATTATTGTACTACCAATCATACTGGGTTTTTATTTCTAATAACAGGGTATAATCAGACATTCGTAAATGAACATGCTATGATGACATTATACCTCCGATGAAAAAAGAAATCCATATAAACTCCATCAATTACTTAATTTTTCAATTCACTGGTAATTCTAAATTAAATGTTTGAATATCAATTCAGAGCTTGGAAATTTTTTCTTTCATTATGTTGAATCTGTTGTAACTTCTAAATTAATGACTTTCTGACGACAGGTGATTTTACTAACTACAAGATTTTAAATCTAAAAACCTAGTGCCTCTGTTTGAAGTTGATAATAAGATCATTTGACAGATCTGTCTTTTTCATCGATTTTTTTTTTTATAAAATAAAGTGTCACTACAACCTAAGATTTACACCACATAATTGAACAATTTCACCACCACATTATGGTTCAATTTTACCACTACACAATTGTAAAAATTTTACCACCACACAATGGATTAATTTCACCACCACATTACTGTTCAATTTTACAACTGGATCTTGGTTCAATTTTACCACTACCGAATTGGAAAATTTTACCACCACACACTGGGGTTCTTACCCTTGACTTCACGTCCCTGGTGGAAGTTTAAGTATTCAAGTACCGTAATTTGTCAGTTTTAAAAATGTTATTTGAACATGGACCAGTATGTTTATGTTTGATATAGACACAATTTTGCTGTAACCAAAACATTTTATTTTGCTGCAGACAAGCAAATTCAGTGAATTAGGATCCCTCAACAGTAGGTACTTTTTGAGATGAGAACTTATGTTCAAAGGACCATAACTCCCAACCAACTTGGGTTAATGATATGTTCATCTCCTATTAATTGATGCTCAAATTGTGTTAAGTTTCGTAAAATAGTGCTTCATAGTTTTTAAAATTGCTTCAGATAAGAAGTGTCTCTGGATGAATTAAATAACACCCTCTTTCACTGAAAGGACAGGGATTAATAAAAATTAATTCCAGTATCATTTTAAGAGTACATTGTATACGGGTATTCCATTAAACGAAGACACAATAATTTTGATTTAACGAAGAGCTAAATGTACTTAAAAGCATGTATTGTGTAAACTGAACCAAGCTCAGCTGGACAAGTTTTAACTAACAAACATGTGTAGTATTTCCTATTGTTTTTTATTAATTACAATCCATATAAAAGTACTAAGTATCTTACGCATAACTACAGCAAACCGATACTTAACACTCAAGTCAAATGTACTATTATTATTACAGGACTTAAAGTACTACAAAAATCAACCTGACATATGTACCTTTAAACATTCAACCTAATACAACTTGTTTTGGCATCTAATTTCCATATTAGTCTTGTCATAACATACAGTCCAAAATATATCAAAAGTACTGTGGTATATGTCATATTTTACTATTCAAAGAACTACATCATACTAAATCACTGCAAATTCATGGCATCTACTTTTTAGCAAAAATTGTTTTGGGACATGACATTTCTGTCATCATTGAGTTTCTGTCATCTCCACGCTTCTGTCATCTTGTAAGCTCTGATAAATAACTTGCCATTTATCACTCTGCCAGGATTCAAAAGTGCACAAAACAGATGTAGAGTTGAGGATTGCCCAAATCAAAAGCAGGTTTTATGTGTAAGATTTAAAAGTGAACACAAATTTTAGTGTTCACAAAGGTGTTAGGAAGATAATATTTTATATCTTGCCAAATCTCAAAGCTTTCTTTTACAGCCCTTGTGATTCAAAATTTCACCATTATTTCCTTATTTTTGAAATCATAAATTACTAAACACTTTTAAATAGATTTATGTTCTATTTGATAATGGCAAAATGTTGTTCCTACAATTCCCAATAAAAACTGAACTGACCAAGATAACTTTAATTTTTCAGGATGTGGCAGCCATGCATATAATGTCTGCTGTCCAAAAACATTTCATATTTAAATCAGAATTGTGTGAAATTCTACCAATTTAACTTGAAATTCTGATTTAAATATCAAATGTTTTAGGACAGCAGACATTTTTTAAATAAGCTCTGTTTTATTTTTATGCAGAAGATAGCATATTTGATTGACAGCTACAACATTCTATCCCACTGGACCTCAGCCAAAATGGTGGATTATAAAGTCACCAAGTACAGTTCAATTCAAAACTTTATTGAGAAACTCCATAAAACCATTATAAGCTGTCTTATAAAGTTTAAATCCTTCATTCTATTGTGTGCATATGAAATGTATTTAAACCGTATAAAATGACATTTGATATAAAAAAATTGTTTATATTTTTTTCTACATTGGAGATACAGGTAAACAACATTGACCTGTCTGCTTGACCTTTCATTAGGAATATTCATATAGGAGGGTCCATCAAATGCAAGGGTAATGTTAGGATTTACAATAAATATACATATATAATGTACAGGTTAAGTGATATGCAGACAAGTTAACACTTGTGTTCCCTATACATACATAAATGAACTGTTGCATAATAAATATTTAAATTAAGGGTCAAATGGACAGGTTAATAATGTTTGCCTATACATAATGACCTCCATGATGTGTTTTAATCATAAAATATCCCTGGACAATGACCACATACAAGAGCATGATGTACTGTAGTTGTACCACCTGATATGTCTGTATAGATTATTGGCAGGTACACCTGATACACACCTGTCCAATTAAGGCTGTGGACTGGAGATTCAAAGTTATTAAAAGATCAAGGATTTGAGACCCAGCTGACCTGCATAGCATGTCCTTCATACAGGTGAAAAAATGCTGATGCAATGGATGGACACATTCACAGGGAGACCTGTATTTTCAGTCATTTCAAATCAGGGAAAGCAAGCAATTAATTGGTCTGATGAATGACAATTATGTCTTGACCAGTATCAATACTGGCAGTCCACAAAACACTGATGCCTTGACCAGTATCAACACTGGCAGTCCACAAAGACACTGATGCCTTGACCAGTATCAACACTGGCAGTTCACACAGACACTGATGCCTTGGATATGACATCATTTTTTCTGTATTTGTATGCTAAAAACAATTTAACACCCAATTAATGTTTTTTTATCTAAATGAGAAAATTCTAATCTACAAGGTGGTAAGAAACAGGGACTTATTGAGAGAGAAAGCTACATCTTTGTCTCCTATGTAGTAAATTAGCGGGACATTATGGTGACAAGTTAATGAACCTTACACAATTATAATGCCTGGATAAAAGAACAGTTTTATACCTCATATGTCAAATATTAATACTGAACACGAAAAATCCCTTGTCACAATTCATATATTTGTGTACCTTCAAAATATTTTTTTTTATGAATCGTGTGTGTGTGTTCCTCTGTGTATTTACCTACCCTAAAAATAATTCCTTTTTTTGACAATCATGTATATATATTTGTGTGTGTTCTTTTACCTATATGTCTAATTTCCATTTACCTTTATTTATTGCAATTTTATTTATTTTTTGATAAACGGTATGTGTGTGTGTTTTCTATAAGGCTCCAGGCAGCTCATGATATCTTAAAGGCTTAGTTTTGACAAATTAACAAGTTACTAATAAAAGAAATACATGATTGTGTCATGACCTTACTCCTAAGTATATCACCTGTATGAGCGATTATTTAAGAAGTATTTCTTCATTAATAAATGTACACCTTACTTCAAAGGTCAACAACTTCCCCGATATGTTAAAAACTTGTTATTGGTAAAAAAAAAAGGAGTACATGTTCGTCGTCGGTATTGCCCATCATTGCCGCCATCATACTGTTACTTGACAGTGACAGACATTTGGTGCCAACATCGCTATAACTGTCTATATTCGTGACAATAACATCTTACATCAGCACATCCCATGGTTAAAAAAATGACATTAAGTCCCCCCAGTGAGTATTATCAATTTCACCCAATTTTTTAGTTTTCATCAATTACGGAAAAGCCTATAGGTGAAAAATCAGATATACTAATGGATTAAAACAAGTTTTTGTTTTTAAAAAATTGAATTTTCCATTAATTTAATAAATTTTGGAACAATGTGTAAATTTAAAATATTTTTTCTCAATGTTTTGATAACAATGTTATAAACAATCATGTCAATAATGTTTTCATTCATTAAATAATAATATCCCAAAACTACAATTAACTGTCGTGTCATTATGAATTGGATGAAACTGACAATATGTTCATTTCAATGTAAAGATAAATTTTTACAGCAGGGATGTCCCAACCCTTTTTGATACTTGGTATGGGGCTTAAGGAAATGGGGAAATGATCAATTTTTGTTTTTATGCAATTTTGGAGAAAAAAAGACTAATGACAAAATGTATGGAGGAAATGTAAAACTTTTAAAATGTTAAAATTCACAAAAATATTCAGGAAAAATATCGATGATTGAGCCCAAGGTAAGCAGATAGACAGGATTTTGGTTTAACCCATGCTTACATTTTCACATGGCACAATAAAGAACCCTGCTGTATAATGCCATCAGTGCAAAGCACAGGCAAAATTTCTGGACCTTTGCCTATAGCTGGCGACAACTCAATATAAGTGAAATATTCTAGACTGGGACGTAAAACCCCACTCAACTCAACTCTTAACTCTATTTCAAGAATGATAACTATCTAGTTTTTTCTACTGCCTTCTTTCCTTGTTGAGAATTGGACCCAGATTTTGAATTGGACCTAGATCTCAACAGTTCATGGTGAACAATGTATTTAACTATGTATACAAAAATTAAAACATCAAATTTTTGTCAATTCTAGCATTTTTGACATGAAATTTAAGTAACCATTAGCCCTTAACAAAATCACAATAAAGTACATGTAGTTTATAGATACAAAAGAAGCATTTAAAATTTAAAATTGTAATTTATAATTTTATAACGACCCACCGATATTATACACCAAAATCCTGAAACTTAATACCAATATATTGAACAATTTGTTTAAAATTCAAATAATGACGAATTATGATAAAAATAATTGGAACAGAAAAAATTTCTTAAAGCAAATCTCAAATTTTGATCACAAAAAATTGACAGACCGAATTGGTGACACCAGGCTTTTGTGTTGATCTTGAGAAATCATGTTTGTATATAAAAATTTGATAGGTAATCTGATGTTATCAGTACCATGTACATGCCAACTCCAATCAAACAATGACAAACTTTATCAAAATTGTATTACACTTTTATAAGCATTCAGATGACAAATTTGATAAAGTATTTTGTATCATGTAAACCTGTTGAATTTAAATTCTTATAATCTGATTTTTTTATTAAAATTTTCATTGTATTTTTCATTGTTTTCACCGGACAGGTGTCCGCTTAGTTCATCAGTATATGTTGTAGGGGTATAGAGGGTAGATCAAGTAATAATGTTTTACAATAAGATTTTTCACTTACCGGTACTGTAAAGGGGGAAATTTTCGCTTATTTCGTGTTGAAGAAATTACTGCAAAAATTACACCCACACGAAATGCCAGATTTAAGAAATCGCTAAATTTTCACCCCGCGAAAACAACCCCTTTACAGTGTATCTGAGAGGTCAATTCTGGAAGGGTGAAGGAGATCCAAAAACTATTTTCCTATAATGGTGTTTTAGTCAGACAATTCGGGACAGTGGAGAAAAGTGGAGTAAAGTAATGATGTTTCATGCAGCAATCTAGATTTTTCTTACTTACATCAAGGCTGTTAGTTCAAGGATGGTAGAGACAACCAGAGTGCCCAGAGAAAACCGTCGACCTTTGCCACCAAACTGACAAATTTTCTCACTCATTCAGAGTGTGATTGAAATCAAGGCAATGAGGCACCATGATCCATTAGCATGTGAATACAGTTCTTCAGTATATTGGTAAAGATTAAATAAAACAAAACAAGCTAGAACCATTTCAAACAAATTTTTCTAAAAGTGTCATTTTTACACTGCAATAAACTTGTGATATATTCTCACTGCTATTGTTTCTCAGGCAACATTTACTGACAAATTAGTTTATCTGTGTCACAAAGGGCTTTTTAATGGACCAAAGGTTAATTTTGTTTTCAATTAGCAAATAAACTCCAAGAACCTGGAAGGGTATGCTGTTTTTAATTCATTTAAGAGCCTACATGAATAAGATTTTAATTGATTTAAGAGCCAACATGAATATGATTTTAATTGATTTAATGCCAATGTAATATATCCCAAGGTGCAACACTAACCTTGTTTTAAAGCAATATTGTAAAAAGAACTTTTTAATCAAGTCACAGACAGCCCTTTGCAGCTTGAACACAGTAATTGTGTTAAGCATTATTTCATTATAAACTGACCTTCCTGAATTGTACAAACAATTTAAACTTTATTCTATAAATGACAAATTTAATAAATTGTCCAGGTTTTTTTTAAATTCAAAGTTCAGTTAATTTTCAGACACTCAATAGGTTAATTTCATTTAAGAAAAGCAAAAACATTACTCAAGGCTTATAAAAATTTTCAGTGAATTTTAACACTGAATAGATAAATTTTGTTAAAGAAAAGCAGACAAAAAAATCAATTTTGTATTTCGCAGTAGGTTGTACTTTGAAGACTAGATGATGGTAATGGTGTTTAACATCCCAGTCAAGAATATTTCACTTATATCTAGACATTGCCAGCTACAGGCAAACATGCAGAAATTGTGCCTGTGCATTGTGCTGATGGCATTATACATCAGGGTTCTTTATCGTAACCTGCCTGCCGTGACACGGGACCTCGTTTATTTTAAGTTCCCATCCGAAAGAACCGTGACATTCATTTCACAATGCAGATTGCTTGGGTCAGATCTGGCCGAGGATCAAACCCACAACCTCCCACTTTTCGAGCTACCTCAGTGGTTACAGTGGAATATGCAACATACACATATTCCACAACAGTCAAAAATAGTAGTTCCACACAAAAACTCTGGGATATCATGTGAAAGACTGGGAAACCTCATGTTGAACTATTAAATATTACAAATGAATTCTATATTCAAATGTTAAAACCTTGTGCTAAATAAACAGTTTGGTCTTTTCTCGAATATACATAAACAGCAAATAGAAAACTTAATTGAAATTTTTCATACATATAAACCTTTTTTCACATCACAATAGGAAATATTTATTTTCAACCACATAGCAAATATCAAGTATAATTTTCCTTTAAAAGATCACAAAATGTCAATTTCAAATTTTTAACTTTTGTAAACATGTTTTACACCAGAGGGCATTGTTCTCTGTAGCTATAAGCCTAAATGTATTATATATTTGTACTTTGTAATTCATACTTCAAAATAAATTGGATTATGTTAAAAATGAATTTTTTTCTTTTTCAAAAATATTCTATTGTTAAAATAAATACATTTTTCTTTTTCTTTTTAAAATATTCAATTGTTTACTAGTATACATACAGAAATAAAATTTGAATTTTAAATTGAAATAAAATATACAATTGTGGAAACTTAAATCTACTCAAGATGTTTTAAAAGCAAATATTGATAAAGTTAAAAATATTTTTTCAATATTCAAATCATTGTCTTGGAATATTGTAATTTTAAATTCAAGTATTAACAGATTGTTAATGAACTTTGGATTATTTCAACCACCTGAATTAATGCTTTAAATATGACTTCAATATGCTCAAGAAAAACAGGGTTGTAAATCTCTTAAAAGTTTTTACTGTGAAGCATTTTTTTCTTTTTTACTGTAGTATACCGGTAGTACTTTGTTGTTTTTGCTGTCAAAACTCAGAGAGAGAGAGAGAGAGAGAGAGAGAGAGAGAGAGAGAGAGAGAGAGAGAGAGAAATGGTGTTTAACATCCCAGACAAGAATATTTTACTTATATCGAGACATTGCCAACAATAGGTAAAGGTGCAAAAATTTTGCCTGTGCGTAGTAGCGCTGATGGCATTATATAACAGGGTTCTTTATTGTGCCACGCTTACTGTGACATGAGACCTTGTTTACTTTAAGTTCCCATCTGAAAGAACTGCGACTTTCATTTCATAATTTAGAGTGCAAAAGAACAGTCACTACCCACTTTTAAGTCTTAGGTCAGACCTGGTGGGGATTCCAACCCATGACCTCCCACTCACAGAGCTAAATGAATAGCCCATGTTAATTATCAAAATGAATAAAATTGGATTTTATGCCCTAATCAGGATTATTCCACTTATATCAAGATGTTGCCAGCCTAAGTAAAACTGCAGAAATGTATGTTAACAATGACTTTATAGAGAAGAATATTTGTCGAGTAATGCCTCAACTGGCGTAAAGCATGACATCAGTTTTAAGGTCTAGCGTTAAGAACTCGTAGTTTAGGTAATTAACAGACGGCTTTGTACCTTATAACACTGAAGTCATAATCATTATCGTTATATACCTATGAAGGTCTCAGGTTATATTCTAATCACGTTTATGTACAGTTATTTCTTACATAAATAATTTACCCTGACAGAACCATATATTATCAATTACTTTGTGTTTTTAAGTCTATATAATCACATCGTTTAAAAGCAGACAAATGGAGTCAAACAAAAGCACACTAATTGAACTTACAAGATATTCCAGTATATGTTAAATAATATAGCAAATAAAAGTCATACATTTTTAACACAGAAAACTAACAAATGAAGATGACACAACAGACATAACAATGGCAGTACAAAAAGGTGAGCCATAGTCTGCAACAATGGGTAGACATGGCTGAGTGGTACTGTCGCTGGCTTTCGGAGTCAAGGGTTGTGGGTTTGAACAACACTAAGCACTTGGAAATTTTCTGAGATGAATTTCATCTCCTGCCCATAGTAAAGCTGTAAAAAGCTTGTCAGTTATATTTCGGATGAGACACAAAACTGAGGTCCTCAGTGCATGCTAAAGACACCTCTGTAGAGTTTGTAAAAGAGTGGGCCACTTCTGGCTGCTACAGAGGACACTTCCAATTAAAAGCGATTGAAACAGACTAAGCAACATAACCAATACAAACCAAATTCATTTTACAAATCTTTATCTCCCTCCTTTCAAGAAAGAGGGGGATATTAAATTTAAAATTCCGTTCCTCCAGACACTTTTTGTCCAATTTAATTCTCCAAAATGATGTAGCACTATTTCATGAAACTTGGTGTAAAGCATCAACTTTGATAGGAGACGGCATATCATTAACCCAAGTTGGTTTGCTCGTTTTCCTAAGAGTTATGTAACAACATTGTTGTTTGGTTTAGAAAGGTTAAAATATAACATGCTTACCAATCCTTTAGGGGCGTTTCGTCTGAAGAAGGCTTTACAAGATTCACAGGAAATGGCATCAAAGTTATAGCCCAGTGCCCTGTCCCCACATACGCCACAATATTTGTCTTCTTTGCTTTTCCGACTTTTATGTCCAACGGGATCGCCTCCAATTTCCATTGGATGATATGCATTTGACATTGTAGGCATACTGTTGCTATTTGAGTCTTCAAAACTGAAAAATATGAAACAAAAATAAAACTGCAATATTTCTGTTATAACTGAGTGAACAATTTATAAAAAAAGATGCAGTAAAATTTTTATCTAAATACGGATGACACTGTTTAAGTGATTTTGTTTGCCTAAAAACTACTACCGAAATAAGGTAGTCCCCCCTCTTGTTTCTAATTTTAACATGAAATTTTCATTTTTCATTTTGGCCTTATAATTGCAAAGAAAAAACCCATTCTCACTTAGGTTGATCTCACAGCTGTATATAACAGTCAAAGAACAGCATAAAGAGTACAGTCCAACCTGCCTTAAAAGCCACCTCTATATAAGGACCACCTGCTTATAAAGGCTAGTAGAACTGTATCCAAATTGTTCTTTATTCATATTATTTGAACCTGTATATAAAGACCACCTGCCCATTAAGGCCACTTTTACGTGCTCCCTTGGGGGTTTTTACAGACAGGTTTGACTGTAAATAACAATATTTAGATTGGTTGGTTGAATGTTGCTTAACGTCACATCAGTAATTTTTCAGCTATTCATGACGAGAACTATTTTATTAATCTCTACGAATTAATCTATGAACAATTTTGTGTATGCTTGTGAAGTGTGAGTGTGTTGCATGGTCTTCCTTGTACTAGCGCACACTCAGGGCAACTCTAAGGTGCTAGCTCACTGAGTCAGTACACCGCAGACAAGCGTACCACTCCCCCATTCTATTATACTGATACAAGGTGAACCAATATTTATATATATACCAAAGTACAGTAAAACTCAAAGAGCAGCATAACAATATTTAGAGTACCTTAGAGTACCATAAGTACAGTTAAAGGATGGTAACAAGTGCAATAGAAAATTGGAAGTTTTCAAATGATATTATAATAATTTTTCGGAAATGATCAGATCTTCAGACAGAATGTTATAATACTCAAAATCTCTTTACTTAAAGAATATACCATAAATCTTACATCGTAATTCAAACTTCTAATATATGTTGTATATATTTTTGTGTTATATAATTCTCCTAAGAACCAAACAAAGTCATCCAGTGCACCGTGGGGATAAGTAAGCAGCGATAGAAACCATATGTCATCGACATCAATGTTAAGTTTTATATACGACTAAGAATTATTAGCTACTCCAACGATGTTCCTATCTTAAATATTTATGATGTATTATATAAGATGTTAAAAATCAGAACTAAGAATTTGTACCTAATATCACAGTGTCGGTCGGTTGTTCGGAACTTTGGTTAGACTCTCAAGGAAACTATTTTGCACTCTTCATGTTTGATTTAAACTCGAAGAAATAAAATAAATATTTTATATTGTATGTATCTCTAATATTCTAGTAAATAGTGAATTTTTCTCATAAAAATCATAAGTCACATGGGAACCCCAACTCTGAAATTTATATCAAGAGAAGAACAATGGAATGGAATAATGGTGTATTATTTCCCAGTCAAGATTCTTTAACTTACATCAATCAAGGTTGTCAGTTCTAGAATGATGGAGGAAACCAGAGTGCCTGGAGAAAGTCGCCCACCTTCAGTAAGAGAACTGACAAATTTTCTCACATTATCGTGGAACCTAGAAGATGAGAACTGCTGTGCTCAGTAAGCACCACACACATTGGACCACTCAGCCACCTAGGACCACTCAGCCACCTAGGTCCCAGGGAGAAGAGAAGATATTTATGGTGTTATATGAAAATGATTTGTCTTAGGCAGTTGTTAAGACTTGGAGCTTGTTTAGGAAACATTTTGTTGTTTTCTATGTCTCGCAGCCAGTTTTAACATTTGAGTTAAACAGTCTGATTTTAGTACTCAAGTTGATGTTACCAGCTCTCCAAATAGTTGTCATCATTCTAAATGCTGTTCTTACTTTTCCTATATAAAAATGAAGCTGAAGATAGACACTTCTATTTTACATTTGAAATACCAAATGTTGATTTAACAATAAAGGAGTGATACTTATGTATAGGGGAGATAACTATGCATCATATGGCATTTAAGAAGGAATGCTAGACATGTATAAAAACCTTATTTAATTCATAAAAAACATTTGAGTAGAATATTTTAATTTTGTGAAAAAAATTCTTAATCTATTAGGCTGAATAAATAAATTAAACATGTTTCAGAATTTTTTCACTTAATTATTAAAATATATGTATTCATCATGTCTGAGAAAATTGTCAAGTGCATATTTGTGATTCAACTTAAAATGTTACATGACAAAATTGTATCATTGTTCTGAGTATACTGTTTGAGGTAAATTGATACTTCAAAGCGGTAAATGAATCCAATAGCATGAAAATAAAGGTGGTTTTATATTAAGATATTGATTTTTAAAATATTTAACTGGAAAATATGTTTTTAGACAAGAAGATATTTAAACAGATAAAAACATTCGCTTAAAAAAGAAGGGGGGGGGGTGTTGTGTGTTTGTATTGTACATAATAATAACAATAGAAATTTAAGACTTTTATTCTTCAAAAATATTGTTGAGACCAAAAAACACTGAACCTAATTCAGACCTTTTTAAAAATAATAATAGTAGTTCTGTATGTATAATATCAGATGCACGGAAGAATGATCAGTTTATTGTAACTGAGAAATATCTGCACCGAGTGACCTCACCATGGAGTTTAAACCGTCTTTAATCTATCGTGTATCATTTTTCGTTTAACAATGTGTATATCATGTGTTATCATACGTTTTAAAAATAGCACTTCAAACTATAAATCTGAGGTGGACACTTACAAAAACCAGGGTTCGGAGTTCGGATGAACTTTTGTATTCGTCAGTAATTTTTAATTGCTTCTTCCTGTTTTTGTGTAATAAAACTTAAAAGTCAAGGAAATTGATGTATTCATATTCATGTATTCACTGCGGAACTGTTGTTACGTAGATGTATGTTGAAAAAAAAACTTCTCCGAGAATGGATGATTAAGCTTTTATAATTAGTAATCGTCTACTAACATTTTAACATTTTCGTTTTTTTTCTCCCCTTCTAATATAAGATGATAAATTTTCTGGCAAAATAAGCAGACTGAATGTTAATTACTACATTAAAGAATAAAAATTAGATACCAAGTAAAAAGTGTAACAGCTAGGATCATATCAACCATAATAAGCTCCTGTCTAAATGATTTCTCTATGACCTCATTCGACCTGTACCGGATCACCCCACTATCTCATTACCATAATAAATGTCAGCCATTACGACTTGACCTAATTTCCGTCTCCCTATCTTATACATTATAAATCTAATCTTTCACACATCTACTCTTCATACTCAATGATATTATAAAAATTTATGTATTTTTTAATATTTTTCTTCTAGTTTAACAGAGATATGTCAAATTGTTTTATATTGAGTCAAATTTAAAAATGTTTATACGTATATACAGCACTTGACTTTATAAAAATCTATTTATCTTTTGTCTACTCCTTTGACAACATTCTATATAAACTGTATGTATCAGACATAGTTGTTTAAAAATATTATATATATGGATATAATTTATTAAAAAGAAAGAATTAAAATTTTTTTTTAGATATTATATTGGTACATGTAGATATAAATCAATCAATATTAATCTATTTCTGATAAAATGCTGTTTTTAAGGAGTGGAAATTGCATGGAAGAACCTTAACGGTCTTCCTCAGTTTAATTTTAAAAGCAATATTTATAAAAATGGAGTCTTAAAAATTTATTTATTTATTTATTTATTTTTATTTATTTATTTTTTTATTCATTTATTCATTCATTTTTATTTTTTTCAAATTTCAACACCTTGTCCCTATTTCCCGTATTACTGGGTTCTGATCGTAAATTGGCTTCTGTAATAGTTTATTTAGGTATAACAAATATAGGGACTGGGAGAAGAATTAACGGTACTGCAAAACTGTTTGATAGAACTAATTAGAAAGTACAGCCGTCAGATTTTATCTACCTCAAACACAGGCAGGTACTTGTTTATAGAGATTTATCTCAGACAAATATTTTAACATGTTATATGTGTATACATTTCTTGATATCCGCTGTCAAGATTTATCCCTGACAGGGTTGAACCAAAATACCACGTTAATGTTAAGTCAGGCGTACAGGTCACTCGGTACGAATGTGGTTTTGGAATATGATAGTGATAAAAGCAGAGATATTTTATGGTTAAAGGTACATACAATATTAAAGGTTTTTTTTTATTAACCCAGAAACTAAAATACTTTTGTGTTATGGCGGAAAAGATTATTTTGGGTTTTATGGTTTATTTTTATTCTAGAATTTTATAAAGATGTCTTAGTTCAATAACTGATTTTTTTATTTTTATTTTTTTTAAATAGGTCTCAAAAATACTATGGTTTTTAATTTCATTCTTGAGTTACAGAAAATCAACTTTACTACATTGGTCAATCATAGGAGTTTCAGTCTTAAAAACAAAGAAACCTTTCCTAAGATGCGATATCTCTGTTTACACAGCAAAGGATAGATTCTAATAAACTTCAAATTTCTGCAGTTAATGTACAAATTTCAGTTTCCTAACAGATCAAGTTTTATTTTCATTTTCAATTTTATTACTTTAAAATTATCATAATAGTAACCATGCTCTAGAATGACATCAACAATAATTTATCTTAAGATCAATATGAAATTTTTTCAAATGAAACAGGACTTCGTATCTCCCTATCTCCACACTATACAAGGAAAAGGTAGCAGCCAAACAGAGAGTCAAACTCAGATCTTTCCTAATTCTTGTTGAACACTCTACCATATGAGCTAATTGCCATCCTGTTGAATACGACCCACACAAACCCCACTTACTTTTTCATTTAAGGTTCTATCCTGGTACCAACCTGTTGGTTGCGTCTGGTTGCCAACATAATTTGGTAGATCAGTGCTCTACACACAATCTTATATTTTCAGTTTTTGTAAGGATGGTTTCGCATTTTCTTAATTAGCACCTGACAGGACAAACACTTCTGACAGGTGTTTGTTATAATGTCAAATGTACGTCTACTTTTCAATGATGTACATAAGCTTGTGCATAGCCAGGTAATATCTGGTGGAATAATATCTTATACCATTTACAGGTACTATATCTTATAAAATCAATCCCATTTATAGGGGTATCTTCTAGATTACATCAGAGAGTTTGATGGGTCTCTTATTTGCAAAATTATGAAGAAATGTTGAGTGAATAAATATTAAAACCAACCCTATTTGTAATGATACCCGGCTTTCAGTACCCATCATCAAGCTTGCTTTTATGACTATACTTTTTATTTATTTGTAAAATCTAATTGTATATCTTGATAAATGTATGTTTTATCTTGTATCTATAAAATTAAATACAAAATAATGATTAACGGCAATCACCATAAAATACTAAATAACAGTAATCTAGTTACACCAATCAGAGTACATGTAACTCCTAAATGTGGGTAAAACACTGACCTCTGCCAACATTGGAAATCATTACAAAACTTGACTGATTTTCTACTCATCAGTATGCATGTTATTATGGTGACACAGAACAATTTACCCTTAAGGAATATGCTGAACAATACTGTCATACACATATGGACAGCAGTTAAAGGACCATAAAGACATATACTACAGTATACCATATCCTGGTGACAAGTTTAATAGAATCTGATTGTAGAAATCAGGTCCAATCTCTTCATGATCGGATTGATGAAAAACGACAGTGTTTGGAATGTCAAACTTGTGAATTCACAAAACGACAGTGTTTGGAATGTCAAACTTGTGAATTCACATCATGACAATACAGTAAAACATCTTTAAAATGATATTTGATAACTTGTTGCTACACTATTCTGAAGGAATATTTTTTTCTATGGAATGAAGTGGATTTTTATACCCTCACTTATATTGTTGAGGTAGTCAATTCATTGATAGAGGAAGAGACCAGAGTGGCTGGAGAAAACCACAGACCCTGACAAATTCTCCACACTTGAACCCTGTTCCTTTATTGGATTCAAGCCTAGGTAGCGAGGTAGCGAAATGTGCTATGATCCACATGTGTGTGCTTTAGACCGCTTGGCCACTGAGACCCCCGCCCCCCTCCTCAATGGGATGAAATCAATAATGGACAAACATGGGTCTTTGGGATGGAAACAATACCATGGGAAAATACTTTGTACTGGACACCCAATACACATAGGTGCACACACACAAATTACTGAACAGCTTGTATTATTTTCAATAAGGACATATCCAGTCCAGACCTCTATGTTTAAACTATTTAAGTTTCCATACCAAATCTATTAAACCCTCTTTAAAAAGTTATTGTGTTTAATTGACCAATCAGCCACTTGGTCATTTGAAACTCCTAATTTCTGTAAAGATAAAAGAGAGGCTTAACCAGCGATAGTATAATCCCCAGGGGGAGATAATTTGTGACTTGTAGGATCATTAATATAGAGACTGTTTGCAGTCAAGCTAGTGGAACATTTCACATAAGATCTGTTTATTTGATCTAGATGAAGATGTTCCCCTTCATTACAGTATCAGGTTATTTTAATTTTTATGACTTTGCAAGCAGAATATTCTTATTTTTTGTCAGAATGTCATTTTTTAGCTTTTAACAGCTGGTTCCGATTGTGTTTTATGATCAATTAAAGAAAGTTATGACTTTTTTTATTCCCTCTTTTCGGATTATGTTTCACCAAAATTACAGATTTAGTACCTAACTTAAAACATAAATCTACACAAAATTTTATTATTAAAACATAAATTTCCTTAGGTTTATTATCAAATATGTTGATTTTTGCCCTAAAATGTTTAATTTATGAAATGATGGCAACATCTTTTGCAAGTTAAAAATAAATGGGGAAAACACATTGAAGATGAGCATTCACAAAACACCATCTCCTCATTAAAACCTGGTCTATCCTTGGTAGAAAACAAATGATCAGTTTTTTTATCGTAGGATTTTAGTTTTTTTTTAAAGGTCTTCAAATACAGATTTACACAGGCACAAAATGCCAATTGCCATTTTGTTCAGAACAAAAACTTGAACCACTCAGAGTTTTAAATCACCTAAAAAGTACCATTTTTAAAAACAAAATCTTAAACACATTTTTTTTTTTTGGCAATGACACCATGGACGACAGTATAAC
Source organism: Anadara kagoshimensis (assembly GCA_021292105.1). Lineage (NCBI taxonomy): Eukaryota > Metazoa > Mollusca > Bivalvia > Arcoida > Arcidae > Anadara > Anadara kagoshimensis. The sequence goes on from CM037857.1 coordinate 46,537,688, forward strand.
CGCTATGACTCTACATTTTTTTTTAATGTGACATAAACTAATGTAAAATATTTATCATAAATTGTGAAGAATTATTCGACCTCACTTAACTGTATTTATTAGATAAATCATTATGAGCACACTGATATTACATCGTGTGTAGAAACTATTCAGAAAACTCTATCATCTGAATTTTCAATCTGTTCACACACTTGACGAAAAAATAACAGATATATACGTTTTAATTTCACGAACATGATCTTGAATACTGCTTAAATCTCCCAATTATATAGAGTATAGTTGTTGTGAAACAGATGTGGAAAAAATTGCTGTGCTTTTCAAGTCCATCTTACCATATCAAAACCAAGCTATACCATGATATCTGATATAAATGAAGGCTGCTTTAATAATCCATGTTTTAAGATGAAGCTTTCCAGGGAAAGATTCAATTTACTGCCTGAGAAGATGTGAAAATCAGTTCTTTCCTCTCGCTGTAGGGTGCTAGATATATATGTTATATCAACTGCATACATTTTTGCTGTGTTAAGTCAAATTGGTACATTGAGGCAACTTGTTTTGCATTTTTTGTTTTACTGTTATGTCTATAAAGTTGTTATTGTGGTAGCAATAATACAGCCATCTACTTATGAAGATAAATATGTTTGTTTTTATGAATAATTCGACAGATTAATTAGAAATACATGGCCAATAAACCAATATTTTCATAAATGAGCAATGCTGTTATTTCTGATGTTTTATAAATACATACTTTATTTGTAGTTATTCTATGAAAACATGTTTATAACCAAATTCTTTACTTCAATATTATTTAATATAACCACACTTCCCTACCCTTAAAAACATACGTCCTTTGGATTAGTAAATTATTTTTAATTGCTAGTGTTCTTGATTAATTATAATCTTTATAAAGCATGTTTATATCCAAGTTATTTACCTTAATATCTATTTGAATTTACTACACTTCCGGACCCTCAAAAAAAAAAATGTCTTTTGGATGATGAAACAATTCTAAATCATCACAATTCCTGATTATTCATATTTTTGGTGAAAGATTATTCATATTTTTGGTGAAAGAAGATAAAATAGTGGACTGCCTGTGGTGTATTACTGTATTTTGCATTAGTTTGGGTAATTGCTCGGCTGGATAAACAATTTTTTCATATCCTTTGTTGTCATTACATTTCCATATGTCAAAAGTTTTGATATTTCTTCCATAGTATGACCAGTTTAATGAATAATTATTATAATAAGGGTTTTACAGAGATTTCAAGGAATTTAAACATGAAACTTTCAAAATGATAACTTTACAGTAAAACCTTTTTATACCAAACACCTTCTGGAACAAGTTTTTACTTTCACAAGGTGAATTTAACCAACAAGATTAATGACATCTCTAAAGACAATAGTTGTAGTTTATACAGGGTTTCAGTTTACAAAGGAATTGGTTTTCACAGGTCACATTGTACTTTTAAAAAAAGAACTTTTTAAACTCCCAAGTCTCATACATCTTCAAAATCAGTAGATTCAAATAATAGCCAAACACAAATAATAAATTGTTATCCAGTGTTCCTAATACCGGTAAGTACATTTGCGAAGATCTTTGCAAATTAACATATTTAGCAAGACTAAATCATTAATATTTTAATATTAAATTCATGAATGGTGTTATATTTGTTTTATTAAACAATGGAAGTAAAATGAAGACCATGTGATAATTTTAATCAAATAATGCAGAGATTGCAAGTCATAAAGCTTAAAAACATCAAAATCATCAATTTTGTTAATATACATTCATTTCATGAAAATAAATAAATAAATAAATAAAATAAATAATGACCAAATTCATTTATATTTAATAGTTTAATCTGTAACTGAAATTAAACACAGAAAGCCGCCGTAAATCCATAGTCTATAGAAATCATTAACTGTGTGTTAATCTACTGTAGAATTGTATAGGTTATAAATTCTGCACTTAGTAACCCCAGCATGACGATTTATAAACTGTTGTTTATCTCGCGAAAGGTTGTGTAAGATTGTAAACAAACTTAAAATGAATCACCAACAACATTGTTGGCTTTAATATTTACCATGGGGGCTTTAATATCGACCAAGAAAACATCTATATTAACTGCCTAGATTATCTACGATATTTATGTCCAGAAATATTAAAACTTACAAACAATTTACGATTGAACAAACAAACAGAAAGCGGAACTGTCAAATCTATTCCGTGTTCATCTCCCGACAAAAGTTTGATAAAAACCCGAGTAGATAGGATGGTTGTGGTACATATAACACACATTCTCCATTACACTCGGAAAAAATTTAAATCAAGTCAACCAAATAAATTGAATTTAAAATGAATATTATGAGTAATTCTATAACACAATGAAACAAAGAAGGCTGTTTTAGGTGGGTTGAAAGATTTTATTTCTAAATATATTATGACACGATAATGTCAAATATTCAAATCTCTATTTATGACAGTAGTTCCTGTTCCATAAGTACAAATTCCTTGAATTTCAAACAATAATTTTTTTTATTTTATATTTTTTTTTAAATTTGATACATATTTAATTTAATCTTACGTAAATAAACAAAATGTTACTTGTAAAAATATATTTATTTTTCTCTCAGTTTTTTAGTACTTTTATATTATTTACTTCAATAAACAATAAAATGCAAGATCCGGATTCTTAGTCGAGATAACATCTGATTACAATTGGTATACAAACAACTGAAAATAAATTTCACATAGACATATTGCCTTGCTAGATAGATGAACAACTCCAAATAAACTGTATAAGTGAAATTGTCTTGCTGAATGAACAACTCCAAATAAACCATCTGGTAGGACCCTGGCAGAGATGCGAGATGTGTTGACACCACACAAACAACCACTGGACACCAAAAATAAATTGAGACATGAACAATGGGTAACGGTATACAACACAAATGAACAGGCCAGACTACAAATAAATCAAGTTTATAAATCATTACTTATGCAATAAGCAGTAAGGTTTGTTTATTGAACTGTACAAGTTTTGTTTTTTAACTCTCATTAAAAATCAGGGATAAAAACTGACTATGAACAGTCTGCATGAAAGGGACCTGAAAGTTTTATTTGGATCTGCAATATTTTGGAAAATATTTTTTTGTTCTTCAAGAATAACACTGAAAAATTGATGTGCTGACTGGCTAGAATTGGACTCTTGACTAAAAACAGTTACTGACATAAGTACAGAAAAGGAACTACCGATACATATTATCAGGTCTAACAAGGCTTTAAGTTAATTTATCCACTTAGTACCACAAACATACTGAGTGAAAATGTAAATCTTTAATCCTGTGCTGTATGCACAAACCACCAAACACTGCAACACTCTTTATCCTCTCCAGTAAGATGCTGCTGCTTATACTGTTCTGAACGATCTGCTAATCAATCTATCGGAGAACCTTACCATGAGACGGCCGAATGCTCAGAAATGTAAGGTACTTGATAATCACCCTTATTTTCATTGATATAAAATAATTAATCTGATATTAAAAAAACATAGTTATTTGAGAATAAATCCAAATAATTCATTTACCTCAGTGTAATTTGACAATAGATATCCCCAAAGGAACTGCATAGTTAATAAAGCTAAAATGAGGCTCTTTCAGAAAACAATTTTTCCGACAGTCATTAATTTTTTCCCTGTTGCAGCTTTAATTCATATATGTTTTTTTTTTAACTTTTCACTGCATTTTTCCCATGATGCAGTTTCTCGCCACAATTGTTTTTCCAAAGGTATGAATGGTAATCAAATCTTTTTTCTGTGTGTTGTCAACATCAAATTTACCCTACACATACTTGGTTTGTCTGGATTTATATTGCTAGAGCAAATTTTGTTTTTATATCTTGAATTTTATATAGATTAAAAAATTACCACAACCACCACCACCACCACCACAAAACATGCGATAAAATTCATCTCTCTCTCTCTCTCTCTGTGAGCAAGCAAATATCGAATCTTAACAAAGAAGTAGGATGTCACGAACAGATCAAGAGGGGATCAATGTTGACTACAACATAACAAGATTTTGTCAAATCAGAGTGTTACAAACATTATTCAGTAATACAATTTATATAATAAGGGATATTTTAGCATGTTTTGACCCGCTACCATAAGATTTTCAAGAAAAGCTTGTCAGTATGTGTTGTGTAATATACAAAATTTACGCTGGTTTATCATATGAAATTTTGATGATAAATAAAGATATTTAAGATGGATCCATGACAAACAGGATTGGGAATAAAATATGTTATAATTAACTTATTTCTGATGCTTTACGCTAATAGACAAATTAGACAAGCTGATATGAAATCTGGATAAACGAGGAAAAACTGAGCGATATTGATCGCTGGTAAATTAATGGACGACTGCACCGAGATCTAAGTTTGTACCGAGTGACTCCAAATCCTGCATACAAACGAGAAAATATATATAAAGACATGCTTGATATATATACAATAGATTTATGTCAACTACTGTGGTCAAAAAACAAATTATATCCTTACTAATACATTAAACTAATTATTTCTGTCATACACACCATTAAGGAGGCCAAAAACCTTGAACGTCACAATTTAAAACTCAAATTTAAGAGTACTTTTATTTCAAAATTTATTATTTCAATACAATTAGATACCAGAAATATATCATTTCATTCAAAAAGCTTACCTTGAACAGATAAAACTTAATTTTGAATTTGAGATTTAATTAACACTGATAAATTTCAATTTTGAATTGATTTTTGAATTTTTTTTTTTTTTTGAAAAATTTGAGAGTACTTTCATTTTTTGTAAATTTATTTATTTTAATTTTCGGATTTTAAGATTTCAATAGTGCTTTTATGTGGAAAAATGTTATTTTAAAAATTACCTTGAACATATCAATTTGATTTTTAAAAAAAAGTGCCTACAAATTCAAAAGCAACAGAATTTCTTTGTGTAAAATTTTATGATATATCAACCTCTGTGACCTAGTAATCTAGAAAATGCTGGCTTATTGCTACACCTCTAGATACATAATTTTCAGAATTTTACTCTGACAAATGCTAGTGTAAGAGAATTTGTTAAAGTTGAAAGTTGAGTAATGATGATTAATGTCCAAGTCAATAATATTTCACTTATATCAAGATGTTGCCAGCTATAAGTGAAAGTGCAGAAAGTTTGCCTGTGCGTTGGGCTGAATGGTTCATTATCGTACCACGCTTATCCTGACACTGGACATTGTTTATTTTAAGTTCCCATCCGAAAAAACTGTGGTTTTCATTTTTTAATGTAGAGTGCTTGGCGAAAAAACAGTCACTTCCCACTTTTAAGTCAGACCTGGTTAGGGCTGGAACCCATGACCTCCCACTTAAGGAGTGAGAGTCTACCAACTGAGCTACCACAGTGGTCAGAATTTTTTGGTTCACTTGCAAAGATATTTTCTGGGTACCCTGGTTTCATGTTGTACTCCATCAAAGAACATACTACTGTATATGTATATTTATTTTCGTGGTGTACTAATTTTAGCTATTTCAGGGTAGTTTAGAGCAAAAATTATATTATGATTATTGTGTTATATATAGTGCATATTTAAAGAAACAGGGAATTTAACTATGCAGATATGTCTTAATTTCAAATACCTCAAAAATACACACAGAATTAGTTACATTTACTTAATCTGGGTGATGTTAAATACTCTTGAATGGGTTGTAAAGCATCCTTACTCTTATCAAAATGGATTCTATGTACTTTATTTTGTACATAATAGAACATTTTCATTTAGAGTAAAAATAGTAGTTAAATAAAATACTTGTTCTATTGAGTTATTGTATAATACAAGTTATTTTAGGCAGAAAATAGTTTCCCGAAAGTAACTTTTAATTGTAGATAGATTTGATTGTGTTAATTCTGTGCGATATTCAAATAGAACAAAATTGAAGTCATTTATAAAAACAGAATAAAGAATCCTACATGTACAGCAAGCCCCCAATAAAACATTAGCTGAAAATTGAAAAATCAATTGGTAATTTCCCCCAATAAATACACAATATCCACACCTATCTGCCAATTTAATGAACAAAAATAGCTAACTGACATTTACTGTTAAAAAATAATTGTTTCAAAACAAAAAACGTCATTAGACATAAAGGTCAAGGTCATCATCATTAATACAAGTCATCGATGCCATAGCAATGTAAATTCAGCAGTTTCATAATCTTAATTAAACAACTGAAGCAACTGACCTGTGAAAGGTTTGACATTGGCTTTATGAAATGTGTTGGACGCAACAGTATAAAATAACACTTCCACTGAATTAGATGTCAAAGCTAGGATTTATACCAACTTTAATTTACAAGTTTCACATTTTGATGTGTTATGCAACTGAGCAATAATGGCATTGCTGACATGGCCAAAATAAAAGCACAAGTTGTTTCAACAGAAGCAGACAGCCAACCAAAACTGTCAGCTACTTTAGCAGTTTAAGGCAGTAGATGTCAGCTACTTTCACTTTGCTTAAAGTACAAATATTTAATTCTGTTTGATCTAAGACTGATTGAATTGGGTTTTATGTCCCAGTCAAGAATATTTACCTTATACCCAGACATCATCAGCTATAGGTGTAGTGGCAGAAAATTTTTTAACCTCTTGACTTTCAGTTCTAAATGCACAGTGCTTAGCGAAATAATAGTCACTACCTATTTCAGAGTGCTTGGCAAAATAACAGTCACTTCCTATTTTCAAGTGCTTGGTGAAATAACAGGGGTTCTCATCAACAATCTACCGACATATGAAGCTAGCACTCTACCAACTGAGCTACCATAGTGGTTGTTTCATCTAAGAAATGTCTCCCTTTTTTTTTTACTTTAGTATAGATCTTTATAAAAACATCTTCCCCCTCATGTGACACTAAGCAACTCATACTTTGTATACAACACAATGATGTCTGCACATCTAGTTTATAACAACATTATGGTGAAAATTTTACAAAAACTGACATTAGACACCAACCCTCTGTGTCAATTATTCAAGAGTACTTGTATACTGAAAACAAGTTGTTTTTCTACTCTGTACCGGCGAACTAAAAAAGCCATAACTATTGTACTAATATAGAAATGAAATTACTTTTAGAATTTATTTTATTATATAATGAAAAGTAATGGAATTCCTAACTAATTATCTGTCAAAATCAATTTTGAAAAACTAGCATTATTACAGAAGATTTACTTTCTATTGATTTTCGCGTACGAGTTTAATTACAAACATGCAACAGCGGTAATATTGGCTCGGTGTCGCGGCAGAACAATAGAGAGCTAGGGAACAAGCTGTTTCATTTCATTTAATTTCAAAATAATTCCATAATCTCTAAAATAACACACTTCCCTCTCTAGCCAGTATTTACGTCCCATTTCATTTAATTATAAACCTACATATGACATTTTCTCTTTATTTTTCCATTTTAATACTGGCAATGTAAATCATTTTTTGTATAAGCAACTCTGTTGATTTCAAAACGTATTCATACAGGAATGGCGGTAGTGTTCATGTCACATTCAAAGCGAAAGCGTCAACTTCTATTGGTAAAAATTGTTAAATGGACTAGGGGTGTGCAGGCACCAATTATGAGAGAGAGAGAGAGAGAGAGAGAGAGAGAGAGATCAAATGGACTAGATGTGCAAGTACTTATTTAATGAGAGAGAGAGAGAGAGAGAGAGAGAGAGAAAGAGAGGGGAAAAAAGGAGAAATAGAGAAAGGGATTAAGGCATTTTATATGGACTTTCTTTACCAAAATTCATGCATCAAAACAAATATAAATGTCTTCCATGGTGGCACCATTTACTGACAGGTACATTTAAGTGTTTCAGCAAGTTTATGATCATTTGACAGGGACAGGTCACCTATGACAGATGACCACACACTGGTCAGTCAAGCTGCCCTTATGATGAGATTATAAACTTACACTTGCTAACATTTAATGGTTTCTCAGTACTTTGTATGTCATAGGTTTACTACATAACTGTAAACACACACGAATTCACTGGTCTTTGTGTCTCCTACATTTTTACATATATTGGAGACACTTAGCTGAGTGGATGGCAGCATGTTCATGATTCAAAAGTCATGGGTTTGACCCAAAGCAGGGCTCGTGTGATTAGTCAATGTGTCAATTAGCAAGAAAATTAATTTTGCATGCCTCCAATTCACCTGTCTTCACAACAGAAGTTAAAGTTTAACTGATTTGAATTCCAAACTGATTTGTCCTTCAGCAGGACATTTATTTACAAATTCTCTAGTTCCTCTATTTGCAACACAATATTTAACACTAGAAACAAAGGGAAACAGAATAAAACATTCCCATAGCTCATAATTTTTGGAATTTTTATAACAAAAGCAATAACCTAAATTTTATTTTTCGTGTTTCTAGTAAATTCAGCAAAAACGCTTTTAAACCAGAATTCAAATCTCAAGATAGAACGGATATATTCCTTTCAGGTTTTACCATAAGGCACACTATTAATCCAACGTACTGTTTCATAGTAAAAAGCCTGATCTTAGCGGAAAGCCATAGCAGTGTACGCTTTCACTGACATGAACGCTGTACTACAAAAACATCTTTAGGGTATACTTTTTTTGTCAGATAATTTTTTTTAATTCATAATTATGACCTCCGAGGGCAACCATTTGAGTTAGGCCTCAGAGGGCAATGCTGGAGTAATCAATCACAATGACAATGTACCCTTTACTTCAAACTTTGTCACTAATAAACCAGAATATGTGTCTCTGTTTTAACACTCTACAATCCTAAAAAGGTAAATAGTGTGTCCTTAAGCAAAGGTCGTAACCTCAGACTGGACAAGACTTATCCATTAGCTGTTCAAGGTCTATGGCTTTAATTGTAGTTATTTTTGAAACGTCCAAGTTTCAGAGGCAAAGGTAAAAATACAAAAAATTATACCATAAATGTTAGTAAACAAATCAATTAATTGGTAGAAAAACCAGATTGCAATTGTTCCTCGAGAAAGTCCTTATATGTGTGTGTGTGTGTGTGTGTGTGTGTGAGAGAGAGAGAGAGAGAGAGAGAGAGAGAGAGAGAGAGAGAGAGAGAGAGAGAGAGAGAGGATTTAGCTGTGAGTTAAGAATATAAGTTGCCATCAAAATCAATTTTAACACTAGACATTGGTGTTCTAATGGTCTCGCTCAAGTTATGAGGCATGTCATTTCTTTTGGTGTACTTTGTATACCAGTAGGCAGTATGGAAACAAGAGAAGCTTTAGACTTGTGTGATTTGGGGATGTGCGATGTTTTATTTTTGGAATGGTTCCAGGGACCTTTACTACTTAATACTTTTTAAATTCTGAATATATGTAATTCTGAAATCACTTTAAATGTAACAAACATTTTTATACAGGTCATTAAAAAATTTGCAGTTGCCAGAAGTTAATTTTTAATTACGCAAATTTTATTTTTTTTGTTAGAAAAAAATCTGTTCTTGTTTTATGTCCTGCTAAAAAAAATGAAATTTTTCTCACATGAAACACTGGGCAGTTTTAAGTACATTGTCTGTCAAATAAATGTTTTTTGTCTAAAAATAACACATTTATGCAAGCACAAGAATAGATGCAGACTGGCGGTGCATCAACTTGCGACAAATCCACTCATATGTCATGGCAAGGTGATCCATCATGACCAATTTTTTTCTATATAAATTCTCATTTTTATTTTATTTTTACTGCATGAAGCTGGCTGGGATTGTTTTATGTAACATATAAAATATTTTGACACATTAAATTAGAATACGCCATACAAAACAATTACTGCACATTTAAATTCCCATAATGTTGTTATAAAATAATAATGTAGTTTTGACATGGAAGTTTGTTTAGTTTAAAAAAGTAACCAAGTTTGAAACTTTCCCACAACTTAGAAAAATATTACACTTTAATTTTTATATGACCTTCACCTTTTATCTTTTTCTTGCAAACAAATTGAAAATTTTGCTGATTAATTAATTTGATTTGAATTACAGCTAAAACTTCAATGCCTAACTAGAAATGCATTTAAAAATTTTTGGCTTGTTCAAACTGAATTCAAAAGGGATACAAAGAGATGTATTAAATTATCAGAAATATTCAAGAAATCTGCAAACAATGTCCCATTTTTAATATCCAAGTTCTAAGTTCTTGTTACTTGATAGAGTAAGCAACCTAAACAAACTGCATAAGGTAAAGAAAAGGGCCTCAGCACAGCTCACCTAGAACATATGAACTCGTTTTAGCTCACCTGTGCAAAGAACAAAAGAGGTCATTCTACAACCCTAGCATGAGTACTTTTTAGCATACTACTGCTGTTAAAGATTTAGTTAGACCAAAGACTTTGATGAACCTGAAGTGCTGGCGATTTATTCTGTTCTCAGTGGCAGCTCTTGCTTAATGATGCACATGCTTTATCAATGGATCTTATCTATCAAGTGTATAATATTTAAGACTTCCCCAAGGCTAAGATTTATCTACTAAATAATCTTTAATCTTTGTGGAAGATTTTTTTAACCACATCAAACTTTAAAGTCTTAATTACATTTAAGCATGGACAATTCAGTTGTAACATCATTTTATTACGTTTTGTGAAGGTTTATAAACAGAATGATTAAGCTGAAACCTTATATCCTGGTCTTAAATGTACTTTAAAACAAAATACAAACATCTTTGTATAAAAACAAATGCACTTAGTGTGTCGCCTTGTAGTAATCCTTCATTTTCATTATCAAAATGAATAGTAATAATCTATCTTCCTGGTACTACAGAAAATTTCAGATGATAATTCTGGTATTTTGTAAAATGTATTTTGAAAAGGTCTTCCTTAAAATAAATGCTGAAAAGATTAAACTTATTAGATACCTATTGCTATTGCCATGACAACAGCATGCTTTAACTTCAAGTGAGGGATGAAGGGACAGCTTTAACAATATATAAATACTTTTAATTTTTCAATTTCAAACTAAAAATTTCAAATCTTTTAAATTACTTAAATGCACAAGATTTAGTGAATGGGGCAAAATTCATGTCGCTGATAGGTAAAATCAAACTCATGTCAATAATAAATATTACAGGAAATGAAAAATTTGAAGTGCATTATGGATAAAAAGTGGTAGAAAACAAGTTCTACGACCTGCATATTTTCCTATCTCAGCAAGATGTCTTAAATTGGGATTTAAAATGAAAGAATAAAATCCATGGGTAGATTAGATATTGATATATCTTCATTTAACATCAACGATTTGTGAAATAGATATATTCTATTTAAGTTTAAATTGGGGGATTTAAATCAAAATAAATATAAAAAAATTAAAAAAAAAAAAAAAAGATAAAAAAATAATAAAATGAAAATCCTACTACTTTAATTATGTTTTAGTGGTATATTTTATGAAAAATGTATCGGTAAATGGTTGATAAGATACCGTGATCGCGGTGATGGTTTGCACGCTGATATGAACTAATCCGATTATATTATTTGAGTGTCAATCAAAAAACCTTTTCCATGATATAATACCAGAGATTTTACTTGATCACAACCAATTCATTTCCTGCAGTTTTTAGCTTCAAATAATAAAAAGCTTTTACTTAAAAATTTTGATACGACTAACTACTGGAATATTCAATAAAGAGCGATACCTTAATTAGTAGTAATAACTCTATGTCTTCCACATGAAGTCACCGATCTATAACTCAATCCAATATCAACAGATTATGCGTTTTTCAATAAAAATACCACATTTTAAACCTATTTACATGTGCCACAATTCAGTCATATACTTCCCTTAATGGCACATAAAATCATATTAAAATATGTCCATTTGCAATGTTGTTAAAAATATTGCATCTAACCACCATCAAGACCAGAAAAAGGAGGGCTTGTTCCATATTTAGGATCTTGAATCCCTATTCAGGCCAAACAGAAATCTTGTACATACAAGGCTAATAAGATATAAAATAATAAAAGCCATGTTCGAAACAGCAAAATCTTACAAACTTTTGACGACAGAAGTTTTATTTTTTCTCTTCAAGATGAATGTAACAGGCTGCAATCTTTGGCCTGGTTCAATCTATATTTATAAAATACTTCATATATGATAACTAAGTAATAATTAAAACGGATCTCACCAACATCTTCAGATATTGAGATTTTATTGTAGGTTGTATAGTGCTGAGCAAGATGTTTGACTGGGGTGGCCTTCACCAGGACCAATCATGTATGATCAGTAAAATTCAAGATGTTATCATTTATATCAACATATTTACCAAACCCCACCCCTTTTTGGGGATTATGTTGTTTTCTCCTTGCAAAATGTAGCTCAGGGAATCGGAGAATATGTTAGTTTGGGCCATGGATGAAATTCAGAAAATATTCAATCTGGATTTTTAAACAAGTACAGTCCTTGACTATGAAAAGCTGTGACAGTACCACTCATTTGGTGCACAGATTGTATATTCTAATCTAAGTCAGGGCTATAAATGGCCAATGTAACAATATAACATTGATCTTACAGTACAACATGAACCCAGGTACCAAATGTGAGCTAATTTAAAATGTGGACTTTGACAATCTTTGGCCTTCATAAAAATTTGAAATAAGAACAATTGGTCATAAAATTAAAATACATTTATCTGACATGAAATTTGAATCTAAAAACAATGAACCAATGTTTTAAATCAAGAAAACCTATTTATATATTCCATACTATTGCATGTTAACATTTTTTATTTACACTCTTTTTACCTTTAGTTAAATAATTTTGTTTTTTTTTTAATCATTTTTTGTTGTTTTTGTCAAAAAATAAATGTTTTTTTAAATTTTTTTTGTTGTTGATGTATGACACAATGCACAATTCTACTGAACAAAACAATGTAATGATGTGTTTTTTTAGTGAGTATAAAAGTACACGTACCATTTATATCATTTAAAGAAAAATCACGATTTTGTGTCAATATTCAAAACTAAGAATTTTTTGTTTTCGTTTCATTGTTTCGTTTTTATTTAATTCTAGTGTTGTTTTTTTCTCTCTTTTTCCCCAATTTTTTTTCTCTTCTGTCTTTTGCAATAAAAATGAAGCAGCCCTTTTCTCTTCTGTCTTTTGCAATAAAAATTAAGCAGCCTTTTTCTCTTCTGTCTTTTGCAATACAAATGAAGCAAGGCTGCATCTCCAGATTGGTGCAATTGCCAAAACAATTTTAAAACTTGATGACCGATATTGAAATTTACCATTGAGATGAGATCACTGGTGTGCTTGACCCTGCCATAGATGGGTGGTGCCGCAGAACCTCTTTAAAATTTTCAGGGAGAGAGAGAGAGAGAGAGATGACATGTCAAAAGAGATCCAATTTGAAAACAAGACTTAAAGACATAAAGAGTATCCCTATTTGAGTCCCCAGGCCAGATGTTGACTTGGGAAGAAATCCAACATAAAACATTTTATAAGTTCGGCCGAATATAATGTCTTTTCAAAAAAATAATATGACAAAAGTTGCATTTAATTGTATATTACTTTTATACCACACTTTAAATTCACATTAAATATGCGGCCAGCATTCTTACACATGTAATAAAATGGTACCTTGTTCAAATTTAATTGTAATCCCGCAGCAAAAATGAGATATGTACCGAGTGACTGTCATATTATTACAACTAAAGTCTTACAAAGCTAGAGTGTAAAACAGTGAATGCGTCAAAAATAATGTTCGCTTAAATTGTTTTAAAAATATGCCAAGTCCGTGAGTGCCATACACAGCACCTTCATTATGTAAACTAATGAAATCAGGTGAAAAGTGATGATAGTTTGATGTCTTCTTACCTGTGTTTAAGTGATCCTTTTAAAATTTTTATTAAATTTTCGTCAGTAAAACTGATACAACATCAATGAATGAGGCTTCTAAAAAATTTCAATATCGTGTAAATTTGATGAAAATTTAACAATAAAATGATGAACAGAAAAAAGTCAATTGTATACATGTACTTCACAAAGTGAGATTTAATAATGTACATCATTGAACACAAAAAAATACACATAGTACATTAACTAATAACGATTGCCTTAACTGGTTTCATCTGCAAAAGTTATCTCCCTTTGAAGTAAATTATTTCCCTTTACTGTAGAACTTGTACCAATTATCTCCCTTTATTACAGAAGATATCATTTTAGGTGTAAGTTTCTGATATCACCTTCAACATTTTCATCTACACAGGAAAATTTAAATTCAATTCCTTTGTAATAAATATTTAGGTCTTGCAAGAGTTTAGAAGCCTGTGATGTTATTTGCTAATTGCATATGAAGAAATACACTGAAAGTAAACCAATTATCTTGATTCATTTCGGACTAGGTGGACATGTCTTATCAAATACCATGACTCTTGGGATGGTTGAGAAAACAGGAATGCCTAAATAACCCAACAGGTTTTAGCAAGCAAATTGACAAAAAAGTCGTATACAGAATATATCAAAATATGAAATACTGTGATCTGTATTCAGTAAAGCAACCAACACACACTTTAGGAAAAGTAAGACAACCAACACACACTTTAGGAAAAGTAAGACAACCAACACACACTTTAGGAAAAGTAAGACAACCAACACACTTTAGTTCTAAGAAGCAAACAGGGATTGTTACAAAACAAAACAAGGGCAAAATATGACATTTAATAATTTTACAAGGATGTAGACAATTCTTTGAAGAGAAGTTAAAATTATTTGTAAATACTTATATGTGAACATATACTGTAACATACTTTAAAAGTCCACAATCAGTTCAGGATAATAGTACTTTTATGAATATAGAAATTCAAACGACCATTATCAGATACCAGATATATGTAATATGGGTGTGTGGGTGTGTACAGATGTGATTATTTGACACATACACTCCAGTTTAGCTTTTTAATATATTTATGGTTTTCATATAATTTTTCATTAAAAACTATTAAACTGTTTCATAACTTCATATTTTCCATATGATTTTTTCTGAATTTTTTCTCATATTTCAGATAATCGATTTATTATTTACAAAAGAAATACTGTAAAATTTCTAACATACCGAAATAAAGATATACCAAAAAAATTTACTAAAAAGAAGGGAAAAACTAAAAAGAAATTTGTTGAATAATATAAAAATTCTACTGTGTGTGATGCAACTTTGTTTTTGTTAAGATTCCTTTTGTACTCCCCACCTATTAAATTCTATGTAAAATTTTTGAAAATTTTTTTCAGAAATGTTCAAAATGGCTTCATTCTTTCATTTTTAGGCTGTTTTAGTAAAATTAAATTTTAGTGGAGGGTAAAAATGGAACTTTTCCTTGTGTTTTTACCGACAAAAAAAGTGCAGAGAAAAAAAAAGAAAGAAAGAAAAAAAAATTTGTTGAATAACTTCTTTTCCGTGATCTAATTACTATTAAATCTATGAGATGTTTTAATCTTTTGTCTAGTTATAATTACCTAACGGAGAACAAGGTAGCGTATCGATTCTGTGAATTATTTACTATTTTAAGCAGGCAAATCAATGTGCAATTGTTATTTTTTTCTTCTTTATTATTACACACACAATTACAGGAAGTGTTCTGTTGCCCTTTGATCAATATGTATACCATCGTTAAATTTTAATTATTATCACATATTTCAAATATCAATTCCATGGGAAAAATAGAATTATTGTTTTGCCGTTTTCTCTTTTAGAAAAAAATCTTTTTGAAGTAGTTCTTATTAGTTTAATTTTCAATGTTTCTTATAGCTGCATTTCAAGAGAAAATTTCTGCATTGTATTTCACTGACAATGCATTTTCCGATTTTAATTCTTTGTACATGATTGTATTTCACTCACCCACATGCATTTTCTGATTTAATTCTTTGTATATGTACTTTATTTTCAAAATTCAAAAATATTGGTATAGTGCAAAATAGTTACAGTAAAGATGGTCTACATAGTTTAGTGTAAATATGTAGCTTGTCGGCCATATTACAGACTGTATAAAGAGTGAAGTCAATCCCAAGCTTATATAGGCTCAAGGTGCTAGTCCTTATACCCGATTAGTGGCATAAAGGGACCAAGAGCACAAGATTAACTGGATGCGACAAAAAGTGATTTTCAGTATCCAATCATAAAGCAGCATTTTCAAATTTTACATAGCAGACATTTTATTTGTTTTTGATGTTTTTTCTTTCTTTTCTTTCAAAAGATGGTTTTGACCCCATTTTTAATTTTAATGACTACAGAAATCTTCTCCATGTTAAAAATGGTCATGTGACCTCTTATTAAATTTAAATACCGGACAATAGACCTGAAGTACATGAACTTGAAACCCTTTAAATAGGCTTAAACTGCATTATGGCCATAATTCCTGACCACTTGTGAAGTATATTAAAATGATAATTTGTATAAATAAACTGACCATGGGAACTAGCCAGCTTTTAGAAGTATTGCAAGCTTGACCAAATAAAAACTTAGTAAATAATTCTAATAGCCACATGAACTCTAATGCCAAACATATTTTAAATTTAATTCTAAAGAAAAGTGTTTTTCTTCTGGAAACTATTTGTAAAAGTTTTTTTTTTCTTTTTCTTTTTTCAAAACAAGGTTCAGCATGTTAAGTTGAGGTCTTTGGATAATATGCTCACCTGGGACAATAACAAAGTAATAATAACAATGCTTAGAAATATACAAAGATTTTTTTTCACAGCTTTATAGTAAAGATTCTAGATGAAGAGAGGGTTTGGTGTCAACCTGCAGGTCAAAGGTCCTCCCATATATTGGATTCAATCTCACTTGCGAAGATCATAGTGCAAATAATTTTGTCATTTTACTGGACCAAAGTCAGTGGTTTTCTTAGAGTATCGGTGTCCCCCACCATTCTGAAGACCGACACTTGGGACTGTCTAGATACAAGAAAAAAATTGGGGCTCACAGTAGCCTCAACACCTTAACTGTACTCAGCATGACTAATTCTACTCTGTCAGAAAAAAATTCCGATTTTTTTTTTTCAAATATGAATATTTTCAAATGATACATTACATTCATACAAAAGTAATTGATTTCATTTTATTCATAACAGAAACTACCCCCAACACTAAATATAAGAATATCTCAGGACAAAAGTTATTTTTGCATGATGTTTGCATAAAATGCAGTTTAATCAGAAAGTAATACACATTTTAAGTGATGACATCACTACAAATGATCGACTTATTTAATTGCGAAAAAAGAGGTACTTATTTAAAGCATTCAAGATTTTATAGCTTTAATAAACTCAATTTCTCATTGACACTGTGATTTATTGTGTATAGACGGAGCAAATTTTATTTACAAAAAGTCTGACTGAAATTTTAATTTTCAGTTTTTCAGTAGGTAGGTTCATGAATGCTGTCATTGAGTATAAAGTTCGCAATAATTTTAATATAATTTGAAATAGGACAGAGCAGATATGGATTGGGCACTGGTTATGATTTCTTTAAGGATTTTCAGTGAAAAATAAATGACATAGGATGCCACTCCGATTTTGAAATGATCACAGACCTACAACGAGTATCTGTGAAATAGAACAAACAAGTAGATTGGTGTTATGGTGCATGTTTTACGCCCCCGTCAACATTCTTTCACTTATATCAAGGTGATCAGATTAGGAATTGCTGAGGAAACCAGAGTGTCAGAAAAGCTACAACCTTTGGCAAATGTATAAACTTTGGTACACTAGGATCTGTGGGATATGAATCAAAGCGGTGAAAGGTGCTGTGATCTTTAAGCTGGTGCTTCAGACCACTTGGCATCCTAAGTTCCTCAGAGCGAAACAGTCTACAAAGTCAATACATACATAATATATGAAAATGTTCAGAAAATACAGTAAAGAAGGAATTGTGTGTGGGCAAAAATAGTGTCTGTACAAGTCGGGCTATTTGTGACCTTAAGATGTTACATGAGGGCAAAGTGAAAAGAGAAGCCACATTCTTCATAGATACCACTGATGAATTAGACCACTTTGCATCCTAAGTTCCTCGTAACAAACAGTCTACAGTTTATATATTATATATGAAATAAAAAGGAATGTGTGTGGGCAAAATTATTGTCTACAAATCAGGCTATTTGGTGACCTTAAGATGTCCTGGAGAGGGAAGCCACATTCTTCATACATGCTATTGGAATGGCTGCCGATTGAGAAGGACAGTAATGATATTACAATATCTGGATACAAGTTGTAAGCTGAAATCCACAGAATATGGAATAAATCCAACTTTGATGGACGATGGATAAAATCAGCAGTAAGGGTCAGCCTGTCATATTTAGTTCATAATTCATACCACAATATTAATAAAATACTCATAAAATCTGACTAATGACCCTAAGGAGTAATATCCCTTCACAGTATAAATATGTACAGTCCGGGATCATAAAAACAAAATGAAACCTCTATTGCCATGTCATAAAATTACTATCTTAGTCCTTAGTATAAAGTACTTACTCCTAATTTGTCCATCCGGTTTTGATTTTATATTGCAAGTTACACAATACAGAACTTGAAATTATTCATACAATAAAAATACCATACATCTAATCCTTTATACATGTTATCTTTATTTTTAGCAATGTTTTCTGGAAAAAAAATCCCACTTGACAATTTAGGCTGAAAACACCCCCTCCCCCTCTTAGAATTTCAAGAATCTGTTAGGTTTTTGCTTTGGATCAGTGTATAGATTGTCCTGAACTAGTGGGCTAATTCTTTTGAAAAAGTATGTACATTTCAAAAGTATTATTAGTATTGGGCTAGCACGATTTTGTCATTTTTAATTTTAATTTTTTTTTTAAATGTAGATGTTAAACTTAATGGTCGAAATAGGATTTTTCAGTCCCTGTATTCAGAATTAAAAGAAATATAGTAAAGCATGTTTATAACGGAGCCCTGGGGACGCTTTACAATGTTATAAAGTGACTTCATTATATTGTTATATATATATATATATAGACTACTGGGTATGGTACTTATATAGAGGAGCAGTCGGGTCCAATATATGACTTTGTTATCCATGTATTCTGTGTAAGTGTGTTCATTATATTCATGTTTTACTGTATCCTCTTTTAAATTATTTTGTGAGTTTTAAACTTATAGTTCTGGGGAAAATAATTATGGAGATAAATGAATATGGTGTACAATGAAAGTCTATTCACTTTACAAAAGTCAGTGTAGATTTCAATCTAAATAAAACCCTGAAAAAACACATAAAATGTTCATATCCTGTTTAAGTACTTGGGTTTTTTTTTTTTTTTTTAATTTAAACTAAAATGCAACACATAAATTTATTATGGAAAATTGTATAAAAGCAGATTTTAGTATAAAAATCTCACTGTTCAAAAATATTTCTGTAGAGTTTGATAACTTGTACCAAAACAAAATTCACCTCATGACCCAAAGACCCACTACACAAAATACCTGTTGGCATTGGTGTGACCCCGTTGTTACGTAACTAAAGGAGTTATTACACAGTTATACCTGTCATTTATATCTGTAACCTGACGTAACCCCACAATTGACCTTATCGGGCCATCATTCTCATTCTTGGGTTGTTGTTATATATATATATACATGTATATTTTAAAAATATAATTTTACAAAAAAAATTTACCTTATAAATATTGAAAACATATTCAAAAAAATATGTACATACAATATTCTAATCTGTAAGTCAAAATCAGGCACATAATATTCCAGGTCATAAACACCCACGTAATTAGATTATTTAACCACTCTTATTATTTATCTATCTATTTACATGCCAGTCTCCCACACAATTAGTTATTTATTTATTTTACCATAATTTGGATAATTAAGATGTCTTAAAATATCCTATATAATACTCATATTTATTTATTTATTTATTTGTCATTCATATCCGCCATATTCATAAACATATTATTCATTCTGTTTAAAGTATTAACACTATACGTCAAGGTTTAAATTGAAAAACTAAGGAGTGGACTGTTTTTTCAGCATGTCGAGACACACAATGAAGCTATAAAACTCATGTTGAAATATGAAAAATAAATTATTAATGACACAATTTTCAATATCAAAATTACACATTTAACCAATTGAAGTTTGAATAATATAAAATATTCAAATTTTATTTGTTTAAAAATCATATCTAAAATACTACTAGTATATCAAAATTTAAGAACATGTCCGATATCAAAATTGGAAAATACAATACAAGAAGGAGAGAGAGAGAGAAAGGGAGAGATTTATTTCAAGTTTTATGAATTTCACATATATATTGAGATGTCACAAAATTTGTTCAACTTAAAGTTATTAGACCTATCTGATAAGATAAGCTAAGTCCTTGATGAGTTAAGTTACTGATAAGCATTCATTTCCGGGTTCATCTTTTCATTTTTCAGAAATTGATGATGAAATAATAATAAAAGTTCATTCTAAGAAATATAGTTACAGAACCAATGAATCGGAAAAATAAAATTTATAGGTGTGATTATAATTTTTTTTATTATTATTACTTTGTTTTTTAAAAATTTGGGCCATATACAAGGCAAAAGTATCCTAATAATCAAATAAATATTATATTATTTAATTAACTAGTATCTCTATCACCCTTTACTTTTGTCCAGTCTCCCCCCCCCCTTTCCCCAAAATGACAAAAATATAAACTATATAAATGAAGGAACTTTTAACTGAACCTTTAAAAAATTAAATAGGGAAAAAGTTCCTCATACTAGACAAAAACATACATGATTGTAAATATATAGACAACACATGCTCCATTTCTAAAACATACACACACACGTTTGTACTCACCATTTAACAAATAAGTCCCCAAAAAGACATGTGAAGACATCTGCTGTGGCATCATTACGCGGCCGCATGTATGGGGCGTATGGCTGTTGAAGGTGATTGTGGTGGGGAGGGGGTGGTGGGGGGACTCCGTTGTGAGGTCCGTATCCATGATGAAATGGGGGATGGTTTGCGAATTCCGAAAACATGTTGACAGTTTATAACACAAGTCCACAGAATATTGTTAGTTTCCTTCACAAATCAATCACAACTAAATAAACATAAGTTCCGTAATTCAAAAATCAAAAATCTTTTCTTGAAAAAAATACACATCAAAGTCACAAGTTCGAACTTTATCGATTAAAACATTCACAATACATTAATATAGTACCAGTGAGAAACAAAACCCTTAAAACAGGGAAATGACTTCACAGAGAATATAACAGCTTTAAGCCTCCGCTTTTCTTATTCACGTACATAATATGACATAGTTCAGCGAGTTCATCAAGAACAGAATATCATCTAACACTAGAGTATATAGCCGGTTCACTCACTCCAAGTGTATAAAGAAGAATGGGGCAGGCCAGCACTCTTTCAACCAGTTTTGTAAACAATCTATATTACACAGGTGAATCAGTACACTTTATACTGTACAACCAACCAAATCTATTATCACTCAATCAATTCCAATAAGCTCCGCCTACAGGGCACTTAAGGACATATTATCATACCCATCTTGTACATTTATATACAGAATTTATTTCAATTTTTCCCAATCTATCAAATCAAATTACTTTGCAGAATTAGCTTGGAAGCAGTTGCTGCAAATAATTCTGTGTATATTTAAATTTTCTCCTGCATTTTGACAGAATAATCTCTCCATGGGCCGGACAGGTGTCATCATCGCTAATGAAAATGAACATTTTGTTTGCACACAGGTAAGAAATATCATATTTCTTGTTACACTTGATATTATTATTTATAACTTCTTGGCAATTTGCCAGAAAATTGATGACCTAGTGGGGGATGAAATTGATGAGTAATGAGTTCTGTTTTCAAAACAAAATATTTTTGCCTTATTTTGGTAAATATTATGATGCTGTTTCAAACGGCAATACACTATAAATGTTAATTCTTGAAAATTTTCAAAAACTCTTTCATAATATTTTCTAAATCGAAAATATCACAAATAAATTAATAAAAGCAGCATATTTATAGATTCATAATTTTTTAAGTATCAAATTTTGTGGATTCTGTGGATATTGAGCTACAGAAATTTCAAAAACAGAGACCCCTGATCCTTCTTTAGAACATTTTTATCAGAGTTTCCCTGCTGACATATTGTTTCATACATTTATTTAGTTCCTTGATATCTTTTTGATATGTTTTTCCAATGGACATCTTTCTAATACTGGCTGACTTGGGACAAATTTCACAATTATTCTGTAACTTAATTTTAACAAAATTACAAAATTAAATTGAAATTAATGAGAACTTAAAATATGCAAATGTACATTATAGCAAGAGTAAAGAAATCTTTTATATTTATATCTTGTTTGCAGCTATTAGTATATAATTTAGATTTCAGTACCCCAGATCTGAGAAAAAATATTGTAACAGAATGATTGCATAATTGCCCAAGTTCTGTTGTGTTAACATGTGTCTCCCGCCATTAAGCTGTACCTATGTGTGTGTGTGTGTGTGTGTGTGTGTGTGTGTGCGTGTGCACGTTAAATGCTTAAGTCAAGACTTTTAACTAAACAAGGTACTGATAGTCAGATTGGGATGTAGGAGAAAACAAGAATACATGAAGAAGCCAGCCAACTTTTGGCAAGTGAACTGAAAAATCACAAATAAATATCTCTAGAACTTAAACCATGACACATGTGCTCACTGAATAAAAGCCCTAGGACCTAAAACCATGACACATCTGCTCACCAAATAAAAGTCTCTAGGAGTTAAACCATGACACATGTGTTCACTGAATAAAAGCTCTTGGACCTTAAGCCATGACACAGGTGCTTACTGAATCAAAGCCCTTGGACCTTAAGCCATGACACAGGTGCTCACTGAATAAAAGCCCTTGGACCTTAAACCATGACACAGGTGCTCACTGAATAAAAGCCCTTGGACCTTAAACCATGACACATCTGCTCACCAAATAAAAGTCTCTAGGAGTTAAACCATGACACATCTGCTCAATGCATAAAAGCTCTTAGACCTTAAACCATGACACATGGAACCACCAAATAAAATTCTACAACTTAAACCATGACACATGGAACCACCAAATAAAAGTCTCTAAGATTTAGGCCATGACACATAAAATGACCAAATAGAAAGTTTCTACAACTTGAACTATGACACGTCAATTGACGTATCGCCAGCCATGTCTATTATGTTCCGACACTGGCAGCCATTACAGTATCAAAGCAGCGTCATGGAAACTAATAATGTACTGGTGTCAGTGACATCATTAAACAGCACAATTCAGGCAGAGTTTTCACTCTTTTTGCATGTAAATAGAAGCATGCTGGTCCTTTGTCGAAACATTGTGGCATGGCCGGTGATATGTCAATTGTGAGCTGCAACAATTGCAACTGAATTGTCAAACACTAGCTTGTTCCATATATATTGCTTTTAAACAGGTTTTACTGTTTAACAATGTTTCTAATAGATAAAATTTAGGGACTTAAGTGGGCACACAAAGAATCCATAACTTCCTGTTGGCATGTGAACACTGCATTGGTATGGTCTACAATTTCACCTAAAGATGGTGATATCTCAATTCAAGTAAAATAATAATGACAGACATTATTACTGCATTGAATTAATCAACTTTCGGTACCGGTACTCGTGTTTTGTGCAAATTTCTTTCCCCCTGTGCAATACTACAGTAAATAAATTTTTAAAAATAGATGGATAAAAATGTTTAAATAAGTTGAACTGGATGATAGTGTAGTGCAGTTCTATAACTAGTTACATTGGGTACAAGTGCCTATTGTCGTAATGTCGGCAGATACATCAAGGAGAGCATTCAGTGCGTTATTAACTAATCTCCGTACACAGTCTGACTGCTATTTACTGATCATACAACTGGTTTTACAATTGGCATTTAACGATCAAAATTTTTTAAAATGTTGCGAGATTTTGGTTTAGTGTAACAGAATTTAATGAGACTGAAATTTGTTGATTGATCTCAAATAAATCTTTTTTTTTTTTTTTTTTGAGTGTCTATTGATGTTGCTGGTTAAATGTCATCAAAATAAATTTATTTCAAAATCTACGCCCATACCTAGGCAATAAAATAAATCTATACACAATATTTTTTAGGTGCTGTGGCTCTGCTGCGATTTTTGTTTACGTGTTGATGAGGTTTAATGAGATTCGAATTTGTTTATTAATCTGTGCCGATATCTAAGCAATGAATTTCTGTTTATTAGTGATAACTCAGTAATTATCATATCTAGGAATTAAAACCCTTTCAGGTGGACACATTAAGGTTATTTAATTGTATCTCTTTTCCACAAACTAATAAGCTTATATTGAGTTAACGATCCTTAAGCCGTGCTCGTAGTTCATTAAGAACCAAGATTTTGCAATGCTCAATGATGTTTAATATATGTATGGATATTGTGATTCATTCTTTTCTTTATACAAAATTCCAGAGTTTTTCCAGGCTTTTTCAAGGTTTTTTTCCACATTTTTCAAGGTCAGGATTTCTTGATTTAACATGTATAATAGATATTGTGATTCATTTATGAAATTGCATCAAAATTTCCAAATTTTTCTGTTATTACGTCAGGTGGCATGATTAACCATGCGTTTACCATACGAATCACATTAGGCCGAAGTTTACATTCGATTGTAAACTACAAGTCGGGCGCGGAAACAGACAAAACCGGATTTCACCATTTCACGTCTTTGGGGTTTATTTGGACCAAACTGTATCTCATGAAGTCAGAAACAGTTTTATAATATTTATTTTGTTTAGTTTCAGATTCAATCGAAGTTTTTTTTAATTAAAATTCCATGACTTTTCCATGACATGTTACAACATTCCATGACTTTTCAAGGCAAAATCTTAATTCCATGACTTTTCAAGACAGAAGTCAAATTCCATGACTTTTCAAGTTCTGTGCGAACCCTGGGCAACTACCTGATGGTTTGCACCAAAAAAAAAAAAAAAAAAGAATAAATTGAAATGTCACTTCTCAGACTTAACAGACACAAAAGTTTCTGATTTGCAGTATATAATGTGTTTTTAACGTTCAAGAGTTTTTATTTTATCTGTAGAAACAGAAATTATTGAAACCTTTAAATGCAAAAGTGATCAAAATACAAAAGCTATAATTTGTAGTTTTATGAAGTTTTTGCAATGAAAGCTTAGGACTAGGATGTTAAACACCATTACTCAACTCAACTCTTAGTGATATTATCACTGCATGTTAGTGGTGTCCAATTCATCCAAATAATCAAAGATTGGTTGGTTTCTTCAACCAACTAAGTAATCGATCATAACATTGAAAAAATCGGCACCAAACACAATTTTTTAACCCACATTTTCTTCCGTAACTTATAGCAAATAGCCTATTTCAAAAAGTATAATCAGGGCAAATTATTATTTTAAGTAACCAATACATATTGTAAAGCGTTCTTCTCATTGGTTGCTGTTAATTTTCCTAGCGAATTACTGGAAATGAATTTACAGCTGATGTTCAAAACTTTTGGATAAAATGCTGCTAATCAATTACCGTATAACCGATATTTGATCGGTTGCACTGAACCAATCATCGTTTATGAAATTGCAACTAATTTCCAACCTGAAAACAAATGTCTCAGTTCCCAACAACAACTGACTGGTTCTTGATGACAAATGACATGGTTCCTGATGACAATTGACTGGATTCCTGATGACAATTTACTAGATACCTGACGACACAGGGATTTATCAAGGGCCTATTTAGGGCCGAAATTCGGCCCCATTCCCAATGGAAAAACATTGATTTTTTCCCAAAATGGGCTGAAAAAATTCCCAATTAGAAAATCGTACTTGATACATAGCTGAAGTCTGGTCATAAATGTGGCTGCTTTTCTCAATCTTCAATCAACTCAATACACTAAAAGCATTAGATTTAATCATTAATGGCATCAAAAATGATGTCAAAGTTTTCCCAAAATGAGAAAAAAGTTAATAGTTTTTCCTAGTTTTTTTCCCAATTTTTAGTTTAGGGCCTTTTCCCAAAAGACCCTGATAAATCCCTGCGACAACTGACATGGTTCCTGATGACAATTGACTAGATTCCTGATGACAACTGACTGGGTTTCTGACAACGACTGACTGGGTTCTTGATGACAACTGACATGGTTCTTGATGACAATTGACTGGGTTCTTGATGACAACTGACATGGTTCTTGATGACAATTGACTGGATTCCTGATGACAACTGACTGGGTTCCTTGTGACAACTGTCTGGGTTCCTAACAACAACTGACTGGTTCCTGATGACAACTGAATGGGTTCCTGATCAACAACTGACTAGATTCCTGATGACAAAGGACAAGGTTCCTGACAACAACTGCCCTGTGTTTAGTGCAGGTAAACTAAAACCAAGGTTAAATATAGAACATTGTCAACCAGGAACATCTGTTGGTGAACTGTATATGTCATCAACAAGATATCAGGTTAGACAAAATGTTACATATGTGAAAATAATTATTTAACATCCTGACTTACATATGTCAATTCATCAAGTTTTTAAATCATTACACTGTATTGTTTGTCTGTTGATATTGTTAAATTTTTGGATACTGAAAACTTCCAAGAACTTAAAACCCTTTTCTTGATACCTAAGTGTTTGCCACCAATGGCTACATGTGCAAAAATACTGGTACTCATTCCTTCTCTCTCAATATCTCTTCCAAACAGCCCATGTTCAAATTCCACTTGGCCTGGTCTTAGTCTGATCGTTTGTCAGTTTGCTTGCAGATGGTGGGTGTTTTTCTAGGTACCTCAGTTCCCTCCACCATCCTTGAACCGATTACCTTGATATGAGTGAAAGATCCACTAAAAAGGACAAACTCAAATTAGCATCATTTCCTTTTATCAATAAAAATTTCTTTAAAATTTAATGAAGCTAATTTAATCCTAATAATGAAATTCATTAAAATTTTAAGGAAAAAGAGAATGACATTAAATCTAAAAGGAAAGAAATAAAAAATTTGTAAAAACAAATTAAAATTTATTATATTTTTAAGGTACACCTGGTTATCTAGTCCTTTAACTTATTTAGAATGTTGTTTGGAAATTTTCTATAACGATTCACACTCTAGTCCTTGCCAATGTTCAGTACAATAAGCACACTGCAGAGACATGAATTTCTGCAACATTATTTACAGTTGGTGATGTTTCCGTTTGAATGAAATGCAATCGAATCTGTCTTTAAGTCCAACTCTATATAAGGGCCGCCTGCTCTTAAAGGCCAGTGAAATTTTATCCCAATTGCTTCTTATTCATGTTATTTGAACCTCTATATAAGGGGCACCTGTCCTAAAGGACACTTTTACTGGTTCCCTTTGGTTGCCTTTATAGACAAGTTTAACAGGTCCAAACTAAAGTTTATGACTCAATGCCACTGTTTTTGTGACAATATATTTTGAAAGTTTTCATAGAAAATCTTATAAATTTGATTTAAGTTCAGCATTTTCTAAGTACTTGAGCCTAATCACAGAACAATTGCTATGCACATTCTTAAATACGTTATCAAATCTAATGAACAAACATTCCTTCTGCACATCACCAAGGGCATCATTTCTGGTGTAAAAACCACCATGTTTAACATGTAAAATTCCCATAGTGGAAACATTGTCTTTAGTACTTAAGTTATTCAATGGTAATTATGAATGTGCATTGTGACTAGAATAAGTGAGCAATATCAAACTTTATTCAGAATAAAATTCATGAAAATTTTGTAAAATATGCTATCACAAAGATAGTGACGCCAACAGTAACTGCTCACACACTTATTAAACTTATATGAGTATTGTGCGTCAAGTTTGACCTGGCTGTTTAACCATTAATTTAAATATTCAAACAGACATTTCCAATGAGTAATTTGGGGCTATATAAAGTTGATATATAAGGATAGATGATAGTAATACTGGGTACCAAGTGTTTATAGTGATGAAACGTTAAGTCTTACCTAAATCACACAGTTTATTGGCATAATCTAATATTAAAATTAAAGGTTAAACAGCCAGGTCAAACTTGAAGTACACAGCATTCAAGCCTCCCTATCATATAACATAGTCTAATACACCTTGGTTTTTAATATTGTAATTTTATTAAGAATTGACAATGAGGCTAAAATCTTAAAATATATTTTTTACGGTTTTGTACCAGGTAACACTAATGATTTAACAGGTATATATCCTTATTAATAGTCTGCACTAATTACCCCCGTTCTGTACCTCAGTTTGTTTAATGTCATATCACATTTCAATGCCAGACTACTAATTTTGTGCCATTTTGATTTTTTATCTTTAAAGAAATCAGTGGCCCCAAATAACCTATGGACCAAGGTCATTGTTTAGTGAAGTCTATATGTGTTTGTAGTATCTAGTACTGGTATCATATATTGACAATTTACCCAGCGCTGATCTTTCTGATACAAATGTTATAACAAGTTCAAAGGGTTCAATCTGCAATTCTATATCGCTGACATAATTTGAAAGTATGTTTTCCCCTTTTAGTTAAAGAAAACATTTACTAGATAATGAATTTAATTGTTTTTGTTGGTTGAATGTTGTTTTATGTTTAGAGTACATTAGTTTTGTTTCTTTGGCAAAGTTTGTTTATCAATCTCAAGAATTAATAAACTTCATATAATGTGACGTACAAGTTTTGTGCAAATGTTTCTGATCTTCTTTGTACTAGTGAATATTTATTGAGAACTTTTGAGTACTAGTGCACTTGCCTGCATTGTCAGATATAACAAACCTCCACCCGTTATACTGTTACTAAACCAACCAGTAGAGGCCCATGACAAGGCAAAAAGGCTTGCTTTAAAATGACCCTTATAAGAATTTGGCCATTAGTTTTTTTCATAATTAGATAGTTTGAATTACATGTTATTAAATTTAAAAATCTTATGTATGGTCATTTTTAAAGTTTGAAGGTAGGTAGATGTTTCTAATTGTGGCTGTTTTCCTGTGTATCAGTCAGACAATTTCATTTCAATCATCAATCTGACATTCTTTGTATAAGTGCAGTGTATCTGTACTGCTGGGCATTGTTCTATAAATAGCTATAAATCCTGTTATTTTGGAAAAGTTGCATTGGTCTTTCTAAACTCACTGAACAAACATAGATTATTAAAAACAAACATACTAATCCATGTCCGAATTACAATCCAGAAGCAAAGTAAAAACTTGATTCCACCAAAGAAGTGAGGCCAGGTGTTCCAGAAGGGTAAGCACCTCCTGTTTAGCTACCTACACCCGCCACATGTGTAATCAAAATTGTGTGAAAGGAACATGCATGGAACTATATCCAGGGCAATCCTGGACACAGAGACATCAAACTTATCAACAATACTGTGATGACGGCCATAAAACTGCATCAGAACTTCACAAAATCTTTCTCAATACTTGGTACTATGTATGGCGGTTGTAGCTAGCTACACAGAAGGCTTATCCTTCCATAATACCTGACCTCACTTCTCTGGTGGAAGTTAATGCATTCTTTAATTTACCAGTTTTCAAAGTTTTACTTTGCTTTTGGGATTATGATTTGGACATGGATTGGTATGTTTGTTTTTAATTATTTTTGTAGAGAAAAAGCAGGGGGAGCAATACTATTCCTCCAACAGTTCTTGTTTATGTTGATATTGCAGCTACTTTTAATGTGTAATACCTTCCAATTAAGCACCAGAAGAAAAACAATAAATATATAAGACAATAAATGTCAATTCACAGGTAATGTGCCAAGTGCACCAGTGTCATAAAATTTCTCAATATTTGTTACCATGAAAAAAAATATCTAGAAAAATAATCAAATTTAATTATACGAAAGCCAACATAAAATAATTTGTTAGCCAGTTGGGATACCAGTGTCACAATGTAATGGTAAAGTGAAGCTTTATATAATTATGCCATGGATAGGCAATAAAAATGACGTGTGTATGGTTAAAAAAATTCTGCAATGGTTTAATGATGGAAACCGTAATAATGTGTGGCTTTCTAATGTAAAAGGTTGTGCAGACAGGTATAAACAAAATAAAACAAAATGTTGTTTATTTATTTACATGTAGATATCTTTTTTTTTCTTTGCAAAGAACAATAACTTGGTACTTGAAAACGCCACTTTCTACCTTTTAAATCAATTATTATATACTGCAAATGTATTTAATTTCGTGTGTATTTATTTTTCGCAGTATCTCAATAGAACACCAAGTATTTTATTTAACATCTATTTTTGATCAAAATGAAGATGTTCTATATATAGGAAATTAAGACATATTCACGTAGTTAATTTTTCAGGTTTTTGAAATATGCACTATAACACAATAAACATAATTTGATTGTTGTTCTGTATTAATATTTGCCAAAAACAAACGAACACAAAATAAGGTAAGGGAAAAATAGTTTGCTGCGAAAATAAATATGTTTACAGTATATCTTTAATGCTTTGTGGGTTAGGCCAATTGTATTTTTTGAAAATAAAATATCCTCAACAGCAACAACCAATAAAAAATGAATGTAATGAGAGAGAGAGGAGAGAGAGGAGAGAGAGGAGAGAGACAGAGAGAGAGAGAGAGAGAAGAGAGAGAGAGAGAGAGAGAGAGAGAGAGAAGAGAGATATTTACAAAATCATAATTTGGTCTTTGAAAGAGACCTAATGACATGGTTAGAGATGACTGAATAACAAATGACTATATAAGACCCTAGAATTATCTGATTCATCATATTATTTTTATGTTTAATGAACTTAAGCTCTACAACTCAACATCCATTTTGTATAACATAATACACAAAGTCATTTACCTACAGCAATGGTGTTTTAAACCCAGAGTCAGTTGGTAGAGTGCTCGCTCCGTAAGTGGGAGGTCGTGGGTTCGAACCCGGGCCGGGTCTGACCCAACACTTAAAAGTGGGTAATGACTGTTCTTTCGCCAAGCATTCAGCATTACGAAATGAAACTCACATTTCTTTCAGATGGGAACTTAAAATAAACAAGGTCCCATGTCTTGGTAGGCTTGGCATGATAAAGAACCCTGCTGTATAATGCCATCAGCGTAACGCACAGGCAAAATTTCTGCACCTTCGCCTATAGCTGGTGACATCTTTAATGAAATTCTTGACTGGGACATTAAACACCATTACTCAACTCAACTCCAGAGTTACTGTGCTACTTATTAAACATATGAAATTGTCTCGTTTTTAATGAAATATTCATAACTTCTTTCCCCTCAAATGCTTAATCATCACATCTCAGAAGCCATGTACCGGTACCTTTGGTAAAAATTACTTCCCTTATTCCTTATTCATACATGAGCACAACCATATTATCTCCCTTCAATATCTTATTGTTTTCCTGTTTTCATAATATAAGTAAGCCATGTATCTTTGGTATAAATTACTTCCCTTGTTCCTTGTGCATATTACCACCCCCCCCCCTCTCCATGAACACAACGTTACTATTTCCCTTGAATATAATCTTGTCATTTTCATAAACTATATTGTGCCTGTGGTACAAATTACTTCACCTGTTCCCAACGCATATCAACCCCTCCCCCCCATAACTTTACTACCTCCCTTTAATATTATCATATAATCTTGTTATTTTCATGACCATGTGCCTTTCATAAGAATTACTTCCCCTGTTCCCCATGCATATCACTCCCAACATTAATTTATTACATACCTTGAATATAATCTTATTATTTTTATTTATTTACAATTCCTGTCAATCTGTAAGTACTAAAATTAAAATCATACTGTAATAAAATCATTAAGAAAGCGTGTTAGCTGGGGATAAAGATAATCACAGCATATTTCTGACGAATAACCGACATTAACCTGAATGATTTCCCAACACTAACTTTTTTTTTATTTTATTGATTTTTTTGTTGCATGTTTTCAAATCGATACCTTAAGCGACGCTGAATTGTGGAGATATAAGATATACCATTATGTGTGGTTTATTAAGTACGAACGTCTGTGTAAAAAAATGCACATTTGCAAGGATTACCAAAATCGTTTAGAGGTTGCTCTCGTATAAGTTCTTGATAAACCATTAAAATGATGACTGTCGCAAAGATGATTGTGTATTAGCTGATATTAACATCTTCAGCTTCTCCTATATATATTGTCGTTTCCGTGTCAATGTCCGACATTTCTTAAGAAGAATTTTTTGAAAGTTTTTGGTTCCATGTCTGGTAGGGTAATGTTTATTTCCTTTCAGTTATTTCCGTTTCTTAATTGTCTATTTCCATCCTCAATGAACCACAATTCTTACATAACAAATTTATATATCAAAGGCCAATAACTTCAGTTATTTGATGACTACAGTCAAAATGGCATATACAGAACATTTGGGACTGAATTACTCTTGGTACTTGAACTGGTTTTTTTTGGGGTAGCACAGAGCTGACAAACTTAATCAACCTATGATTTCCCTAAGTGTGATTTGAACCTAAGCATTGAGACATTGCAGTTTGTAAGTGTGTGCTTAAGACGGGACTTGGCCTCTGATATGCCACTTAGTGAAAGTTCAAATAAAAACAACCAACTTCGATGTCTAAAGATATATTCCAGATAAAAAAAAGTTTCAGAAAATTTTGGCATCATTACAAAATTCAAATTCAAATTAAATGTTCAATTTAACCTACATCTAGTGGCATCATGCTTTTTTTCAACCCTGTTAAGTAAACTTTTATTAAGTCAATCTAATTTTAGCAAATTATGGACATGTATGACAATTTATCACCGCCTGAACAAACTAAAATTATTTTAATCTTTCAATTAAAATCAGATAATATAGTTTCATGGTGTAAATACTACAGCCAGCTGGCTGAGTAAATACCAGGATACTGATGATACTTATTATAACATAACCGTCACATAAATCCAGGGGGTGGAGTCTAGATATAAGTTAACAATCACCGATAATAACTTTATCCATAAATTTCACATATGACGGACTGTATACCCTCTGGCTTATCTAAAATCGATCAATTTTGAGTTAGATATGCTTCTTTATTACCTTTATTATATCATATGTTACATAAAAATAAATTTAGTTTGTTTTCTTAGTTTAGATAATTTTTTTATGGTTGTTTGCACAAAATTTGAAATTTATATCAAATTAAGGCAATTAAAATTTGCACTTGACTGCAAGAACCTATCAGTACTAAAAAAACCAACCAATTCTAGTGCAAGGGGGTTGGCGTTTAAAGTATGCCAAAGTCAGAAATCAAATTGACAAGTAAGTTCTGAAATGGTGGAGAAAACCTAGAGTACCAGTATAAATATCACATGCCTTTAGCTAGTGGGCAAATAAATTATCTCGGACTAGAATCTCCCTGAGTGGGACTCTGTGAATGTGTTCATTCTAGAAGGGACCATGAGGCCATTGACCTCCTATTTTGCCATACGGCCCCTTTGTTAGGTCCATAGTGGGCCAAATTGAACATTACACGAATTCATGCAAAAATATTAATGTTTTGGTTGTTTTTAGACTTTTTTTTAAATATCCCCTCCTGAAGATCCTAGATTGAACATTGTTGTGTTTCATAAGATGATGTTTGATATCGTGGCATGAAGACTTATGGTAAGTCATCGAGGTCTCTTTAAACTCAAATGGTGTTTTTGCAATTGTCAATGATGGTGGTGTATTTAATCACAAAAAAGGCCATTGACCCCCTATTTTGCCAAATGACTCCTTTGTCAAGTTCATATTGGGCCAAATTTAACATTACATCAATTCATGCAAAAAACAATTGATGTTTTGGTGTTTTTAGACATTTTTTTTTAATTGCCCCTTCTAAAAATCCTAGATTGAATACTGTTGTGTTTCATAAGATGATGTTTGATATCGTGGTATGAAGACTTATGGTAAGTCATTGAGGTCTCTTCAAACTCAAATGTTCAAATGTGTTTTTGCAGTTGTTAATGATGGTGGTGTATTTAATCACAAAAAAGAATGTTGATGATTAGTTGAACACAATTTATTTTGTTTTTATTTCCAAAAAGATTCTAATAATGTTAAATAATGAAATAGCAAAATAAAGATGTGGTTATATATAGAAGTAAAATAAAAATAAATCTACTGTACTTTGTGAACTTAGTACATATCAGTACATATCAGATTATACGGCTTCCAAACAAGCTTAACATTATTCTTGTTTATCAGTGTGTCATTTACAATGTAGTTACATAATACAGATACTGCTGCCAAATACTTCTCTGATCAATTTCCACAATTTTCCTCCGGTCATCAGGCACAAAAGGGAGACAACTCTGGTGTCATCTCAACAGTTTTAAATCACTGCCATCTACCAGTGCAATAAAAGGGCAATTGTTTATATCTGGATGAAATAGAAATAGTCAACTCCTTGGAACTGAATGACAGATTTTAATGCCCCAGTCAAAATTCTTTCACTTGTATTGAGGGGGTCAGTTCTGGGATGGTGCAGGAAACCAGAGTAACTTGAGAAACCTTTTATTAAACAAACTGAGCAACTTTTGTTTTTAATCTCTGATGTTTTTTTTATTAAATTACATGTAACTAGGGGCATGAAAGGGGAGATAAATTCAGGAAGTAGAAGATTTTTTGGTTACATAATTCTCTGTCTTGTCCATACTTCATTTCAAACAGCTAAAATCTTGGTTTTTGAAATGACTCAAGATTCTGTTACTTTCTGTAAATGTAGAATTAAGATTTTGGGCTCATTCTTCATCTAATTTGGTCAATTGGATGTTGAGTTATATCTTCTAAGGGTTGTTAGTCACTCAAATTATTAATTACTTTTTAAGATCATACTAGGTTCTCATACATAAATCAAGGGAGATAATTAACAAATGAATAATGAGACATTATCGATGACTGGTGCAGCATTTTCAGATAAAATATTCTCTAACATCAAGGAAGTATTTTTCTACAAATTGGCTAAAATGGCCAACTATTTGAAATAATTTCTAAGAAGCTAGTAGCCAATGGTGATTTTGGCTACTAGGAAAGGATACATAATTTTATGTAAAGCATCAAATGACCCCCTTCTAAGAATATCATCTTGCTTATTATGTTGCATATGGTACATATGTCACTGGCTTTTTAAGACAAAGGTTGTGGGTTCAAACATCAGTTCGGATTTGGAAATTTTCGAATTTTTTCATCTTCTGCCCACATTTAATCAATATAAAAAGCTCAATATACTAGAACAGTGACTCAAAACAAACTAAAGTCCTGTGTCCCAAGGAGAGCTATAAAGACACCCCTGAATATTTGGAATTATTTTTTTCAAAAGTATGATCTTTGTGGCTACTACAAAAGATGCTTGCAATTAGAAATGACTGAAACAAATTGAGCAACATAAGTTGTTTTAGTAAAAAGTTTATTTATAGATGATGTATGAAGCATGAGAGATGGGTCACAGACAATCAACAATAGAGAATTGAACTTGTAACTGGTGATACCAACAGATTATAATGATTATCCATGAAAAAATTAATCTAATCACTGTTCCACGTAAAAAATTACATACAAGAAGTTGACAGAGAGATTTGGTCAGGTAATAATTAACTGTTCTGTTGTGATAAATGTGATTTATAAAATTTTGTAATTGCTAATAAAATAGCTTAATCTTCAGATGTTTTTGAGTTCCAGGAATATTAATAGATTTTTTCCCTGGACATTCTGAGTTAAAAACTGTTTTATTAGTCAACTCTAGAGCAAAGATTGCATATTCTCTTCATTCTCACAAAAGTAGTAGACAAAAGTCCTACAACTCTAGCATCACAAAAATATGAGGATTACAAGATTTATCTCCCTAGTTCACATTTTTTTTTTTCAAACATAGAAAAAATAGTGGAACAGTTCTCTAAGTTTGTTTATCAATGTATTCTGTGAAATCTGTCATTTGTAGAGATTTTAACTTCTAATCTGTATTAGCCTTGATCTCTAGGCCCTTAAAAGAGTACAAAAGTTGGGTTAGCAGTGTTCATTCCATGATTTTTCGGTGAGGGCAATTTTCAAAACACTACAATGTAATGATAAATACCATATGGCATTCTAAGGCCTTAACAATAGGGTTATTTGGCAAAATAAGGGATCAATAGCATCATTGCCCCTTCTAGAATAAACATGGTTTTATCCTGTCACGGTATGAACTGTATTATTTAAAGTTCTTATAAAAAACTCATTTTT
This sequence comes from Anadara kagoshimensis, assembly GCA_021292105.1. Taxonomy (NCBI): domain Eukaryota; kingdom Metazoa; phylum Mollusca; class Bivalvia; order Arcoida; family Arcidae; genus Anadara; species Anadara kagoshimensis. The sequence goes on from CM037857.1 coordinate 46,573,960, forward strand.
GAGATACTGTTGGTTAAGAGTTGAGTTGAGTAATGGTGTTAAACGTCCCAGTCAAGAATATTTCACTTACATCAAGATGTGGCCAGCTATTGGCAAAGGTACAGAAAATTTGCCTATGTGTTTGCAGATGGCATTACACAGCAAGGTTCTTTATCAAGTTACTCCTACTGTGACACGAGACCTTGTTTATTTTAAGTTCCCAATGAAAGAACTTTTATTTCGTAATGCCCAGTGCTTGAGGAAAGAACAGTTATTACCCATTTTCAAATCTTGGGTCAGACCCAGCTGGGGTTGGAACCAACAACCTCCCACTTATGGAACATGCACTCTGCCAACTGAGCTACTGCAGTGGTTTCTACTGTTGGTTTGAATTTCAACCTAATTAAAGACATTGTCTTGACCTAAAAACCTGATGTATAATGTAGGCATATCAAGCTAAAGAACCCTCCCTGCACAATCTGCAAAGGTCAACATGTCTACCTATTTCCCTTTAGCTGATGATGTTTTGATATAAGTTAAATATTCTTGTGTAGCAGCTAACATCAGATTAATTCAATCAATCAGAATAAGGTTGGGATTCTTAAATGACAATGGATACCGAAGTTTCAAGAAAAAACCAAAAACCTTTGACAATTAAGTATGAAACTACATTTTATAAAATCTAAACAGATTAATCCTGAAAGTCTGTTAGTACATTTATCAAACGTAGGTGGTTTCCCCTGGGTGCTGTGTTTTATCCTACCATCCCAGAACTGCTTAAGTAAAACAATCCTTAGTGGGAAGTATTAAATCATAACATGTGTTGGTTTTTTTTTTTAAATAAATCACCGGCTTTGCTTTACAGTAAAATGATGTATGTTATCTTTAGATCAAAATCGAAACTGTATTTTCTACATCAATTAAAAGCTACAGGAGAAAATTATGAAGTGCAGCTTAAATGAAAAACAACAATGTTAAAATTTCCAGTGTTAGGAATTAATTTGTAATTGCATGTGTATATTAATACAATTAATAAAAGATTTTTGTATCAAAGATTTTACAAAATTGAATTATTGTTCTCTCATATGAACAAAAAAATATTAATAATCTTAACTAATTAAATACTGTCACTTATCATTACACAGTTCTTATGTCTTAATACTTTTTGCACGTCTTTATATTTTATAGATGTTAAAAAGGGATGGGTTGACTTATATAAGGGAGATAACTCTGATGGCCTTAAATTCTTGTACTGAAAAACCAGCTATTTTCAAGTCAATGCGTTTAGTTGGGGAAGATTTCAAAACCTATTTTTGAATTAGTATTATCTTTATGAAAAATTTTAATTAAGATCATAAATTAAAAATTCAATAATGAAAGAAAATCAAATAAATCATTTCATGAGACAACTTAAAATAATGATCTAATTCAACATTGATCACGATTTTAATGGCTTTTTTACATAATATTACATATATAGTTTAAACAAACAATCTTTGTGATAAGATGTAGAATGTAAAGTCATAACAGAACGGCCATTATTCACCAGTAAACATCTGTGTAACTGTATTATCTCACAGCCAACATGGACTGCAGTGGGGAGAATGTGGGAATTATTAACAAACAAATAACTTGTTAATAAATGACCAGTATAGTCACAAAATACACATAAATCACTCATTAAGGTCGTAAAATTTTTAAAAAATTAAAAGTTTTATATAAAACTTGTGTTCTGTGGTGTTATAAAAATGTTCCAGGCTTAAACATGTTGAAGAGATTTTTTTATTATCATTATTTTAAAAAAAAAATATAAGCAGATACATTTTTTTCATTAGGTAATATGCTTTGCCTATGTTCTGTAGTGTTATAAAAGTTTTCCAGGCCAATGTATTTTTTGAATATAGGCAGTAACATGTTTCATAAGGTATTACTATGCAAGTAAAACAATAATTAGCATTTTACAGTAATTTAAAACTTGTTAGAATGCATTTTTTTAAACAAGAAATGTTAGATAAAATATGAATCTGACCTCAATTTCTGGTCCGTAACTAACTCATTGCCCGAGTGTAACATAAGCTATGTCATACAATGGCATATCTACCACTGTAACATACCATTTTGTTCCCCACTTTCCAACCGCTCCTTATATTCTATGTCATTTTTTTTTTTTAAAATTCACACAGAAAAATGACTTGTTTTGGTCATTATATGTTCTCTTAAGTAAATATACATTGTTTGGTAGAACTCTTACCTCAATGTGTAGCATCTATTTGAATATTAAACATAGCACTGTCGTGCTGCTGTACAGCGTAGTTGGGAAAATTGTGTTGTGGCAAGACAGAATATAACCGAAAATTCGGGGGGGGGGGGGGTGTCGTTGATCTATGCATATAATCCGACGGATGGGTTTTTTTTTGGAAAAAGAAACAAATTTTTATGTACCAAACCATGTATTGCTGAATTAAATGGTAGAAAAAATTAATTTCATAAATATATGAAAAAGACAATCGGTAACTAAAATTTAAAAAAGTTGTACCCGATCGTTTTGTCATTTCGGATAGAGAGAAAGTAGAGTTTTGCAGATCCTACCGTCGCTATGAGGGGGTACATTCTAGCGGTTGTATGCATAACTGGATCATTTAGTTGTTTTACCAGTTCCGAATTTTTACTACCGAATAATCTAAAATTTCAATCCCGTTCAATTAAAGGAATCGCAAAATAACTTTCTCAATTTGCTGTTTCTTCAACCGCTTCCTAAATGTACGACAGATTGTTGGTGACCTAGTTTAACGATGTAAACAAATCGTGATCACGGAAATGCTTTTTCAAGAAAACATACTACCACGTGTTTTTGAGGACAGGTGTCGATATTTTGGAATCAGTAAATATTTGTATTATTACACCACATAAATTTTATTTCCTCTGCTTGTGGATATGAAACCCTGTTCGGAACTGGTAAAACGACTGTATATAAAATTTGCATACAACACTGTACGAATTATCTCCCTTTCACGAAAGTAAAATCTAATCGATAAACATTTTAAAATATGACACAATTGCCTCAACATTAAAATACGTTATCATAACCTTCAAAATAAATTTAAATTTCCGTAGATTTCACGAAGAATTAATTAAACAACCTGCCGTTGATGTTCATTTCTTAAAAAGTTATGATTTTACATCGTAGGACGCAAACTTCTCGAACTACTTTTTATTGTAAACATGAGATCAGTTCGCCAAATTGCAGAAATTATTAGATGCATCCCGTCGCAATATTTTACTAGATTCTGAAATGTATTCCGAAAATTTATTCCAAATGTGCATATGTAACCAAATGCATTACCCGTCTCAGAATACATATCTCACGATAAAACAGATATACTTCTTTCACGCTCATTTATCAGGCGCACTATTTCCAAGTGTACTCATATCTTATAATTTCATAGCAAAGAAGCTCGATATCTTGGAAGAAAGCGATGACAAAGTACAGGTTCGCTTTGCTCACGCTGTACAAAAATTGTCTTTATTTTCTTTTCACAAATTTAATTTTCTTAAATTTAATTCTGGTATCTGTAGTGTTATTTATAGATCACAGTAATCTAAATGTTGCCAGGCAAATTGTTGATACGTGTACTATCTTCTGTGGTCTGTGCAAACAAAGAGAATCCCCAAAACACACCCCTTCCCTCCACAAAACTGGAACCCAAAAACATGGCAGAGTTAGGAAAAGATTTGTAGCTTTTTAATTAAGATATCAAGTTTAAAATAAATACCCTGATAGTGTAAAATAATTTGAGAAATAAATAATGATAATATCCCTCTGATAGCCCCCAATTATTGACATATGATATTGCTCTAACATTATGCCATAATAATGTATAATTATGTCTCAATAATTCTTTTGTTGATATTCTAATAATCCCACTATAATAAGCTTAATGTTACCCGTATAAATGTCCAGCCGACAAATCAATTATGGAGTCGAGCGATAAAACCCTCGAGTAAAATCAAAATCGAACAACAACAAAAAATAAAAAGATGTAGTAATATTATTTTTAAAATCTTTAAGCCATATGTTGCAATGAAGCTCAAAAGCTCAATCACCGTAAAAAATATTCAAATTGACTCACTCTGATAAAAACAAAACTGTATTCGATCACACACGGTTTGAGGCTGATAAATCGCCAACATTTTGATTTATTCAATTATAAACTAATGTTAACAATTTCATATATCAATAATCAATTCTTACAAGTAATCATTCTATAAAACCGCTTTGATGTCGGAGGAAATTTATTATTCAATCATATTATGCTAGGAAGAGCATAAAACAATGTAATTTCCAAATCGGGACTGAAATATCTGATTGAAATTATTGGGGGAAAAGCCAACAACAAATCCAATAATATTTTATGTTTGTTTGTCAATCAAGACTAAAAAAATTGAAATTTTTATTTAATTGCAGTGTTATTTAAAATCCAAGCCATGACTATGTGGGGTGGGGACAAAACGAACCTAATGTTCCAAATCAAATATATTATTTTTATGTGTCAATCTAGACAACTTGTAAAAATATATGATTTAAAAAAAAAAAAAAATATATAATGAAAGAAAGAGCATAAATTAATTAATTTCCAATCCTGGACCTAGATATCTGATTCAAATTATTTCCACAAAAATATCTTGCATTTTGTCTATCTACCAATCAATATGGTTATTTTTATTTTTCTTTTATGCTACAAAGAGCACAAAATGGTGTAGTTTCCAAATTTGGGTCTGGTATAGAATCAAATTATTGAAAAAAGGGGGAAAATCCAATAATTTATATTGTTGGTCATCCGAGTTCAACTTTTATTTAACCATGTTCTATTATACAAGGAAGAGCCTAAAACAATGTAATTTCCAAATCGGGACTGGAATATGGATTCAAAACTATTAAAAAATATAAAAAAAACCAATAATATTTATTTTATATTTGGTCTGCCAGTCAACAGTGACCATAAAATCATATGAAAATTTCTTTTATAATTGAACATTGGGACTAAAATATGGAGTCAAACTTATTTTTAAAAAAATCCCAATAATATTTTATATTTGGTCTGTCAGTTAACGATGACCATAAAAACATGTGAAATTTTCTGTTTTGACATATTTATAGTGACAAACACTTCCTACATTAGTTGTGTAACAGCTTAAATTTTCTCAGAAACACATAAAATATGAACTATTATTAAATAAAAACAGCTCATTTTGACTTATACATGTCGAGATTATGTGTAATCAAAGGTCTAGAGACAATAAAATGACATAAAAAGTGCAATGATCAAAAACACAAGGGCATAAGAACTAATATAACACTTTGATATTTCAGTTTTTATGAAGAAATTATTATGTTTTTTTGAGAAAGTGAACACTGTTTTAGGGCGAACTAAAAATTAGAAAAAAAACTTGACCAACTGCTTTCATGATAGGGACGGTTTTACCCTACCTGTACTAGAATGTGTGGTATAGAATATACATCATATTTTATAACATCCCAACCCCATCCCTGGTGCATGGGGGTACATAGAAATCCTGCCATCTGTCTGTCTGACCATCCATCACAATATTGTGGCTGCAACATATTTTCCATGTTTAATGACAGATTTTAATAAAATAATTAAATTTGGCATGAATGTAAAATCAACAATAGACAATATGTCGCAAACAAAATTTAGATGCATAGGTCAAGACCGCAAGGTCTAATCTCATAAAAAAAACAACTCAGCAATGTTGGGGACGTCAGGCCCCAGTATTGTCTCTCAAGAGACTTCTGTAGTTTATTTTGACATTCCAGTCATCGTAGTTGCTTTTGAGTAGGTATGGAAGGATACACTGGGTGTCAACCCAACTCTAGACCCCTATATCAACATGCTAGCCAGTCTGGTCCCAGAAGCACCATACCTGTACCTTTTGGCTCAGGACAGAACTTAAAATGTTTTGTAACTCAAAGTGCATTGTAAGGCACAGTTTGCCTTTTTAATTTTAGGGCAATATAAAACCTGTGAAAAGATTTTTCAATATTCATTGATCGAATTATGCTAATGCCAACAAAATATCTCTGACCACCTTGTAAAAAACTGGCAGAATCACCCCCCTCCCCCAAAAAAACACACACAAAAGCTCATGTCAAATTATATGGCAGAAAAAAAATTCAAGACAGGTCAAATGTGTTACCATATACATATTAAAACATAATGAAAACATGGTTTTCTCGCTTATGAATTATGCAAAACAATATTATGAGCTAAGACATGAAAAATAATTATGTGACATTAGCTAGCTTTTTACGAGAAATTTACAGCAAAAAATGAGCATATAATTGCATGTCTAGGTACTAGGAATTATTTAACATAAATACATGTACCATATTTATGTGTATACTGTGTCATAACTTACAAAGACACATTGCAGTACTCTGTCACATTGTACAAACACTAAGCCGAACCATGTGGTCAAATAGAGATTGAACCTCCGTAATATTTAACAACTTTGGGTTTGAAGGCAACAAACACAACCATATGGCTTATATTAACAGTAACATACCAAAATATGAGCACAAATAGCAACACTGACTGTCGACAGTCTTAATTTTGTCCAAATGCTTATCACTCTATAACTTACTTAAAGTAACTCAAATTCAAACTTGACCTATATTTCATCTATAAAACATTCCTAGCATCAATCAGAAGAGGTATATACTTCTCTGTTGGCAAAACACAGAACATTTCAGTTATTAATACCCACCCACCCCCCTCAATGTCATTTGGTATGACAAAACATCTTTATCTGTACACTATTACAAATTACACAGAATTTGACAAATTATTGATTTTATGAAATTTCAATTGATTTTGTTACATAATCAGATTAAACTATGAACTTTGACCCCAGTCAAAATCAAACAGACACAAATTTCTACATATATTTTACGTACCAGCATAAAATTAATGTAAAATTTGAAAAATGAACCCACTTTTATTAGCTGGGACACATGCATGCACTTACAGAATAGCAAAAAATTACACAATTTTGTGGCTTTTAAGTTATATATTTTAGGAATAAAGTTTACCTGGGATGAAGGTGACATAATATACTACAGTAGTCAAATTACATAGATCTATTATATATGAATATTACACTACATCAAAAACGTGAATATTACACCACATCCAAAAGATTAACATTATCTGTTCAGTTTATTTTATTATCCCTAGGTTCTATATATCAAATGACTGTGGAATTAAACATACTTTTATTTTGTGTTTGGTGGGTGTAGGAAGTGCTTACCATTCTGGGAACACCCGAACTCACTTCCTTGGTGGAAGTCCATGTGTTTTACCTGGTCTGTCAGTGTCAAGAGTTTTACTTTGCTTAAGGATTTTGGTTTTAACATGGGTTGGTATGTTTGTTTTTACTTTGCTTTAGGATTTTGGTTTGGACATGGGTGGGTATGTTAGTATTTGATTTTGTACTTAATGGCACTAAAGTTTAAGAAAACTATACTCGTACAATGTAAGATGTCTGCAACAATGTTTTATGATATATGCAGCTATAGTCAGGTCGTCAAAAAAAACCTCCAATATTTTTATGTATGAAAACTATAGTCTTTTTTTGGCAAAAGTTTCATTTGTATACTCTTGAATAAAACTGAAATTTTGACTGAAGTCATTCTTGGAACACTGACATGAAAAACTTCTGTTAAATTTAACATTCAAATTTAATTTGGTGTGTGTGTGTGTGTCCTTTTATGTGGGACAACTCTATTATTCGAGTCCTCTCATCTTTAAGTAAATCTGTGGATTTTATCCCGAGCAAGGTCTAAATAAATTGGTACATTTTGAAATAAAATGTTTTTGAGCGACCTAACAACAGTTGCCATGTGTCAAGGTAGTACCTTCTGCTTTTCAAGTATGGGCCCCATTTTCTTTAACTTAAATCATGCAAAATTTCAAATCCTTATAATTTTGTTAATTTTCAAGGTATTCAGGAATTTAAGGTGTCATTTTATAGATCACATCTCGATTAAAACATCTGCATTAGTTTTGACAAAAATATTCATTAGTAGTTCCAAAAAAAAGATGAATAAAATTTGTTAATTTAAGTTAAGGAAAATCTTAGTTAAGAAATGATTGTGAAACTGGGGCCTGGTACATCTTTTAGTCTTTTGTTTCGTATTTAAACAGAATGGAAATTGAGATGGGAATATTCTTCTCAAACTTTAAGGAACATATTTTCATCTTCAATTTTAGCTGCTGCAGTTTTAGGTGAATTATCATGTGCTTATACATTCTCCAGGAGTATAAAACAAAAGCTTAAAACAGATAATTAAATCTTATTTAGTTAATTAATAGAGAGTTAACGAAATTACCATGGGAACAGGCTGATAGATAATTGGAAACAAGCTACATATTAAAATAAAGCATTACAAAAGTATTCAGTTTACGGCAGTGCATTGCAGCTCACTGCTTCAAATAAAGGGTAGTAACACTACAAGATATTTCAAAATTAAATAAAAGAAAAATAAAAAGCACGGAAATGAAAAAACAAATTTCAGTATATTACATTAGGATAACATTATTTACACCCTGATCAGTCATGTGATGAAAATCTTCCGACTACAACTGCATGTTTACGAGATTGACATGCATGACCATGCAATAAAAAATTGATTAGTGAGAGGCACTCGTAAAGTCGCACTGAAACGATCATTCAATTTGTTCAGTAAACTTAAAGGGAGGGGAATTAAATATGTAGACTAATTCTTGCATTTAGAAGTAATTTGTCGATCATAATTATGCGCATCGATGGATGAAGATTTTACTATGTGTAAGATGAGGTTAAAGTCAGGGGACGTAATATAAAAAAAGTGCAGTTAAGAGTGGAGTAATGGAGTTTTTTTTTATGCCAGCCAAGATTCTTTCATTTATATCAAAGCAGTCAGTTCTGGGATTGTGGAGAAAATGTGAATACCTAGTTTAAATATGCCATTTTTTAGAAAGTAAACTGACAATTTTTTCTCACTAGTATCATTTCAGAGTGGGATTCAAACATAGGGGGTGAGAGGATCCAGCTTATTAATGGTTATAATAGCAAATGACTAAAACATTGGGAATTTTAAAATTTCAGTGCAATTTCTTGTAGCATGAGAATTCTTTAGCATTTCTAAGAATATACAGATTTTAACATCAACCCGTATAGTTTAAAGATGTTTTATAACCTTCCAAAGGGAACTAGATTAAAGATATTAAATTTGTTTTGGTTTTTTACACAGCTATCTCCCTTATGTATTAAGATTACTTCTTATCTCCCTTAGTAAAGGACAAAATGCATTCATCTTCAATTTTAATCCATAAACCTTGGCTTTTTTTTTACATATAAAGTTTTAAATACCATGGAATTTGGACAACTGTGGTAGATGGACAATGGGTCCCAGCAAGTCTAATGCACAATATAATGTTTCTGACATCTAGGAAGGTTGATAGCTGGCAACAAAGTTCTCAAAAGAAAGTTTAACTGTATTCCAATCTGCCTTAGAGGCCACCTCTATATAAGGGTCACCTGCCTATAAAGGCCAGTAGAATTGTATCCCAATCATTCTTTATTCATATTATAATGAAAGTGTTCTGGCATCAATACATAGAAATTAAAATAACGTTTTCAAGGTGGAGTCTTAATCTGATATCAGTATATGGAGTACTTGTTTAAGAATTTTCAAAGGAGTTTGAAGACCTAAGATAAAGGATGGTACCAACTAGGTTGGTCCACCTGACACACGCTATGGGGCAGACATATGCTGTGTTACGTGAACTGTTGGATAATAGCCTGACCGGTTTCGGATTTTAGTAATCCTTCATCAGAGGCAATGATAATTTGGACTTTGTGTCCTGCTTTTATACTAGATTTTTTGCTGGATAGTATCCGGCGGGCGCTGATTGGTTGAACAGGTTAATTGGCGGATATATATCCGCCGTGTTGCCGGATATATATCCGTCGTGTCGATGATGTGACAAGATTGACAGTTTGAAGACCTAATCAACATCATTAATGTAGAGAAATTAAAGTAAGAGTTTTTCAAGGGGTGAAGATAATAGGGAGAACTTCAGGTGAAGCACAAGTTCGTCTTGTATGGCCATTTTAGTCTTAAAAATAATGTAATCTGTACTCACCTCAAATCCATTTTCAAGGAATCCTCATATAGATGCTGAAATTAAAAGAAAAGAAATATGTAATGGATAAATAATTTATAACACTATAATAAAACCCGAATCAGCCAATCAATGACGATGATGACATAACTTCAAAAATACATAACACACGTAGGGAAAATCACAACAGTGGGGTTGCCAGTGTACCACATGATACCCCTTAATGTTTCTGTGAAATAATTCTTTCCATTTGAGATGGAATCACTTAATGTTTTCTGGTAAAAAGTGATGTTACTCTGGGAAATTTGGAGGTAAACATTTTCCAAAATGTTTCACACAAACATTAAGGGGTACTGATCAAGGTCTGCACACTGGCCAACAGTTCACATGCAGATGTTGTTAAACTTAATCACCAACCAAGAGCTGTTAAAATAATTAACTAAACCTGTCCAGCAGATCCATCTTAAAACATTTTAAATAAAAAAACAGACAGACATTGGTGTAAATGCTAAAACAAACCAGATTAAAATTAAGTTACCTGTCCATTAAAAAACTAACTTAAGATTCTGGACATGACAGTGGACATTGGAGCAAAAGATAACACTAGAGCATGGTGGGAATTATGAAACATGTTTACAGATTGAGGTATTGGAATAATATGTTTCTGATGTCAAACCATCACAATAATGAACTGATCTTGAAACCGTTATTACAACAACTGGAATTTAGAATACCTAATAGAATACATAATCCCTCCTAGCCAATATTTAGTGGTTTTGTGTTTTTTAAAATAATAAAATATACTGTAAATTGGAAAATATCAAGTTCAATTTATTTTCATGTGAATTTGTGACAGTATCAACACATGACAGTATCAACACATGAAAATAAAACTTTAATGAATATTTCCTTTTTTTATACAATTCACTTACATTTGCACAGACCTCCATCAATGTAGAAATAAAAGTATGCGAATATACTTGTGAAAATTGATTGCTATGAAAATATTGAAAATATGCAAACATGTCGAAATGACCATTCTTGTGAAAATTGATTTTAAGAAAATTTCCTATTTACAGCACACACACACACACACACACACACACACACACACACACAGTAACAAGATATGTCAGTAAGCACAGCTAACACATGCCCTGATGAATAAGTAAAAATTTGACCATGTACCCTTTATCTTCGAAACCATTTTTCCTGTTTTACAAAACACAAATCAACAATCGGATAAATATCAGATATTTTAAACATCTACCTACACAAAATTTTCAAAATTTTGAAATGGTACCTATATCCAATTTTTAAAAATATTGACAATATTCCATTTAACACTGTCAGTCCTCAGCTGTTATCTGCCACTGAGAAAATTATGAAAAACGCCTACATGTTGATGATACATGTATAAGAATATTTTACATTTTGATCCTTGAATGTGTCATACTAGAAAACAATCTAGTGATTGAATCGCTAATTTGTTTCTAAAAATATCAAGTACTCTACCTGAAAATGTTGATGATATCAAATCTTTTGATGGATTCTACTGAAGAGCATTATATCACCGAATTAGGAGATTACAATGAAATTATCACAGCTTAGACAAATTTACAGGAAATTATGAAATATTTGTCTCCAAGCTCAATTTATATCAAATAAGCAAAAATTAAGCAACATCCAGGTAACCTTGGGAAAATAAGAACCATCAAAAATGGCACATTTTGGATCAATTTTGACACATGCATAGGGGAAGAGGAAATAATCACAAATGCACGCTCACCATCATATCAAATAGATGCACGTTCACCATCATATCAATTTAAGTTGTATTTCAGAAATTGAACTGGTTTTTTATTTATTTTATTTATTTATTTATTTATTTTTTTTTTAACAAAAAGTCAACCCTAAATAGATGACTCGTCAACATAGCTTTCTACAAATTCTGGTATCTGTGTCAATGGAGGAGAAACTGTGGAGAAATCATGTGCAATGATGCAATGAAGTAATGGCAGATGTAATGAAAGCAATCCCTCTAGATCTTGTAACCATCGTCACTTCCAATTCATTTTTGAGACCTATACCTTTTAGTTTTCATCCAGTGTAATATTTATAATTGTAAAGTTTGTTTTATTCCTCTATAGGTTTTGCTATCATCATTAGATTCATTTTGAAGTGAAAAATTTTAAGTTTGGCGTAAACAATGTCACATAAGAAAAATTTCCATGTAGCAAACAATACACCTTTATTAAGTGGGCTTAAGTGGAGTAGTGGTGTTTTATGTTAAGATTCTTTGTTGTTTTTTGGGTTTTTTTTTGGGGGGGGGGGGAGGGGGGGGGGGGAATCAGGTCTTGGTTGATGGAGGAAACTGGAGTGCTCAGGAAAAAAAACCATTCATATTTGCCAAACTCATTGAGTTAGTTATTGGATCTCCCAACCTACTTAGGTCTAAGTTTGAATTTTATTTGGGTAGATTACTATTTTTCAATAAGTTCAGTGGTCTTTGCTGGCCACTCCAGTTTCCTCTTTTATCCCTTCACTGTCTAGATTAAAGAGAAAGAATCCTGACTGAAGACTTACCATTACTCCAGCCCTCTTCAGTCAAAGTTCAAATCCCAACTTTTTTTTGAAGAATTTTCTCTATTTAATTGATGTTGATCAATCGTTTTTAGGTACTCCTGGTTTCCCTAACCATTTCAGAATAGAACGATTAATATAATCTTTAATTGGGTGTTAAATACCATTCTATCTACATGTCTGACACTTTTGACACTTATTCCAAGTTTTCAAAAGTCCAGGTGAGCTAAATTACCTGTGATAACATACCTGAGCTAATTAACTTATTAGTCGTGATAATTAAGGTTTAAAAATCTGAACATCTGAGATTGAGCACTTTCAATAAGAGACCTCTCTTGTACCATTTAACAACATATTTTTCATTTCAACCCAGCTTTTCCTTTTCTCCATACTAATACCATTCATTTGTATACCAAGTACAAATTTTAATATACAATTTTTTGTAAACTTTTACCTCTTATATTCTAATTATCTTCTCAACTTACAGGTAATTCAGAAATTCTAAAAATATTGAATGTATGATTATGACTCAGTTTAACTTTTATATAGTTAGCAAATAAGTACACACAAAAGGGTTTTCTTCAATAACAGGAACAAACAGAAAATGTAAGGTATCACTGTTATCAACTAATGTAAGATAAACTCTTTCAAGTGAAATTTTAACCTGGCTTAGCTGTAAACCTCTTGATATATGGGGAATATTGATCTTTTTCGTAATTGCCATTTTTTCCCATTTTAGTCCAAAACAAAGTGAATGTTATTTAACCAGGACCAAGAAAAATTTAAACTCCCTTTTTCAGTTTTATAGTGCTATTAATTTGGTCCTTTGTGATTGACAATTTTCTCCATGTAAGTTGTTGGGCCTTGGTGGCATAGTGACAGTGTTCTCCATGTGAGTTGTTGGGCCTTGGTGGCAGAGTGACAGTGTTCTCCATGTAAGTTGTTGGGCCTTGGTGGCAGAGTGACAGTGTTCTCCATGTAAGTTGTTGGGCCTTGGTGGCAGAGTGACAGTGTTCTCCATGTAAGTTGTTGGGCCTTGGTGGCAGAGTGAAAGTGTTCTCCATGTAAGTTGTTGGGCCTTGGTGGCAGAGTGAATGCGTTCTCCATGTAAGTTGTTGGGCCTTGGTGGCAGAGTGACAGTGTTCTCCATGTAAGTTGTTGGGCCTTGGTGGCAGAGTGACAGTGTTCTCCATGTAAGTTGTTGGGCCTTGGTGGCAGAGTGACAGTGTTCTCCATGTAAGTTGTTGGGCCTTGGTGGCAGAGTGACAGTGTTCTCCATGTAAGTTGTTGGGCTTTGGTGGCAGCATGGTGGCTGATGCATGCAGTTACTGCTCCAATGGTCTAGTATCCTCTTGACTGACAGCGAGATTCTAGTGCGAGAAATTATGTCATCTCTAGTGTGAGAAATTATGTCAGTCCATGTAATAAAGTCTGATGGTTTTTCTCTGGGTTGGATGGTTGTTTAAATAAGGTTTTACATCCAAGTCAAGGATATTTCACTTATATTGACATGCCACCAGAATACATTTACAGTATTCTAAATGTGAAAATGACTTCAACATTTATAACATCACAATTAACTTTTTTTTTTCTAGGTCCGATGGAGCCCTGACTTTGTCACTAAGACAGATGAAGATTATAATACTAGTCAATCAAGTTTCAAATAGCAGGTAAGAATTCGTCAAATTCAAAAATAAAGATGATGAAATAACAGGATCAACAAGGAGATTCTTATGTGTTAATATGTGTGTGCAAGTGTTATTTCACTCTGGTGTGAAAATGTTCTTGTGACTTCTTAGTAATAATTAACCAAAACAGACAGAAATCACTAGTATTATTCTAAACTGAACAATTCCACTAGTGAAAGCATTCCATATAACCCATTACTAGGTTTCCACAATTTTAAAAATATTAGTAGCCAAATTTACAAAATTTCTGAAAATAAAGTCCTTTTTTAAGTATTTTTTCACAAATTTGCGACAGTAATTACTTTTTTAAAACAGTTTCTCAGAAATTAATAGCCAATGGTGATTTCAGAATTGTGGAAACTTCTTATGGTACATTAACCCTGAAGTAACAGATTCACTGTTATAAGGGAATTCCCCATGTATAGTTTGATTGGTAGAACCATGTGACAGGGTACCAAATCCCCATGGAAACCATTTCTCTGTTACAATTAACTTAAAAAGATATTTTAAAACTGAAACTTGACATTTAGTTGAACACCAGCATCTATCTTTAAAATCTGGAATGTAGCAAACATATTTTTTTTGATAATTTGACATTTGAAAATCATCTTTTTACCAAGAGAACCAAAAAGAATGTGATTATGATTATTAAGCCAAGTTATTACAAGTAAAACACTTTGCATCACAAATGTGTGGGTGATTTTAAACAACATTTTAATTCAATTTCACGTTTTGTAAAAATCCTTCATTTTAGCAAACAACTGAATGAAGGATAAATGTGCCACTTATGAAATCTCCATTTTCTTTAATTACTGACTACATGAAAACAAACAAAACAAGACGATTTGCTTCAAACAAAAAACCCTATCATCAAAAATACTTTAATTTTGTCTACTGGAGGATACGAAATCGTCATAACAATGGTAGTCTGCATTCAGTAATGATCATGATCTAATTAATACTTGTAACCAGCATCTTAAAACATGAGCTTAATGATGCAGAATCTTAACAACTCTTATATCCAATAGAGGAAGTAAACTAAACAGGAAATGAACAACAAAATTAACTTCATTTACATAAGAGCGAAATCCTTAATTCTCAATTTTCGAGGTCAGCAGTGTGTATAATTAGCGCAAATCAGACCAGAATAATAAAATATGCCTTAAAACACAATTTTATGGGCTATGTTATGTAGGTAATGAGAAAAATGAGATATATTTTAATGATATTCTATACAGCAAAAGAACCTATATATAAATGAACCATGTACTGATGTAATTGGTCATTAAACCAGTAGAGTTTTGAGGTTCAGATGTGTACTAGATAGAGGCTGCTTAGTGAATGATGGAGGAAGTTATTTCTTTCTTAAACACCACTGCAGTAGCTCAGCTGGTAGAGTGCTTGAAGTCGTGGGTGTCGAAACCCCAGCCAGGGTCTGACCAAGACTTGAAAAAGGTAGTGATTGTTCTTTCGTCAAGCACATTAAAGAACCCTCCCTGCACATTGGCTTAAGTGAGTTGCAAAGGTAAAAATTTCTGCCAATTCATCTATAGGTGGTGATGTCTTGATATGACTTTTTTTTCTCTTTTTTTGCAAATTCTACTGGTGTACCGATGTATTTAGTGTGCACCATTATTGGCAGAGAGAGAGAGAGAGAGAGAGAGAGAGAATTATTTCTACTGCAATATACAATATTACAACATTAGTTTGTTATCTAGACCATATTCACAATAGTGTGTGTAACCTTTAATTATACACCATTGTTGGTTAATTATTTCTTTCTATTCTGAGTAGCCATTTATTACAGGGACTCTGCAGGTTGACTATAGAATGGAATCGATTTGAAAATTAATCCAGTACATGAATTATGTAATACTCAAATCATATTTCTTCCTCATTTTTCATTAAGTACAGTAGAACTCCGATAACTAAAATGTCATTTCATATTCCTAATAAGGATATCTCTAACTTCAATAATACCAAACGCTGCCGTCTGAAATAATGAGGATATTTCTGACTCCCCCAACTGTTGACTGGAATAACATTGATATCACAAACTTTAACTCCCAATGTTTTTAAAAGTAACAAATATTTAACCTCAACACCTCTGATATTCAACAGAGAAGTTGAATGGAGTGGCTGACTGCAGCATTAAGTTTTGGGAAGATGACAGAAACCAAAACACAAAAACGCAAACATGGAACTTTGATAAACAGTCGTCACTACAATATTTCCCATGTGGGCTGTGATCCATAAGTTTTAGACCCATGACAGACCAGTACAGAACCAAAATATTCAATATTTTAAACAAAGTTCTTGTTTCACTTAAAATAGTTTTTAAGGGGCAAAGTCCAAAAACCTTCACCAACACAATGATGTTTTAAAAAGGAGATTGATTGATGGATTAATGGTGTTTAACGTCCCAGTCAACAATACTTCACTTATATCGAGATGTTGCCAGCTATAGGCGAAGATGCAGAAATTTTGCCTGTGAATTGCGCTGATGGCATTACACAGCAGGGTTCTTTAGCGTGCCAAGCCCACTGTGACACGGGATCTCATTTATTTTAAGATCCCATCCAAAAGAACCATGTCTTTCATTTTCTAATGCTGAGTGTTTGGCGAAAGAACGGTCACTACCAACTTTCAAGTCTTGGGTCAGATCCGGTCAGGGATCGAACCCACGACCTCCCACTTACGGAGCGAACACTCTACCAACTGAGCTACCGCAGTGGTTTTAAAATGGAGAAATATTACCTTTATTATCAATGTACTTTACCAATGGTTTCAGGTTTTACAATTCTATGTTTATCTTTGTCTCAATTATTTATACCATAAATATCAAAATACAGGTAGAATTATTATTACTAATCTATATTTTATTTAATATTAAAACATCATATTGTATCTAAGAGTACAAATCAACTTCTTGAACCTTGACTTTTATTTCATGTTAAAGTGTCATCTGAAAAGCCTTCAACATAAGCTGATTATTGAAAAGATTAAAAAAGAAATTATAATAAATTTTTAAATTGCCAGTTAATAAAAATAAAGCCAAGCTAAGTTAAAATATCATTTTTATATGTGGTTTAGATTCATTTCCTGTGACCTTGAACTTCAAAATTTCTGCACCTTTGCCTATAGCTGGTGACATTTCATTATAAGTTAAATATTCTTGACTAGGATGTTAAAACACCATTACTCAACTCCTTCTAAAACTGTATTATTCTGGAAATTTATGATGTAATGATTCACCAAAATGTTCAACACAAATTGTATGGGGAATTGATTGTTTGGTATATGTTGATGAACCCCAAAACTTCTGTTCCCAAGATTGAAAGATAGATGAAGAAACCGAAAGGCAAAGTTGAATTAGTTTCTATATATAATCCAGCCAAAACCTTTAACTTGGCCACAACTCAGCAGAAGTGAGCTAAAATAAGGTAAAAAAAAATTGCTGAAAACATCAAATCTGAATCCATTTAGCCATGGTGGAAACCAAAGTTTTCTGTTTACTTCATCCATTCTGAGCATTATAATGACACCCCCCCCCCCCCCCCCAAAAAAAACCCCAACATCCTCCCATCAAAATATTTGTATCTTGAAATTCACTTTTTCCAAAAATACTATAATGAAATGTTAGAGGATATTTATAACAACAAAGAAGACCTTGTGGTTAAAAAAAACCTAGCTAAGCTACTTCACTGGACAGTATCCAATATTTACATTAAAACTTTGTACAAATTCTCTTAAAGTACCAATTGTACACTAGAAGCTAGACCCTTAATATAAAATAACAGGAGTTTTAAATCACCATACTACTTAAATATATAATGCAATTAAACACAGATCATTTTTAATTGACACTTAGTTTTTTCACCTTTCTTCAACTACTCCAAAGTTTTACCTCAGGGAAAAAGTCTGAAAATTTGTCTAAATTTTGAATATTTTTATATTGTCAGAATGAATTCAGAATTTTCAATCAACATTCAGAATACAAAAAAAGTGTTCCAAAAAATTCAGACACTAAGAATTTAGAATGAATTCAGAAATATCAGAAAATTAAGAATTTTTGAATGTTTGACGAGTCTTATCATAAAATTTAACTTAATAATGACCTTAACATAAAGAATACTTTACATTCTAGTTGTTCAACATTTTAACTTTTAAAAGATTTGTTGTTAACTGGTGATGATCTTATATGCATCCATTTTCCTGTATTTTTATTTTTTTCGCATACACTGTCTTGTATTCCGATTTTTTCACGACTTTTCTTCAAAACAAACCAAGAAACCAAGCTTAAGCTTAACATTTGCCCTCTTTAGTTCAGGTGTGGAAAGCTGCAATAATGCTGATAAAGCTTAAAATATCAATTAACTCACCCTACTTAAATTTATCTAGTGGGAAATTTTTTCAAGTTGTTTGTCAGAAGTTCTAGGAACTCCAGTTTTCTCAATCATTCTAGAATGAACTGCCTCATAACAAGCGGAATAATCTTAACTGGGTGTGTTAAACTGCTATTCTGTGCCACCTACCAATATCTTCAATTTATGCAGAAAACTGGGTGTACATTCATGCTGAACCATCATTAAAGAAATACCTTGACTAGGGGTGTTAAAATGCTTTACCGTGCCACCTAACAATCTCTTCAATTTATGCAGAAAAACTGGGTGTACATTAATATTGAACCATCTTTAAAGGAATACCTTGACTAGGGGTGTTAAAATGCTATTCCGTGCCACCTACCAATCTCTTCAATTTATGCAGAAAAACTGGGTGTAAATTAATTTTGATCCATGTTTAAATGAAAACCACAACAGATAAAGTCTTCTTGTACACAGAACATGACACAGACTTTAGACAAACATCCTGGCTAAGTTAAACTTTTGTCTATGTAACTGGTTTGTAAACAGTAAGATTTACATGTATAACCAAAGAATAAACAGTTAAGCTAGTGAAGATGTTTTAGCAAACTTTGTATTTCAATAGGTTCTATGATTTATATTAATAAAACACCTGTGTCAGGTGTATCTGTTTTACCTGTATCTACCTGTGTATACATTAAATGTTAGTGTATTTTCTCAACGACAAGGTTTTTCATTCTTTAATGCTCTCTTTACTGTAGATTTTATCCATTTCATACCCCCCCCCCCCCATTTTGTATGGCTAAAGGTAGAAGACAAAAATACCAGTCATGAGCCCTAAGTAGAGTAGAGTAACGATATTTTAAGCCCCAGTCAAGATTCTTTTACTTATCTCCAGGTCATCAGTTAGGTACCTGGAGAAAACCAGCAAGATGTCCTAACACATATACCATTCATGGGTTGCTGTAGTTGTGAACATCTAACAACTTCAATTAAAGGTCAATGAGAAGGAAGTAGAACCAGGGATTTTTCTGGATATCCACAGGGTCCGGTAAAGGGACCCATTCCCAATGCAAAAAAACATACATTTTTCCCAATTTTGTAGTAAAAAATTCCCAATTAGCTACGTTTATCAATTTTCTGAAAGAAAAAAAATAATCACAAGATCATCAAAATCATATTCGGAGGATGTCTCTTTCTGATAACGATTTCGCTCTATATTAACCCACATTTTGCTAAATGATTTATATAGAGACAAAAGAGATAGCGCTATTTTGCTGTGAAACCGATATAATTTGTTCAATTACCAGTATTCTAGTGGTCTAGAATTTCTAATATGTTGTTGTGATTTTTCCTAAAATTACATTTTTGTTGAGCATTTTCCCAATTTCATCCCAAGGTCCTTTTCCCAAAAAGGTCAGAAAAATCCCTGAGAACTGATTTGACTTAACACTCAGCATGGGCCACAGATGAGCCGTTGTCAGTATGTTCATGGGACTAAGTGTCAATCTTAGTGTTAATGGTGCAAGTGTCCCTAGATTGATAACTACTAGACAACTTTAATAGAAGAGTTTTTAATTTAAGTTAAGATGTACCAGTGATAGAGTGGAGTGAAGTGGAAAAAATGAAGTTTTATGCCCCAGTCAAGATACTTTCACTTATATCAAAACAAATCACTTATGGGATGGTTGGAGAAAATGGAGTACATAGAGAAAACCAACCTTCGGCAAGTGAACTGAAACTTTTTCACACTAGGATGTGCCTGAAATGGATTTGAACCCAAGACAGTGAGAACCACAGTGATCCGTAAGTGCAGATTTAAGACTATTCTGCCACCGAGCCCGCACCGCACCCCCCTCCCATTGTGTAGGCGTGTTCTACTGTTTTTGTAACAGCTGTTGTGGATATTGATAGGTAGTGACTTTAAACAAATTAATCAAAACTGGTGGTTTTAAATTATGTAATATTAGGTAAATTATACATGACACAATTAGCTTGACAGCAAGGAAGGGGTGTTACTCATTGTCACATCCCAGTATTAATAAATTTAATAACAAACAAACAATATTAATCAACTAATTTAAGAGTACTTCACTTAAATTAATAATTAATGAATTCAGGGTTGTTCTAACTGTAACTATTTGACTATCAATTTTATACCCATTCACAGCATCAAAGCCTAATTGTAAGGGGAACCTGTTGATGAATTCCAAAATATCTGAGACCCTTTTAAACTATTTGACTATCAATTTGATAAGCATACACAGCATAGTAATTAATTCAGAGTCTAATTGTAAGGGGAACTTGTTGGTGGATTCTGAAATATCTAAGACCCTTTTTAATGTTAAACTATCTGACTATCAATTAAATGGCTATACTCAGCATAGTAATTACAATCATATCTGTCTATCAAGGCAATCTAAGAAAAAAGCTAAAAGGGGTATCTATTATGGACAGGTGCCCCTTATATAGAGGTTCAAATATGAATAAAGAGCAATTTGGATAAATTTTACTGGCTGTTTAAAGCAAGTGATCCTGATGTAGAGATGGCCTTTAAGGAAGGTTGAACTGTAATTTAGAGTCCAATTGTAAGGGGAGCCTCTTGATGGATTCCAAAATTTCCACGGCTCTTTAAAACTATTTGACTATCAATTTGACAGGTGTACACAGCATGGCCTACTGTTACTGTATTTCAAAGTGCAGGGTTATAGGTTCAACATTACCTCAACTGATGGTACATTTTTTAAAGTCATTTTAATATGTATGTTATTATATCTAAAGAAAGTAAAATTCAAGTTTTGTTTTTGTTTTGGGCTTATTGAAAACTGTAGATTCTTTAGTCTAAGAACGCAATGGGTGTAATGCCATCTAAACATGCAAGATGGCTGCTTGGGCTGCAAGCAGCCATATTAGAAGTCCATTACAATTCAATTGGCATGCACGACTAAGTCACATACCTATTATGTCCACACAAATTTTATCAAATCCCTGCAGAGGTTTAGAAAGAAAAGGGGGATAAAAGTTTTTACAGAAAGACAGACAGAGGAACACAAACAACCTGGAGGGGAGTAATTTTCTCTATCTATCTGATATTTTTAATTATATCTTTATGTTCAGAAAAGGTAATGATGATACATGTATTAAACTACAATCATAATTACTTCATCAATATTATAATATAGGTTTATGCTTCCTTTTGGATTGAGGTCATGACCTACTTTGTTTTACCTTATCACATGATTGTTGCTAATGCGCTGGTCAGATCTATATTTACTTGTTTTTTCCTGTGTGTAATTACTGATAACGCCCTATAATTTCACTTATTATTTCTGTTTTTGATTGATTTTATTTGATACTGGAGACTGGTTATATAGATATACCTTACCTTTACAATAAATATACAGGCCTTGTGAATTTTGTGCCTTGTACAAGTAACCTTTGCAATAGACTGGACCAAAAGTTCAGTTCAGTTCAGTTCCCTATAATTTCACTTATTATTTCTGTTTTTGATTGATTTTATTTGATACTGGAGACTGGTTATATAGACATACCTTACCTTTACAATAAATATACAGGCCTTGTGAATTTTGTGCCTTGTACAAGTAACCTTTGCAATAGACTGGACCAAAAGTTCAGTTCAGTTCAGTTCCCTATAATTTCACTTATTATTTCTGTTTTTGATTGATTTTATTTGATACTGGAGACTGGTTATATAGATATACCTTACCTACAGACCTTGTACCAGTAACCTTTGCAATAGACTGAACCAAAAGTTCAGTGGCACAGATAACAAATGTTAGGTAAAGCACCCAAGGTGCTACACCATTTCTGATGATCAAAAACAAACCTCCAATGGCTCAGAACCACAGAAGGTGTTAGGTTTCAAACCCAAGGTACCATGCCAATTCTGCAGGCTTTAAACCCAAGGTACCTCATCAATTCTGCAATCAACCCAATGCAAAAGTCCAGTGTCCCAGAAAACAGGTGTTAGGGATTCAAACCAAAGGTACCTAACCATTTCTGGTGATCAAACACAAACCTCAGATGGCTTAGAACCATAGGTGTTAGTTACCTCACCAATTCTGCAATCAACCAACCCAATGCAAAAGTCCAGTGTTACAGAAAACAGGTTTTAGGCTTCAAACCAAAGGTACCTCACCAATTCTGGTGATCAAAAACAAAAAACAGAAGAACCACCGAAGGTATAAGTCTTCAAATCCAAACGATACCTCACAAATTTGTGAACCAATTAAAATAAACAAAATGTGGAAAGGGTTTTATAATAGATATGGGCCTATATTGATTGGGGTAGGGTATCTTGGGTAGTTTTGAATAAAATCTTTGGCTTGGAACTCATGTTTCCTCTACAATATAAAAATAAAGCCATACAACTGAAGTGTTTTGGTTGGCAAACCATTTGGTGGTTGCGTATAACAGTGAATTAATATGTGTCTGTTACCATCACTGCAAAATATGTCTACAGCCTCTAATCAATTTAATTAGACACCCCAAATGAGCCTCTAATTATTAACAGATAGAGATCAATGTCTGTGGATTTAGTTTTTAAGCAATTTGGGAATAAGACAAGTAAACAGGTCAAATCAATATCTTTATGTTGATACCTACAAAACTAAATTAAGTGAGTGAAAAAATGATGTATGCCAAAACAGGAAAGTATCTAGCTAACT
The DNA here is from genome assembly GCA_021292105.1 of Anadara kagoshimensis. NCBI lineage: Eukaryota > Metazoa > Mollusca > Bivalvia > Arcoida > Arcidae > Anadara > Anadara kagoshimensis. The sequence goes on from CM037857.1 coordinate 46,597,449, forward strand.
TAATAATACTTACTATTATCAATTTACTGAATAAAAACAGTCAGACCTATCAATAAAGACTAGATATGTGGGATATGACGATTTATCATAATAGCAGAGAGAGAGAGAGAGAGAGAGAGAGAGAGAGAGAGAGAGAGAGAGAGAGAGAGAGAGAGACAAGCATATGAGATAAAGAACATTACATATAATACAGCTACACACTCATACCACAAATAACAAAATTCTATCATTCTACTTTAATTGCTTTGTAACTTTACAAAAAGTAGTCACTTGTCACATGTTCTGCAGCATGCAGTATGATACTTTATAACACAAAACAGGCATGAGATGTCACTCATTTATTCCTCTGCCTGAAGAGAGCCATGTTTTTTCTCTACAATGACTGACATTGATGGTAAACAAGGGTTTGTAATTGGCTCGTTATATAGAGTTTGATCCATTAGTTTTATTATATACCAGGAGGAGATGGATTTTTGATATATACATGTTAATGGTTCTAAGTCTTCCTGAAAACAGTAACTGACTTTACCATATAAAACGATTATGAAAATAATGCATGCAATGTTCCTGCATTTTTGTTGGGGGCACCTTGCAGGAATTCTCTTGAAATATGCTGAAAGAACATTTAAGGATTACTTAAAATGTGCGGTTCAAAGAATCCCAAGATAATAAGAATGACTTTGATATATTATACATCTTGCTCAAGTACATATCGCAGCCCTGAATGGGGATTGAAACCGACATACCAGGGTCTTTGCTGGGGCTCGGTACTCACAAACCTTAATTCTCAAGTCTGTATTCTGAAACACCTGTGATTCAATAATGATCAAGATACTTGTAACATGAATGCAGACATTTTGCAAAATAAAGTCAGATTTACTACCAATATTCTGGTAGGACTTCCATTTGTAACCCCCACCCCATTAAATTTTATGTAAATTTTTTTGAAAAATCATTTTTACAAAAATGCTCTGTTAATAGCTTCATTCCTCAGTCAAAAATGAAATTTTAGTTTGGATACAAATGGGACTTCCATTTAACCTCCATAGAATATACATTAGACATATTTAGAGAAAAAAGGTGTAAGCATATCATTTTATCTAACAACAATCTATCAATAACAAGAGGCCCAATAGGGCCTGTGATGCTCAACTGGCAGCTTATTTACATTTTTGATAAATAACATGCAAACCTTGTGAAATGGCATTCCCCCTTCTTTTTACAATTGCAACTGGAACCAAAATGGCTGGAAACCAAATCTGCATTGGTTTTTCATGTTATTGCTATGTATAGGAACAGAAGCCAGCTTGAAAAATGAATCCACAATGGCTATTTATGTGTTTCTCATTATAGAAACGGGGCCATCTTGGATGTAACATTGGCTTGTCTGGCAAGACAAATTTAATTTAAATTAGCCTAGTGGTTTCAAAGAAGATTTTCAAAATATTGATGATATATTACACCTGATTTACAAAATTCTTGAAAATTGTGGCAACAAAACCTTCTCAGGAAACCTGTTACAAATTTGGCTTCATAAGGCTTTGTAGTTTCAAAGAAGATGATTTTCAAAGAATCGCTTAAATTTAGCATCTAATTTGCATATTCGCTAATTACAAGCAAACAGAAAAAGTTACAGAAAAATCTGTTATATATAAATAACTAGACATCTACTTTCTAATTCTCAAATTTGAACTAAATCGTCCATAACTAAACATGTAATGACCATTTATAGGTTTTTGCTATTTATAGCAATGGCGGCCATCTTGGATGCCGCAGGAAGTTGATTTGTACAAACTTTAATCTACTCCACCTAGGGACTTTCCACACCAAATTTGGCATCATTTGGGTATGTGGTTTCAGAGAAGAAGATTTTCAAAGAATTGCTAAATTTAGCATCTAATTTGCATATTCCGCTAATTACGAGCAAACAGAAAAAGTTACAGAAAAACCCGTTATATATATTAAATGCTAGACATCTACTTTCTAAATCTCAAATTTGAACTAAATCGGTCCATAAATAAACATGTAATGACCATTTATAGGTTTTGCTATTTATAGCAATGGCGGCCATCTTGGATGCCGCAGGAATTGATTTGTACAAACTTTAATCTACTCCACCTAGGGACTTTCCACACCATATTTGGCATCATTTGGGTATGTGGTTTCAGAGAAGAAGATTTTCAAAGAATGCCTAAATTTAGCATCTAATTTGCATATTCCGCTAATTACGAGCAAACAGAAAAAGTTACAAAAAAACCGTTATATATATTAAATGGCTAGACATCTACTTTCTAAATCTCAAATTTGAACTAAATCGGTCCAAAAATAAACATGTAATGACCATTTATAGGTTTTTGCTATTTATAGCAATGGCGGCCATCTTGGATGCCGCAGGAATTGATTTGTACAAACTTTAATCTACTCCACCTAGGGACTTTCCACACCAAATTTGGCATCATTTGGTATGTGGTTTCAGAGAAGAAGATTTTCAAAGAATTGCCTAAATTTAGCATCTAATTTGCATATTCCGCTAATTACGAGCAAACAAAAAAGTTACAAAAAACCGTTACATATATTAAATGGCTAGACATCTACTTTCTAAATCTCAAATTTGAACTAAATCGGTCCATAAATAAACATGTAATGACCATTTATAGGTTTTTGCTATTTATAGCAATGGCGGCCATCTTGGATGCCGCACGAAGTTGATTTGTACAAACTTTAATCTACTCCACCTAGGGACTTTCCACACCATATTTGGCATCATTTGGGTATGTGGTTTCAGAGAAGAAGATTTTCAAAGAATCGACTAAATTTAGCATCTAATTTGCATATTCCGCTAATTACGAGCAAACAGAAAAAGTTACAAAAACCCGTTATATATTAAATGGCTAGACATCTACTTTCTAAATCTCAAATTTGAACTAAATCGGTCCATAAATAAACATGTAATGACCATTTATAGGTTTTTGCTATTTATAGCAATGGCGGCCATCTTGGATGCCACGAAGTTGATTTGTACAAACTTTAATCTACTCCACCTAGGGACTTTCCACACCATATTTGGCATCATTTGGGTATGTGGTTTCAGAGAAGAAGATTTTCAAAGAATCGACTAAATTTAGCATCTAATTTGCATATTCCGCTAATTACGAGCAAACAGAAAAAGTTACAGAAAAACCCGTTATAATATTAAATGGCTAGACATCTACTTTCTAAATCTCAAATTTGAACTAAATCGGTCCAAAATAAACATGTAATGACCATTTATAGGTTTTTGCTATTTATAGCAATGGCGGCCATCTTGGATGATGCAGGAAGTTGATTTGTACAAACTTTAATCTACTCCACCTAGGGACTTTCCACACCAATTTGGCATCATTTGGGTATGTGGTTTCAGAGAAGAAGATTTTCAAAGAATTGCCTAAATTTAGCATCTAATTTGCATATTCCGCTAATTACGAGCAAACAGAAAAAGTTACAAAAAAACCCGTTACATATATTAAATGGCTAGACATACTTTCTAAATCTCAAATTTGAACTAAATCGGTCAAAATAAACATGTAATGACCATTTATAGGTTTTTGCTATTTATAGCAATGGCGGCCATCTTGGATGATGCAGGAAGTTGATTTGTACAAACTTTAATCTACTCCACCTAGGACTTTCCACATAAATTTGGCATCATTTGGGTATGTGGTTTCAGAGAAGAAGATTTTCAAAGAATTGCCTAAATTTAGCATCTAATTTGCATATTCCGCTAATTACGAGCAAACAGAAAAAGTTACAAAAACCCGTTACATATATTAAATGGCTAGACATCTACTTTCTAAATCTCAAATTTGAACTAAATCGTCCAAAATAAACATGTAATGACCATTTATAGGTTTTTGCTATTTATAGCAATGGCGGCCATCTTGGATGCCGCACGAAGTTGATTTGTACAAACTTTAATCTACTCCACCTAGGGACTTTCCACACCATATTTGGCATCATTTGGGTATGTGGTTTCAGAGAAGAAGATTTTCAAAGAATCGACTAAATTTAGCATCTAATTTGCATATTCCGCTAATTACGAGCAAACAGAAAAAGTTACAAAAAACCCGTTATATATTAAATGGCTAGACATCTACTTTCTAAATCTCAAATTTGAACTAAATCGGTCCATAAATAAACATGTAATGACCATTTATAGGTTTTTGCTATTTATAGCAATGGCGGCCATCTTGGATGCCACAGAAGTTGATTTGTACAAACTTTAATCTACTCCACCTAGGGACTTTCCACACCATATTTGGCATCATTTGGGTATGTGGTTTCAGAGAAGAAGATTTTCAAAGAATCGACTAAATTTAGCATCTAATTTGCATATTCCGCTAATTACGAGCAAACAGAAAAAGTTACAGAAAAACCCGTTATAAATATTAAATGGCTAGACATCTACTTTCTAAATCTCAAATTTGAACTAAATCGGTCCAAAATAAACATGTAATGACCATTTATAGGTTTTTGCTATTTATAGCAATGGCGGCCATCTTGGATGATGCAGGAAGTTGATTTGTACAAACTTTAATCTACTCCACCTAGGGACTTTCCACCATATTTGGCATCATTTGGGTATGTGGTTTCAGAGAAGAAGATTTTCAAAGAATTGCCTAAATTTAGCATCTAATTTGCATATTCCGCTAATTACGAGCAAACAGAAAAAGTTACTGAAAAACCCGTTACATATATTAAATGGCTAGACATACTTTCTAAATCTCAAATTTGAACTAAATCGGTCCAAAATAAACATGTAATGACCATTTATAGGTTTTTGCTATTTATAGCAATGGCGGCCATCTTGGATGATGCAGGAAGTTGATTTGTACAAACTTTAATCTACTCCACCTAGGACTTTCCACAAATTTGGCATCATTTGGGTATGTGGTTTCAGAGAAGAAGATTTTCAAAGAATTGCCTAAATTTAGCATCTAATTTGCATATTCCGCTAATTACGAGCAAACAGAAAAAGTTACTGAAAAATCCGTTACATATATTAAATGGCTAGACATCTACTTTCTAAATCTCAAATTTGAACTAAATCGATTCTAAAATAAACATGTAAACCATTTATAGGTTTTTGCTATTTATAGCAATGGCGGCCATCTTGGATGCCGCAGGAAGTTGATTTGTACAAACTTTAATCTACTCCACCTAAGGACTTTCCACACCAAATTTGGTTTCAATTGGCCCAGTGGTTTCAGAGGAGAAGATTAAAGTTTACGCACGGACGCACGCACGGACGCACGGACGCACGGACGCACGGACACACGCTTCACCATGGCATAAGCTCAGCTGGCTATAGCCAGTTGAGCTAAAAATGGATAATTTATGTTTCAAAGGTCCTAAAGGCTGTAAAATGACTGTGATATATGGCTGTAATATGGCAACCCTCAGGTCATGACCCTGCTTGACCGTTGTCCAGACAGATATATATCAGACAGATGAATGAAACAGATTAACCCTCTGACCAGTTGTTTTACACCTTTCCCTTACTGACTTGTGAATTAGCATGATGTTTTTTTTAACCCCAAGGCAAAACGAAAACCAAGCCACATTGGTTTGCAGAAAATAAAGATTTAATAAATATGGACTTTTTCTAATAAGAGGATATTCTTTTTAAAAGTGATTTCTTTTTTTTGCTATAACATGCAGGCAAAAAAAAAGCAACTTATGGTTTAATGAAAAAGAGGTTTTTGAAATATTGAAATTTACTGACATGTTAAGGATTGCATGCTGCTCCAGATTATGATAAGATGAATGATAAATTGTGCTTCAAAACTAAATTGTTTTTGCTCTAGGCTGTAAGTTCAAACCCCAGCTGTGTCCTGATGGAAATATTTATGATCCCTTTTAACAAAGCCTGTTACCATCAGCCCGGGTCCATATTGACCTGGAACAGAAGGCATGGTGGTGCCTGCTTGAATATTTTTCTTCTTTTATTTATTGGTCAGTAGAGCTGAAGTTTGACATATTGGACAACATGAGTGAATGATTTGAGTTTTTCTCATTTTCATTTTGAACTGCAATTTTTTGATATTGTGGAGGAAACTTGATTACACTAGAATTTTGGCTGATCTGACGTTAGATGTCAAAAGAAAATTAAAAGAGAAAGTTCTCATTTAAAAGTACAGTAATTTCAGTCCAAAACAACTTACGATATGGTTCCTATCATGTACTGTACTGATTTAATTTTATCTGTCCTGAAAGGACTGGGAAAGAAAACTAGAAAAACTGTTTGTGGCTCACAAAAAATACCCCCCGCTCACAAAAATCCATCGGATCAATTTTTTAAATAGGAGGTGCACATCTACATTATATCACAAAGATTGTGTGAAAGTTTCATGAAAATCCATTCAAGGGTTTAGGAGGAGTTGCGGATAAGAGATAGGTACCCTAAGGTGTAACAGAAGGAGACACGGACGGACACCCCTATCACTATATACCCCCCACTTTTTAAGCGGGGGGTATAATAAGTAAACTACTTCAACATTTGTACTATCTACAACTTAATTCATTACACTTTGCACCACTGTAGTAGGTCAAATGAGAGTGCTCACTCCGTAAGTGGGAAGTCATGGGTTCCAACCCTGACTGGGTCTGACCCTAAGACTTGAAAGTGGGTAGTGACTGTAGTGATTCATCCCCATTATTATTCAGTCAAATTTGGGCTTTGAGAGAGAGAGAGAGAGAGAGAGAGAGAGAGAGAGAGAGAGAGAGAGAGAGAGAGAGACTTATAAACAAACAGAAGAAAAGAATTTGGGGGACTTCAAAATAGTGGGACATTAAACAAGATGTTTTGTTATCAGGGGCATTAAAACAAGGCTTTACTGCATAAGCTTAGCATTTTTTCAAAAGTTCACATTTTATTAGGTGATGGTGTCTCAATATATTCTATCTAAAATGTCATGACAACATTTGATATTTAGAATAACACAAAATCCATGACAACATGCACAAAAAAAAAACCAAATTCTAACCATAAAACATTTATTGCTAATCTGCAAAATATTTGGCATTTAAATAAGCATTGTGTAATAATAATATGAAACATATGTTAAATCCATCCAATGAGAATGTGGTACAATCCTTCTAACATCAATACATGCAGGGGGAAATAAGGTAAATCTGAATTCATCACACATCAAACTTATTGAATTTTTAGATCATAAGAAGGGGTCACTAAAGGTCACCCCCAGTTGTCATATTTTCCAGAATTTATTAGATAATAATAAAAGCAAATCGTTTATTAAATATCCCCAGATGACAAAGAAATCATTAAAATCAGTTTTCTGTAGGAGTTGATTGTATACAAACATAAAGATGTTTTCAGAACTATAAAAAGATGATCGAGAAATGATAACTTTGAACTTTCTTACCTTCTTTTTCCGATGTTGAAGAGTTCAAAGGAGATTTCAGAATAAGCTCACAAATTAAAGTAACACATTTCAATCGGAATGATGTAATAAAAACAGACCAGCTTTTCTCATTTTTAAATTCATTGAGTAGCGCAAACAACAAATGAATAGATCATGTGGAGATATAGCTGGTCTTTTACACTACATCTGCATATTTTACGAACATTTGAGATAAAACTTGAAATTTAACTGCTGAGAGAGAGAGAGTACAATTTAACTGCTGAGAGAGAGAGGTGGTTAATGGTGTCAATTAAATAAAGGAAGTCAGTTTTGAGAGAGAGAGAGAGAGAGAGAGAGAGAGAGAGAGAGAGAGAGAGAGAGAGAGAATGAGAGAGAGAATTTAATGGGTGGTCTTTCTCTGAAGACTTACTGAAGAAAGGAAATCCCGCTAAATTACTTAGTATGTGAGGATTGACAATTTGATATAGATTAATTTTTAAAATCTGATTTGAGTGTTTTAAGTCTCTGTGTTGATAATAACCAGATGATGTTTGTTAGACTTTTCAGACAAGACAGAAAGCAAAACATAAAACAGAAATGTTACCTGCTCTCTAATGGTGGAGGTAAATTAAGCTACTGACAAAAGATTTCATTGGGTACAATTCCTGTATAACATATATATTGGTTTCAGGTCTATCTGGGTAGAGTTGGGAGTAATGAAGTTTTAGGCCACAGTCAAGATTGTTTTTACTTGTATCAGAGGCAGTGAGTTCTGTCATGGAGAAGGGAACGGAATACCCAGAGAAGTTTTCCGACTTTCAGCAAGTGAACTGAAAATAAGAAGACATTTTTATTTTAATCAGCAATGGAAAATTATTTTTCCTTTATGTTTGTAAATAAAAATGTCTTTCAACATATAACATTTCTGCTAGGTGTAACCTTTAATTTAAATAGCCCATTTTCAAAGATCTTGTCTCAAGATTAAAATCAATTCAAATTACATAAGGATAGATAATGATTTCTAATTAAACACAGAAACGAACACCAAGTGTAAATATACTGAATCGGATATCATATCTCGGTAATGATTATATGCTCAAAATGAAATGAATACCATGTCATAAAAATTCCTTTTAAAAAATACAAAACATGACAATTTAGTTTAAAAAAAAAACTTTTGAAAACTTCCCTTGTTGTAAAAAAGAGTTAAAAAAGTACACCACAATGATGTATATTATAGTAATTTATCATGATCATTATTAAATAAACTTGTTTTAAACAGTCTCAAATAGCAGCTAAATCTGAATGGCTGCCAGCTCAGTGGACAGATCTAGATCTATTAAAAACAGGATACTCTATAACTTCCAACATTGTAATCTGATAATACCATTAAATATAAAATATAAAAATATAAACCCAGACTACTAAATTATTTATTGTTTATTAAGAGAAAAATAAACACACAATTCTTTTTATTGTTTCCACATATTGTGCTTTTATTTGATTTAAAAAAAAAACCCTGTTTTTGTTGGGTTTTTTCCATTTTAAACTATATACAGTCATGGGCAATACACTTTACCAAAAAACAGTGAAAAAAACCTCAATTCATTCTTACCATTTTTTAAATTCTTACCATTTTTTAAAAGTCAGATTTTGATTTGGGCATTAAACGAAGGGAGACACAAAGAAGAAATAGACTTAAAAAATTAGGCAATATGTGAAGTGCCAAAGTTATCTAGCAGCATAATATTAAAACAAAGTTTTACTGTTCTTCTTATAGCCATAATTTTTGCCTTCATAATGCATTTGGTAGCATAGACAGTAGCACTTTCACTTGCTTTGCATTGTGGGTCCGTATTTCACTTGAGACTTGAATGACATTATCTTATGCCTGCACTCTGAATCTGTAAAAAGTCTTTCAGGGTTAGAAAATTAATAAACAGGAACTTTGAAAGACCAAGACAGACATCTGAAGATGAGTAATGGTGTTTAACATCCCAGTCAAGAATATTTCACGTACAATGAGACATTGCCAGCTATAGGAGACGTTGCAGAAATTTTGCCAGTGTGTTGCACTGGTGGCATTATACAGCAGGAATCTTTATCATGCCATGCCTACAGTGACACGGAACCTTATTTATTTTAAATTCTCATCCGAAAGAACTGCGACTTTCATTTTGTAATGTCATTTGGTTGGCGAAAGAACACTACCCACTTTTATGTCTTAAATTAGACCCCGTCACAAATCAAACCCATGGCCCCCCACTTAAGGAACAGGTACTGCAGTGGAAGGCAGACATCTGGTTGGTTGGTTGAATGTTGTTTAACGTCGCATCAGCAATTTTTCAGCTATTCGCGACGAGAACTATTTAATTAATCTCTATGGATTAATTTATGAACAATTTTTGTGTATGCATGTGAAGTGCGAGTGTGTTGTATGGTCTGCCTTGTACTAGCGCGCACTCAGGGCGACTTTACCGTGCTAGCTCACAGAGTCAATACGCCGCAGACAAGCGTACCACTCCCCCAGTCCATTATACTGATACCAGGTGAATCAGTAAAGGCCAACGGTAAGGAAAATTCACTTTCCCACATGTGGTCCGAGCGGGACTCGAACTCACAGCGGTGAGAGACCCTGGATTTGAAGACTGACGTCTTATCCATTAGGCCACCGCGCCCTCGGCAGACATCTGGGATCTTGTCCATAGTAAATGTAAAAAAAAAAATACTATGTACATGTACCAATGAGGTCAATAATATTTTTTCCTCTTTTTCCAATAGATAAAAAGACTTGTGTAAGCAACCATGGCTGAATGAAGTGAATTTTTTTTCACCAAAACAAAAGAAAATGTAAAATGTAAAACTAAGTGCAGCCATGACGTTTTGATGTTTTTTTTAATCCCACTCAAGACAATTTTATGATCGTTTCTGGGATGTAAGAGAAAACCTGAATTATCTTAGACAACCACAAGTGAACACCAAGATCTGCCCAAGTGGGACTTGAACCACCAGATACACAATGAGATCTTTAAACATGCATTTTAGAACACTCGTTCAAATGAAGCTTAGACATAAAACAGAGATCCCAATCAATTCCTAGCTTGTACAGTTTGGGCAAGTGTAGAGGACCTGTGGACTACCAGATGTTTGAACAGGACCTGTGGACACTTATTTCCATTTGAGTGGATAAGAATAAGGGGACTGCGGACACTCTCGGACACTCCACTCGCTTTATCTATTTCTTTTATGTTTTCAATAAATCTCCCTTGAATTATCACCAAAACCACCGAGATAGCCATGCATCCTCAATTTTCTATGCACATTTAAAATTCCATCATTTAATCTGTCCCCAATCACAAAGTTGGCACCTGTACAAAAGTGTCTATAACATAAGGTACTTTTAATTCAACATGACAGAGATGAATGACAGCAATATTGATAAAGACACCAAAAACAATATACAAAGATGTTAGTGACAACACATTTCATGTACTTTTGAGATCTAGGTCTATGACCATATTTAACTTAGCTGAACGATGATAAATCCACAGAGTTATAACTAAAATCAATAATATTTCTAAAATATATACATACACCTATGATGTCGTACATGATAAACTAATGTATTCTGCTTTAACTTTGTTATCACTAAATTCTAAAATGAATCCCCCTTCCTTTCTTCAAAAATTGACGTAATGGTATGGTATTTGTTACTTAACTTACCAGAGTGAAATAATGGTGTTTTTAACCGTAGTTACGATTATTTTCTAGCTGTCAAGGCCAATAGTTCTAGGATGGTGGAGGAAGCTAAGAGCAAACTCGCCAGTTTTTAAGATCTGAATGGGTGGACTAAGAACTGGTTTTTAAAATTCACAATTATGTCTCTGCATTCTGGTTTTCTCTACTAACTAATTACAATGATGGAGGGCTATAAGAGAACACAGAGATTGGCTATCTTAACAAGGGGACTGATTAATGGCTGTTGGGAATTGTTATTTTCTCTCCGCATTCTGGTTTTCTCTACTAACCAATTACGTGAGAGAACACAGAGAGATTGGCTATCTTTAACATGGGGAATGATAAATGGCTATTGGACTCTTCTTTGGTCCTTCGTAATGGATGGTGGAAGAAGCTAAGAGCAAACTCGCCAGTTTTTAAGATCTGAATGTGTGGACTAAGAAATGGTTGTTAAAATTCACGATTTTGTCTCTGTATTCTGGTTTTCTCTACTGACCAATTACGATGGTGAAGGAAATTAAGAACACAGAGAGATTGGCTATCTTTAACATACATGTGGACTGAAAAATGGCTATTGGGCTCTTCTTGGGTTCTTTGTAAGAGACCTTAAGAACCTATTTCCCATGTCACTACAGGTGTGGTACATTGAATAAACCCTCCCTGCAAATTTACATGAGCACTGTTAAGGTAAAAAAAGTCTGCCACTTCACCTATAGCTGGTGACATCTCAATATAAGTGAAATATTCTTGACTAAAATGCCATTTAAAAGAGTAAAAGTGAAATATTCTTTGACTAAAATGCCATTTAAAAGAGTAAAATAGTTCTGTGTATTCTTACACTCCCTCCATTATCACTATACTACATACATTATCACTAATACTATTATTATATCATTATTATTAAGTGTATTATTATCATTAATATGGCTGAAGGTGTGAACGTTAAGAAAGTGCAGCAGACAAAGTTCTATGACAGAAGGTTTTGTTCTAATTTCAGCTTAGGCAAATGATCATTTACTAGGTCAAACCTTTCAAAACACTCTAATCTACTTTTCTATATTTCTTAAGAAAAAATCCGAAATAATACGAAAATTTTAGTTACATCTCTGTTTTAATACTGTTAACAGTGGTGCACCAGACAGTGGCGGGATCTCAGGAAAGAAAGAATTATTTTACGAGATCCTGTTTGGTTTGAGTTTCGATATGGCTGCGCTTTCTATTATTTATACAACAATGTTATTGAGAGCGCTTTATTATATATTACAATTGTCACTCTAGTTGAACTGTAGAAGTTCTGAAAATATGATATTTATGTATGTGTTTTTGACCAATAAAATACCAAAAACAAACTTTTATTCGCAGATATTAACTTTCGCGATTCTCTTATTAAAATCATTTCGTAACTATGAACTTTTGCAATATAGAAATTAGCTGAACATTTGGTATTAATAAATCCATTTCGGCAACAAATTCGTGACGAATAACTTTCACGATTATTTTGTCCTCATGAAACACAAAAAAGTTAACCGCACGCGAATAAAAGTTGGTTTCCAGTATATATTACAAAAAATAAAAAAGAGTACAATAATACTATGACATATTGTCCGAATTTTTAAGACATTTTTTAAATGTCTAGATACCTGTTTATCAATTATTTGATAGATATATCGGTAGATATATATGTGTTTATAATTTCCCTATGTGTGAAATTAATTATTTCAATCACACATGTCTTAAAAAAGAAAGTGAGTATATATTAAACTTTTGTCATGACTAGAATCTAAAAACTGAAACTTTTATAAGATTATCTATAAATGACACATTTATGCCTATGTACTCTGGGCAATGAGAATTGGGAGATCCGTTTCCTTATAAGGTTTGAATTTGCCAGTTTTCTTCAAGGTGGTTTCTTTCGACATCACTGGCATGCCCAGAGATTAAGAGTTGAGTAATGGTGTATAATGTCCCAGTCAAGAACATTTTACTTTTATCGAGACATTGCCAGCTATAGGCAAAGGTGCAAAGTTTTTCCTGTGCATTGCGCTGATGGCATTATACAGCAGGGTTCTTTATCATGCTAAGCCTACCATGACATGGGGCCTTGTTTATTTAAAGTTCCAAAAGCACCTAGACTTTTATTTTGCTTAGTGTTTGGGGAAAGAACAATTATTACCCACATTCAAGTCTTGGGTCAGATATGGTCGTGATTCGAGCCCACAACCTCACACTTAAGGAGCAAGCACTCTACCAACTGAGCTACCGCAGTGGTTAAAAAAATTTGGAGAAATAGCCAAGACAATGTGTACAGATAGAGTGTGTAAGAATCTACTCTAAGTAGACAAGTAGAATAGAGAAATCTCATCCGAGGGGTTAGTTTGGAGATGAGGCTTGTCATTGTCTTTTGATCATGATGTCACTAAAGATCATGTGTAATGTGTGTATGATATGTGCAAAATGTGTGTATCTAAAATGGCATAAAACCCCATCTCATGATCACATATGAAAGAAATTGTTTGTTATGGAACCCGGCCCTTACGCGACCCATGTAACACTTAAACATCACATGACTCAAACAGTCTTAAGATAAAGAATGGTTTACATACACAAAATACACCAAGGAAAGGATTAAATATTCATGGAACAAGTAAGATTTAATTTTCAAGGCGGCTCTCGCAATGATAAACTACACATCCCTAGAAATCAGGATAATAACGACTAATGATGGTATGACACGACCAATAAATATAAAGCAAATCTCCCGATATAACAGGGGAGAAAACCCTTTCTTCTAACGCTTAAACTATAATTAAACCCAATTTAAATGATAAAATTACCAAAATGTTTCCCCAATAAATAAAGAAGCATTTCTCATTTCAAGTCACATAAAAAAATCTACCAAAAGCCAAACACTATAATTAGCAGTCAAAATGTGCCAATTTTGTTTTAAAGAATTTTCAAACGAAGGAATTAAATCAGTTTTTTTTCCCGAATTTTAAACGAGAAATGAGATACTTGGACAATAAATTTTTATTTTCTAAGCAAGAAAATGCATAATGTGAAAACTATATTTTTTACTTCGACATTATGATTTCCAGGTCATGTTAAGTTAAAACATTTTCATACACTTTTACTTCATATTTTTTGAAAGAAAACAATTTTCCCCCAAATTTTTAATTTTCAAATGATGCAATTTTTTCCAATGGAAAAATAACCTTTTCAAAACCTCTTAAATTTTTTTTTTTTTTTTTGAGAAACTTGTAAATTTTTATTATTATTATTTTTATTTATTGTTAAAAATTGAGAACATTTTAACTTATTGACCAAAAGATGTGTACATAATTATTGGACCATAATTGCTTTCTCAAAAATGTGTTTAAAGATTGAATTTTCGAAAAGCCGATAATACCAAAATTGTCATTAATACAATAAATCATTTCGTATTTCCACAATAGTTAAATAAATAACAAATAATCATTATATAACGAGAAAGAATATTGATAAAATAGATTTAATTCATCTTACCTGAAATAAGTCAATACCTTGTGGTTACCTAATAATTTTTTTGTATGGTCACAGTCAACACAACAGATATCGATATAATATGGCATTACGTAGAACTCACTCTCAGGAATACTAACTGCTTTTTTACCTGATATTCAAGAGTTAATGTGAAGCTGACTCACTGATTCACTGAAATGTTTAATTATGAAAAAGGGGGTTTACGATAGGGGGTAGCTGACGAATATTAGACTTAATGACAATACGTTATTGTCTTAATTGTGTAACTAATGCTGATGTAGCGCGGGAGATTTACACTTTCCCTTTTAAACCAATATTTTCTAATGTATGGAGTTAATTAACGAAGAGACAGAGTCAATAATTCAAGTTTCGCTTTTAAAACGTGTAGAAATGCGAGATCCCGGGTTTAAATTATATCATGATATATGTTGTCAATTTATTGTCAATTTACACAGACCTTTGAAGGCCAGTTTTTACATAATAACGGGGGAAAAAAATGTAACTCAATGCGTGTTGGCGTAAGCATTTTTATTGAAATTATGTAATTGTACAATTTTTTTTGCTTATATTACTGAGATTGTAAGAGGTGAAATGTACGAGACACAACAGTTATTATGGTAATTGTCACAAGTTCTTTGGAGGGATAGGTGGCCTTGGTGACTGAGTGATCTTAAGTGCATGCCTAAGGATCACATCACCCCTCAACACCTAGGTTCTAATTCAACTCAGATCCCATTGTAAGAAAGTTTCATATAGGTGGTCTTTCTCAGGCTACTCTGGTTTCCTCCACCATCCAAATTCTGTCCAGTGCGACATAAGTCAAAGAATCTTGAATGAAGCATAAAACACTATTATTCCACACCACAAGTTGTATGGCATCCATAAACAATTTTTGTTACTACTATTTTGGCTACTTCAAATACCTGTACACGCCAGGTTGGTGTTGAGGTTGAATGTTGCATCAGCAATTTTTCAGTTATTCGCGACAAGAACTACTTTATTAATCTCTATAAACAAGTTAGTGTATGCATGTGAAGCGTGAGTGTGTTTTATGGTCTGCCTTATACCAACGCACACTCAGGGCGACTCTAAGGTGCTAGTTCACTGAGTCAGTACACTGCAGACAAGCGTATTATCCCCTCACATTATACCGACACCGGGTGAACCAGTAAAGATTAATGGCAAGGAAAATTCACTTTCCAACATGTGGTCTGAGCAGGACTCGAACTCTCAGCACTGAGAGAGCTAGATTTGTAGACTAATGTCTTATCCATTAGGCCACCTGCACAGCCTATTCGTACACTCTTTTGAATAAATTATGGCAGCGAATTGAAATTTTACTGTATATAGACAATTTCACAATTGTCTCTTTATACCTCCTCTCTCTCTCTCTCTCTCCTCACATTCTTATCTGTATTCATACACACAGCCTATATATAGACTATTTTGTAATTTCAGTTGCATGCACCAGAACATATTGAGCTGCAAGATGGTGATAATGATAAATAAGTACCAATAATAAATATTAAATGAAGGAGTGGGTGGTGGAAGTACTTACTGTTTCAACCAATTAATATTTATAGTAACTACAAAGCCAGTCCATTATCGGAAGATTTATAGCAGTTTTATAAAACGCCACAATAGAACAGCAATCACCAATACAAATACATACTAATCACTCTTAATTAACTTGTATGTAAATTAACAACACCTACCGAAACCATTAAAATAATTCAGCAGAGAAAATATGATGACAAAAATTCTAGCTACAACATAACTGCTTCATCCTACGTCAAGTCAAGCTCACTTATAAAGAAGTCTTCATCAATTAAATTATCACCTTACCGTTATACAGTTAGCGGTTCTTAATGGTAGAAATTATTGAAAAATTTACAGGATAATATGTATGAAATTTGACTCAAATTCAATAAAATAATCATCAAACAGTGTGTTACTGGTTCACAGAGCATGTTGATCTCCATGTATATGTGTGTATATATACACTTTTGCAAAACTTCATGGTCATTAAAACTCTTTACAGAGTAGTAGTAAATCAATAACCTAAACAAACATATTGTTGATAAAGACTTAGTTGTAAACATCTGCCATGATATATAATTGACCTTTGACCTTATATCGGTTTGTGTAAATATTTCATCAATATTTTCTGGCTGGTATGTTTGTACTTCAGACTTATCTACAATAAAAGGCAACTGTATTCCACTTTACTTCAAATATAGGGTAACCGTCAAGAAATTACAGATATTAAAATTTAAATAAAAATACAATTGAGATCTTTCATCAGAATTTTAACACTATCCATTCCTATGTAATATCACTCGCTTAAAATGTATGTATGGGTTAATTTTTTTAAATTACAGTGTATAAATATCAATAAAATACAAACAAGACCACTTTTTTGAAATACATCAAAAAATTTATCATTAACTGTAATTTTATTATTTGGTCACTTAAGATATATTTTAATTTGAAACTTTAAAATTCAAAAATTATAGTTTTTATTTATTTTCATTCTTCATTTTTTATAATTTTTCCCCAAGAAAACTCAAGTACAACTGCAGCCTTTCATTAAAAATTTGTTCATTACAGGTTTTCTATATTACAGGCACTTAAATGTAATATATTATTGTATGCTTTTATAATGTAATCAGGTTTTGAATTAAAATTCTTATCATTAACCATTCCTGATAAAAATAAATTATGTTTGTATTAGCGGAAAACCAAACTTTTGAATTTCCTGTTTGACTATTATGTATAGTGACTGAAGCAGATTGACCTTAAAACTTAGTGTTTATGTTTACACAACGATATGTAAATTAAAATTCAGAATAAATTTATCTCTTTCAAAGGCCAATGATCCTTTTACATTCCCTAATAGAGGATTTAAATACATCTGAATTTTGTGGGAGGGACTGTCAGGGCTTTATAGACATATGCCTATATCAATGGTACTTATATTGAGACAGCACCAACTAAACATGAGGCTGGCCAATGATCCTTTACATTCCCTAATAGGGATTTAAATACATCTGAATTTTGTAGGAGGGACTGCCAGGGCTTTATTTACATATGCCTATATCAATGGTACTTATATTGAGACAGCACCAACTAAACATGAGGATGGCCAATGATCCTTTTAATTCACTAATAGAGGATTTAAATACATCTGAATTTTGTAGGACTGTCAGGGCTTTATTTACATATGCCTATATCAATGGTACTTATATTGAGACAGCACCAACTAAACATGAGACTGGCCAATGATCCTTTTAATTCACTAATAGAGGATTTAAATACATCTGAATTTTGTAGGAGGGACTGTCAGGGCTTTATAGACATAGGTCTATATCAATGGTACTTATATTGAGACAGCACCAACTACAGGTGAGGATATAGAATAGTCACCAATGTGAAAAAGTAAATAAGGGCTTTGTGTTAAGTGTTCATCTTCTCTGTACCACAAATAACATATTATAGAGTGCAGTTTAATCCTATTACACTGGCAAAGATGTTTAAAATTGCATATACATTGTAAATCATACCTCATCAGGAAAGGCCAACAAAATGTTTTTAACAGCTTTGAATTATGAGAGAAAGTAAAACAGAGTTTGCACTAGACATTGTCCAATGGTCTATGTATGTTTTGCTTCATTCAATTAAATAATTAAGTCCAGGTACTACACATGTAAATGCATCAGTAATAATCTGCTCAAGAATATCTGAAACCTATCTCAGCAAACACCTACAAGACGACACCCCCAAGAATTCATATCTCAGCAGACACCTGCAACCAGACACCTCCAAGAGGACAGCACACCTCCAAGATGGTAACAATTACATAATTTTGATGCCATGATAATATGTAGTTGAAGTTTTTGTAAAAATTAACTAGAACTGTCTCTTGAGAGCTAAATACCCCCTCTCCCAAACATAATATTAGTCCCCCAAACTAATATTTTCATTCATTTACCAGTACTTGCCTGCATACATGTACAGAATCTGGGATGTCAATTAAATTGTATTTAGCAGGTCACGTGCATCCTAAAATTCAATCCAAACGACAAACTGAAAATCTACTGTTTTACTTTATACAATCCACTCTGAGCAATTTTCCCAGACTTATTTTCAACCTTCTGCCAACAGCATGGCAATGGAGTTTGCCTGAGTACCACTCTGAGCAATTTTCCCAGACTTATTTTCGACCTTCTGCCAACAGCATGGCAATGGAGTTCTCCTGAGTACCACTCTGAGCAATTTTCCCAGACTTATTTTCGACCTTCTGCCAACAGCATGGCAATGGAGTTCTCCTGAGTACCACTCTGAGCAATTTTCCCAGACTTATTTTCGACCTTCTGCCAACAGCATGGCAATGGAGTTCGCCTGAGTACCACTCTGAGCAATTTTCCCAGACTTATTTTCAACCTTCTGCCAACAGCATGGCAATGGAGTTCTCCTGAGTACCACTCTGAGCAATTTTCCCAGACTTATTTTCGACCTTCTGCCAACAGCATGGCAATGGAGTTCGCCTGAGTACCACTCTGAGCAATTTTCCCAGACTTATTTTCGACCTTCTGCCAACAGCATGGCAATGGAGTTCTCCTGAGTACCACATGATCAATACCCTTTAACATTTCAGAGTAACATTTTGGAAAAAAACATTTATTTTGAAAATTCCCTGAGTAAAGTTATTTTTATGGGAAACAGTGAACAATAGCAATACCATCTCCAATGGAAATTATTTTTTTGCAGAAACATTACAGGGTATCATTTGGTACACTGGCCAACCCCATTGGCTATTCTTGAGACTAAGAAATACAATAAGAGACACTTACCTGGAAACTGGAGGCAATCGTTCTGTGAAAATTTTTCTGAAACTCAGCTTGCTGAGCCTCGCTAAATGATGGAAGATTGCTCTGAAAATACAGAAAATAACATAAATTAGTAATTTGCAATTTATCTGCAAAAAGTTTCTTAAATTAAACTTGACACTCTGAGCCTCATCGAACATAAATTAGTTGTAACCAATTGATAGGTGAAAATATTCCTAAAAAAACAACTCCAAGCCTCATCAAGGGCAGGAAAAAACTTTAAAAAGTGAAATAAAAAATAAAAAAGAAACCTACAATAATTAGTTGTATTCAATTGATCTGTGAAATGTTTCCTGAAGCTCAGTTAAATGAGCCTCAATCACTAATAGAAGATTGCTCTGGAAAAAAATCACAGCTAAAAAACAACAAAATTAGTAATTTAAATGAGATGATATGATTTAAGACGTAAATACAAACATTTCCTCTTAATTAAGAGATGTTCTTTCCTGCCTGTTACATGAATTAAACAGCGACAAAACCATGGAGGAGTTGCGGATAGATGGCAGCCATAGAAGGACATGATGTCTTATTTTTATCACAGGATCTCTCTATAATGACATTTGTAAAGACAATAAAACTCTTTTATCCTGCAACTAACGTGTACATTGACATCATGTCATCAAACCTTATCTTTATTCGGTCACTGACCCAATAAAGCCACGCGCTAACTGTGATGTCACAGTTACGGTACTACTTTTTCCAATCAACATTTGACGTAACCTTTGACCCAAATGAACCCCATTCTCAATGTAAACAAAACACGGTATAATAAACATGATCAATAAATTCATAAATTTTAATATTTTATTTTAAAAAAAGATTGATTTTTTTAAAAAATACATGTAGTTATATAAATATGATTTAAAAATAAAAATGAAAAATTATAAGTTGTTACTTTATTCCGCCGGACTTTTAGAATATGGCAGAAATGTTACAAATGCCCTTGGCCTGATTAATATTTCAACTTCGTTGTTAGATTTTTACAACATTTCATCAAAGAATATTTATTTTAATATTATTATTGTAAGAATTTAACATTTTGTTACATATATTAAATATGAAAATAATATCGTAGTTATTTATTTAAATAATTGAGAACTACATGTGCTTGAATGTCGGACTGAGCGAAAATGGCAAGTACGGGTGTGATGGGGTAGCGTGACGTCACGTAAACATTTGTATCCTTGCGCTTGGAGTGTAAACAAACAAGTGAAACAGATGGATAACCCGCAGTTACAATTATAATTTAAGGACGTATCTGTTGCAGGATAAAGTAAATACATGGTCATTGACGGTGAATAAAGGTCGTATTTGGTGAGGGTGAGAAAACGTGTGGAAAGCGAGGCTCTGCCGAGCTTTCTACACGTTTTCGCCCCCGAGCGAATATATATATATTTACTATATATAAGTCAAATAAAATCACACGTGTAAACACATCAAATAAAATCACATGTGCAGACATATCAAATCACATCCACCAGTTACATATGTTGGTTTTGAAGTACATATGCACTAACACTGCACAACTTCACACCAGCATTTTTTCAGCCATTTCATGACATTTTCTAAAAATTGATGCACAAGTTCATGTAGTATGGAACAATGTTTAATTTGGGACTTTCAAAATAACTTTCCTCTTAAAAGGGTTTATTTTTGCATCTATGTAATGTTAAATGTGGTCCAATAAAGCCTTGACAATGGGGTCATTTTACAAAATAAGGGACCAATAATAGCCTAAAGACCTCTTCTAGAATAAACACTGATGCAAAATCTTTTCTATATCAATCCATACTTATAACATATATTAAAATACTAGTACACTAGCTCATAATGCCAGGGGTTCAAAATTATATCATGCAGTGGAAGGGCCAAGACTTAAAGTCCCATATCGCCAATAAAAGGCCTGTATGCAATAATGTTGTTACAAAGCAAAAAAGTACATTGTTACTTATATTCAGAGGTGGTAGAATACACCGAAAAAGGGTCCAAGTAAAAAATGGTAGGTTTATCAGACATTAACAATATCAAAGGACCCAATTTAAAATCAAAAGGCCAAAGACATTAAACCCAAAGAATTTTGATCCCTTGAATGTTGCAATAATATTACAACCCAATCCATATGGTAAAGATCAACAAAATATATTCAACAGGTTCGAATCCATGACTGAATTGAAATGAGTTTTAGTGCTCTTGTCTTATTGTTATCTTCAACCACTGCAGTAGCTCAGTTGGTAGAGTGCTTGCTCTATAAATTGGATGTTGTGTTTTCGAACCCCAACTGGGTCTGACCCAAGACTTAAAAGCGGGTAGTGACTGTTTTTTTTTTTTTTTGCCAAGTACTCGGCATTACGAATGAAAGTCACAGTTCTTTTGGATGGGAATTTAAAATAAATGAGGTCCTGTGTCTTGGCAGACTTGGCATTATAAGGAATTCTGCTGTATGATACCATCAGCGCAACGCACAGACAAAATTTCTGCACCTTCGCCTATAGCTAGGGACATCTCGATATAAGTGAAATGTTCTTGACTGGGACATTAAAAACCATTACTCAACTCTTATAGCAGGTATATAAACCTTAAACAGTATTAACAAGACTAGAGTGATCAGTTAAATGTTGTATATATAAAGGTAACATTGAGATACATTGATTATTCTACAGATTCTCAATAGATAACATCATTAAAGGTCTTTATAATGCTCAAAAGTACATTATATGACAAGGGTATGTTTGGTAAAATGGCTGAGTACAGTGAAAATAAGCTAGACCATTTTTAAACAATCTACAATGAAGGGAGTTGTGATTAAGTACAGTGAGCAGTGAGTGAGTCCATTTTTATATCGATGTACAGGGGAGTCCATTTTTATATCGATGTACAGGGGAGTCCATTTTTCTAATAATGTACAGCAATTGAGTTCATTTTTTAATCAATGTTCAGTGAACAAGGCCATTAGTACAATCAATTCTGTCTTAAACAGTATAAATAAATTACTGAACAGTGAATACAGCAATGCAGTAGTGTATTCTTAGAGCACATGTACATATTGCTTAACGACTTAATATGTTGGCTTAAAAATTCCAAAACCTTTCATCACCCAGGCTAAACTCACTCTGCAATATATTCTAATGCCACACTTTTTTGAAGTACATTTTTTCTTTGTTATCTTTACAAGCTTCCCCTGATTAATTGCCATATCCCTTTAAAATGCCCAAATTAGTCTGAATATTTAAATGGTGGCAATGAATCAAAGTTTTACTATGTCTTATATCTATATCCAAGTAATGGCTGACCACAAAGTGCCTTCCTGTATGCTTGACCTAATTAAAATGTCCCTAAAATAATAGGAGTAATGGCCGACCACAAAGTGCGTTCCTGTATGCCTGACCTAATTAAAATGTCCCTAAAATAATAGAAGTAATGGCTGACCACAAAGTGTGTTCCTGTATGCCTGACCTAATTAAAATGTCCCTAAAATAATAGGAGTAATGGCCGACCACAAAGTGTGTTCCTGTATGCCTGACCTAATTAAAATGTCCCTAAAATAATAGGAGTAATGGCCGACCACAAAGTGTGTTCCTGTATGCCTGACCTAATTAAAATGTCCCTAAAATAATAGGAGTAATGGCCGACCACAAAGTGCGTTCCCGTATGCCTGACCTAATTAAAATGTCCCTAAAATAATAGGAGTAAGTAATGGCAGACTACAAAGTGTGTTCCTGTATGCCTGACCTAATTAAAATGTCCCTAAAATAATAGGTGTAATGGTCGACCACAAAGTGCGTTCCTGTATGCCTGACCTAATTAAAATGTCCCTAAAATAATAGGAGTAAGTAATGGCAGACTACAAAGTGCGTTCCTGTATGCTTGACCTAATTAAAATGTCCCTAAAATAATAGGAGTAATGGCCGACCACAAAGTGCGTTCCTGTATGCCTGACCTAATTAAAATGTCCCTAAAATAATAGGAGTAATGGCCGACCACAAAGTGCGTTCCTGTATGCCTGACCTAATTAAAATGTCCCTAAAATAATAGGAGTAATGGCCGACCACAAAGTGCGTTCCTGTATGCCTGACCTAATTAAAATGTCCCTAAAATAATAGGAGTAAGTAATGGCAGACTACAAAGTGCCTTCCTGTATGCTTGACCTAATTAAAATGTCCCTAAAATAATAGGAGTAATGGCTGACCACAAAGTGCGTTTCTGACCTAATTAAAATGTCACACCTTAAATGCTTTATATTATTTACACTTATATCTTTTTATTGATTTTTTTGTCTACTGATAAAACATTCTGATATACATCATATTTATATCTAGTCTGTCGAAGGCTATCACTTCATTAGGTCTTGAGAGAGATCGAGAGAATTAAGCTTCCCCATCAATGAGATGCCATAGGTTTACTTCCAAAATTTACAACTTCACCTGAGCCTTTATGACCAGTTGTCTGAAATTGTAGCTTAAGGTTCACAGTGCATCTAACTGCCGGGGTTCCAATACCACCGCCCAGGCAGATCTTAGTGTGAGAAAGTATATCAGATCCCGAGCCTTAATGATCACATTGTCTGAAATTGTAGCTTAAGGTTCACAGTGCATCTAACTGCCGGGGTTCCAATACCACCGCCCAGGCAGATCCTAGTGTGAGAAAGTATATCAGATCCCGAGCCTTAATGATCACATTGTCTGAAATTGAAGCTTAAGGTTCACAGTGCATCTAACTGCCAAGGTACCAATATCACCGCCCAGGCAGATCTTAGTGTGAGAAAGTTTATCAGATCGGTTGCCGAGGGTCTGTGGTTTTATCTGGGTACTCTGGTTTTCTCCACCAACTACCTCTAAGATACAGAGGAATATTTGACAAAATGATTTGCTGAAGGTTGGTGGGTTTTCTCTGGGTACTTCCATGTTCTCTGCTATCCTAAAAATGACCACTTTGATAAAAGTATAAGAGTGAGGTGTAAAACCACCTCAGAAATAGCTGGTAATGTCTCAAAGTAAAATTAACGAATCTTGACAGAGACGAGACGAAGACTTAGAACTCCTTCCGTTTACATTTATTTGCTAAGCACGCTTTCAGACACTTCTGTTCTACTTCTATTGATCACAGTGAGAAGTTGTGACTGGCCTCCAAGTTTTATGTGTTTGGTCATAATACCGTCATGTCACACTAGCTTTTTACTTGTAATAAATCAATCAGGAGTCATTTGTGTATTTATTATAGGCAATTAAATATGTCAATAGTATGGCATGCTAGCCAAGACTTATAGTAGTTCATCAGACCTATATACGAAAACCCCTACAGTCAAACCCATACAATTCCGAGACCTTAGGGGCCACAAGGCCTGCTCGCATAGGTATCAGAACCAGCATGCTAGCCCTTACTTTGTAATTCACATACAAATACAGTTAAACTCGTACAAAACCAAGAGGCATGCTAGCCCTTACTTTGTAATTCACATACAAATACAGTTAAACTCGTACAAAACCAAGAGGCATGCTAGCCCTGATTTAGTACATCCTATATATGAAATACCAGTACAGCCAAACCCATATAATTCAAAGACGTTAGGGGCCACAAGGCCTGCTCGCATAGGTATCAGAACCAGCATGCTAGCACCAGCATGCTAGCCCCGATTTCTGTAGTGATTCACAAGCACTATATGAAATACAAATACAAAACTGAGAGGCTTGGTAGCTTTGATTTAGTACATTCTATATATGAAATGCCAGTACAGCCAAACCAATAGAATTCTGAGAGGTTAAGGCCACAGGGCTCCCATAGCTTCATAACCAACATGGAAGAAATTAATATCAGCCAATCCATCGTAAAGATGTATAATCATCATTTCAATTATTATGCAAGCTCCAACTTATTAGACTAGTCTGTGGTAGACTTAATTTTGAGAGGTTCTGCCGATACCCAACATCCTGTTCCATCAATCTATTGTACTTACGTTGTGAAGTTCTTAGTACTCATTTTGATATCTCAATATAAATGAAATATTTTAAACATAAATTTTATTAAGCAAACTAAAGAAAATTGATACCCAATATCCTCTCCAAAATACTAACCTTAATAATTATGATGAACACACACACACACACACACACACACACACACACACACACACACACACATGCTAGGCACTCTGCATCTAGAAATTAAAAACATGGGGTCCTTCGGAAGAGACCTTTAAAACTGATGACCTGTGTCACTGCAATCGCGGCGTGATCCCTGCACATTGCCCTGAGTGCACTACAAAGATCAAACTTTCTGCCACTTCACTTATAACTGGTGATGTCTCAATATGACTGAAATATTCTTGACTAGGGCGTAAAACCCCATTCTAACAAACAATCAAACTCTCTCTCTCTTCTTCCAACTCTCCATCTCTCTTCACTTGTCTCCTCTTTTTTTGAGTCAAAGCATAGTTATGAAAGAGCTAGCTACTTTTCTATCCCCTTAGAAATCTCAGATTAATTGTGAAGCATGCTGTGTTTTAACATTTATATGTATCTTGTAAATAATAATCATAACTGGTGCTAAGAATCATTACGCAGTGCTAAGAATCAATGATTTTAAGTGAAGGTGTCTTAATGACGTATCCCGCTGTACATGTGATCATAATAAATGTTTATAATACCATGTTATTGAACCAAACAGCCCAGTCACTACCTGCCAAAAAAGCACATCTAATTACCCAAAACTGCTTATTTTTCTCACCTTAAACCATCATTTACAGTCTAGTAAAGTTTTAAATAGAAAGGTGCTTCAGGTGATGTGATCCGAATCTGTGGGCATGTATAAAGGGATTTAAATGGTATATCAGACAAGGACCGACAATCCGGGACTAACTATATGGGTACTTAAAATTTCATGATGTATAAAATCACTTTTACAGCCTGTATATTTTACTCACACTTTTCATAGTTTGTTAACAACCTTCGCATTCAATAACAAATACATACAAAACGGATAATGTCTATGTAAATAATCTTTATATTATATATATGTGTGTTCAGGGGGGAAAAAGTAAAAGATGGAGGGTGTTTTACATCCCAGTTAAGATTAGTTCATGAATACAGATTTAACTATATGTGAAAATGTAAAAAATTTTCATTCAAATCGTGTGTGTGTGTGTGTGTGTGTGTGTGTGTGTGTGTGTGTGTGAGAGAGAGAGAGAGAGAGAGAGAGAGAGAGAGAGAGAGAGAGAGAGAGAGAAGAATATGAATGAGAGAGAAAGAGAGAGTGAGAAACAAGAATATGAATGATAGAGTCACAGAGAGAGTCAAACATGTTTTACCAGCTCTATCAATTACGATGGAAGATGGATGCTACATTTGATGCCAGAGAAACAAAAAGACCTGGGAGTTTGTTCTAAACATATGATGGGATAGGTGATACCAGCTGTGTCAAACAAAATGGCTGTAACAGTTAGTTACTTATGCGTAACCTGTGATTCCTATCATGATATTTTTAAGTCATCCAGCCAAGGCGAAACAGTCAAGACTTAATTGTGTGTGCAAATAAGAAAAAATAAATATATATTTGCATAAAGTTACTTACTTAGCAGACAAAATCACATAAATATGTATGAATAAGGTCTGTTAAAATCAAACTAACATGTTTAAAATCAACATGTGGAGAAAATCAACTGCTCAGAAAAGATTTATAGTTTAATCGCAGGTGATGCTTTACAGTAGACAAGCAAAATTTTTTTTATTTTTTTGTAAAATCCCCCAAAAATCTCTAAAATATCAATCTGATTTTCATTATTTAGCTTTATCTTTTCCGAATAAAGTAAGTTTGTTACACTATATGTGATGTATACACTTAGTCACTCAGAATGATGAACAGTAGGGGGCATCTCAAAATAGTCTTAAGTAAAAGAGAAATGATGTGCGAGACATGGCACACATGCGGTCAGTCATAACATAAGAGTCCTTGGCCAAATGACCTTGACCATAACAAAGGACATATATCGAATTTTATTGACAGAAATTTTCAGGTGAAATATGGAATTCATAAATCTCTGAGATAGTAAAACCTCAATTTTCTGCCATTCCTAAGCTACCGTTTTGTTACAAATTTACAAATAGCCCGTTTCTGGGATAGTCCGGATTCCCATTTTGTATAGTATAATATCGGTCATGTGATCAAAATTTTAGGCATCCGTACTTCCGGTTTACTTCCGTGTTTACACGATTTCGCAAACTTTCCTCAAGGATGGAATCCATGGGATTAGTTTAATATTGACTTGAAAATAATCAGGACCTTTAAATGTCTAACATGGCTTACTTAAACGTTTGGTTTGAAATTTGCTTATAAATTTAAGTTGGCATGACCTACCTTCTGTATTATCATCCACGTCCTGGTGGTTTCTTTTTAAAATTGAGGTGGCCGCCCTGGTTGGTGCATCATCGCAGTAATTATTCCATGGGAATTATTCTGGACAATCAGACCCACTGAAATGCTAAATACACACCCTGTGCCACGGTTTTGGATCATAGTCAAGAGGCGTCTAATGGCATTTAACCATTTCCTCCTTTTTCTCGCGTCTTTCTTAGTGGGAAACGGTAAAAAATTAACATCTTTCATGAAAGGATATTTTTGGGGATCTTTCCTTCCATCGGAATTGCATCCCGGTACCGCACACTAATACTTTGCCCTCTGCATGTTAACAATCAACCGAATTTGCCGGTATTTGTGACTATGCGTCCTTGACAACAAAAACCGGAAGTAGGTATGCCTAAAATTTATTCCCGGAAGTTTAATATAAAATACAGAACCGGACTGGATATAGGTAACCCAGAAACGTCCTATTGTAGAAAGGAATCAAGAAAATATTTTTTTTTACATTACAGGAATTAAAACAACCCTCAGTTCCTCTACAAAGAAAATGTAATTGATTTTCCCCATTCATAAGCACAGCCAAGCATGTCTCATTGCTTGACTATTCTGTGAAGCTATCTAACTGCCTCTGTATGATGCTACATAAAGCTTTGGGCTACTTCACATTTTAGTCTAACTGTCCCATGTGATTATAAAGGCCTTGAATTTTGCTGTAAATAATCATTTTAGGACAGTAATACACACTAGAGATTGCTAAGTAAGAGGTCTGTATCTGATCTCTACAAGATCCTAGCTAATGTGTTCTAAGGTCTTGATTTGGAACCTAATTACAGTGAGAAATTTTCAGGTGAAATATGGAATTCACAAATCTCTCAGATAGTAAAACCTCAATTTTCTGACATTCCTAAGCTACCATTTTGTTACAAATTTACACATTGTAGAAAGGAATTAAACCAACCCTCAGTTCCTCTACAAAGAAAATGTAATTGATTTTCCCCATTCACGAGCACAGCCAAGCATGTCTCATAGTTTGGACTATTCTGTGAAGCTATCTAACTGCATCTATATGATGCTACATAAAGCTTTGGGCTATTTCACATTTTAGTCTAACTGTCCCATGTGATTATAAAGGCCTTAGATTTTGCTGTAAATAATCATTTTAAGACAGTAATGCACACTAGAGATTGCTAAGTAAGAAGTCTGTACCTGATCTGTGCAAGATCCTAGCTAACGTGTACTAAGGTCTTGATTTGGAACCCTATTACAGTGAGAGGACAGCTAGTCAATGCAACCAGGGACCCAGATTAACAAGAGGCTTGCATGGACTAAAGATTCTTTGAAACCTGGAATGAACCTGGGACCCCAATTAATGAAGCTTGCATGGACTAAAAAGTAATGAACCTGAGACCCCAATATATGAGAGGCTTGCATGGACTAAAGATTCTTGGAGAGAAGCAAGTCAGTACAATCCCCATTGAGTCATTTAACACTTTACTTTTTTTTTTAAACATCAGATTTAAACTTAAATTCTGAGTCTCAGGTTTGCTTATTATCATTAAAAAAAGATATAAAATAAATCATTCCCCTCCCCTAAAAGTTTCATCCTGGGAGATATATTCATATCTACCTTAATATATGATCTCCGATGACTTTTACAAACAAGATCAGATGTCTGGGGACAGTATACAGTGTATTGTTTATTTTCTGTTTTTTTGTTCTGTTTGTGTGTTCTTGTTATATACCAATGTGTCATCAACAGTTTTCAATCGCCTTATACTCTAACTTTGACCTCTATTTCAGAATCTAAGTATCCAATTCTACCCACTCTTTGACAAAAAAATTATAATTTCTTGCTATAAATATAATATATTTTGCTATTAATATTTTCTTGATTTTAAAGAACCTGTTTAACCCCTAGAAGACATATATATCAGGTTACTTAGTCAATTGTTTATTTTACAAAAGAAAAATACTAGTGGACAGAAGATTTTGTCAAACACTAGAGCTATCTGACAGCAGGTAGCACAAACTTAGGCCATTGATGTTTATTTTCAGTTTTGTGTGTGTGTGTTGGGAGGGGAGGGGTGTTAGCAAAAGCAAAAGCTTAGGACATTGGTTTGTGTGGATGGGTAGCAAAAGCTTGGCCATTGAAGTTTATTTTCAGTTTTTTATGTGGGTGTATGGGTGTGGGGTGTTGGCAAAAGCTTAGGCCATTGATGTTTTTTCCCTCAGTTTTGTGTGAAAGAGTAGCAAAAGCTTAGGCCATTGATGTTTATTTTCATTTTTTTAAGTTTTGTGTGTGTATGTATGTATGTATATGTGTGTGTGTGTGTGTGTGTGTGTGTGGGGGGGGGGTGATGGGGGTCTAAGCAAAAGCTTAGGCCATTAGTGTTTTTTTTTCAGTTTTGTGTGAACCACCTGTGTACAAGTTAGGCAGACAAAGATGTCCTAAAAAATGCAAGAATTTTTCATGTAAAACATGGCAATTACTTATGAAGTTCTACATAAAATTTTATAAAAAAGTTTTCCCTGAAAAATCAATTTTTAGCAAAAGATTGTTCTATGCAGCCACAGAAACTCTAGACTACATTTAGCTTCAAACAACCAACTTTTGGCGAGTAATCTGACAAACTTTTTCACACTAAGATTTGGTTCTTGTTGGATTCTATATCTTGGCAATGTTTTGTAAGCAATGATAAATCCAAAGGCAAGAGTTGAACTCTTAGGGGTAAAATAGCTCTTGTCATCATAGTTCATATTTGACTGTTTAGCATAGAAAATTAAGAAATCAGTATCAGACTGTTGGACATGAAACAGAAAAAGACATAAGTTTGGCCTTACCTGTTCTCTTACATATTTAATTTCATGATTCTGTAGATTTTATTTTGTTTACCTTCAATGCCTATGGGATATTTAAACTTTTATTATAAATAAAAATGAGTGTCATCCCTTTCATAGGATTTCTATAGGTGGCTTTAGTAAAAATTTAAATATATGTATATACTATATGTTTGTACTGCATAACCCTTTAATATAATCCAGAAGGTGTCATACTTTGAATAAAGATGAAAAATGTCCTGAGCCTTAACTCTCTGAATTTATAATTGGCTTCTAGATAAAAAAAACGTCAAGTATAATACCAGGACTTTAGTTTACTTGTTTGGTCTGTTTCAAGTCCTCAGTACCTGCATGTGGTTTACTCTTTTTAATATATAAAAGCTTTACACCTTAAACCATGTAGTACTAGATCTTTTATTTGCTCCCATGGTTTAGATCCCAAGTAGTGACTGCAGGTGCTCTTGACTGTTAAATCCCCAGTAGCAGCAACAAACATTATGATTTATGAGGCACGGTTTCCCAATCCTCATTAGCAACCTCAGGTATTCTTACTGTTAAGGTCCACAATAACAGTCACAGGTGTACTGACTATGCAAGTCCCCAGACATCTGACTGATTAAGTCCCCAGTGCTCTAATAATTCTGGTCCTCAGTAGTGACCACAGGTACACTTGACCCAGGTACTGGTCACAAGTATTGTGGTCATGAAGTTGCATATTCCCGAAATGACGCCATGAAATGTGATACTTGGGAATTCAAAATAATCTACAGTATTAAATTTTGAGACCAGAGTATGCCAGTACATGTGCTGGCAATGTACTGGTGTGATAGCAATAGAAACAAGAAGAAATGTCAAATTCAGTTACTCTATCATACAATTAATCTACATCTGTATCACTTAACATATTTCTATATATACCAAAATCTAGAAATAAACATAGATTGGTATAGACTGTGGCCACTAATATCGATCAAAATGTCCCGGATAAGTTTTCAAAAGTTGATGGGATAAAGTTCAAAATGTCCTGGATAAGTTTTCAAAAGTTGATGGGATAAAGTTCAAAATGTCCTGGATAAGTTTTCAAAAGTTGATGGGATAAAGTTCAAAATGTCCTGGATAAGTTTTCAAAAGTTGATGGGATAAAGTTCCCTAAGTACAGAAGTTGTGGTTTACATACAGGGGTTCAAAGTTCAAGATTATATTTTGTTAGGGAAGGTCCAGGACCTTATGCGGTTTTTTTTGGGCTGGTCCCACATTAAGTTTTGAAAGTCTAAATGTCATCACTTAAAGGTCCATTTGCATTTATGTTATATAGAAAAAGTAATTTCATCCTGATAGAAACTGACAGGTCTCTCGGACTTTTACTTTTTTATGGACAGGTTGCCCTTTTATACAGGTTGGAATAACATGAATCATGAACTATTGGGATAAACATTTAACTTTAAAAGCAGGTGACCTTTTTATAGAGGTGGTTCTTAAGGCAGGTTTGACTGAACTCTGAATTGCTTCACATCACTTTTGGCAATTTGTCTTTATATACATGAGGTTGGAATAACATGAATCTAGGTATTGGGATAAAAATTTAACTTGTATTTAAAAGCAGGTGACCTTTTTATAGAGGTGGTTCTTAAGGCAGGTTTGACTGAACTTTGAATTGCTTAACATCACTAAAATTGGGATAAGTACCAGTCTGGTGATACATATATACTTGGGACAATTGGATAACAAATCTATATCACCATGACAACGGTGCAGCAGCTGATATCTTTAATGTCAAGTGTTTGGCAGCATTATTTCATGTTTTTGTTTGTAAAATTGTTTATCTTTAAAATAAATCAATAAAAAGAAACATTTAAGTAAACAAGTCTGGAATTTCAAACAAAACAAGACTTAATTCACTTATTAAATAAAGTCAATTATGAGAGGGCAGATATAAAAACTGAAAAAGTAAAAAATCTAAAAGAAAAAAAAACATGTAAAATGTAAAAAAAACAGTAAATCTAACAAAATAAAGGACAAAACAATTATAATACCTGGAAAAAGTAAAAACTCTAAAAAAAGGAAGATAGAAAATATAAAAACTTAAAAAAGTATTTAAAAAAAAAAAATTAAAAAAGAACATAAAAAATGTGAAAATAAGGAAATAAAATCATAAAAAAGAGGTAAAGTGATAAAACTGAAATATAAACCTGCTTATTAGGTGTTCATTTATATCTATCAAAAACATAATTTAAATGCCTGGTAAACACTTATTTTAATGACAGACAACAGCTAACAGTAATGTACAGACATTTGGGCATTGCTTTGAAGTAGGTAATTTGATTAGGTTGTATTTTATTTCTTATTTATATGATAATTACACCGATATTAAAGTGTCATCCGGTCCAATTTAATGGCGCTGGTGGACATTTTTTTTTAAAACAGACAAAAATTTTTTATAATACAATCCCATCAAATGTAAATATATTGGGACAAGTTTGGGCTTTTTTAAATATTTGAAATTAAATCAAATTATTCACCTTGCTATTAAACAATCAGGCTTGTTTTTTGTGTATATTCAATGAACAGTTTAGAGATATAAAGACAAAAAACATAGTGTTGAAGCATCAACAACCCAACTCTGAAGTTTAATAGTCTTGGGCTAGAACCTCAGCAGGACAACTCTTAGTTTAATGGTCATGGGTTAGAACCTTAGCAGGACCAGAACAACCCTTAGTTTAGTGGTCATGGGTTAGATCCACAGCAGGATCATGTATTATCTCTTGAGCAAAAACATATGATTTTACATTGTCTCGGTCATTAAATCTGATTGGTCAGATAGATTAATTGAATGAATGGGGTTTTATATCAGAATGTCACCAGCTGTAGATGAAATGACAGAAATAATGACCTTTGCTCAGGACAATTTCAGAGCGGGTTTCTTTTTGCATGCAATGACATGGGACATCAGACTCTCATTAAAGACCCCTAACTTTCCTTTCTAAATATTGATTGCTTAGCGAAACAGCAGTCACTACATATTTTTCAATTCTTGATCTGACCAAGTCATTGTTCCAACACCAACCTCCTCACACATATGAAATAAGCAATCCCATGAACCAAGATGCTGTAGTGGTTCAGGTTGAAAAGAACAAAAGGAATTGCTAAATATACTGGGGTTATGCATCGGCATCTATTGCAGAGGGGAGGTCTTTTATTGTACTATGCTTTTTCATGCAAATAAACATAATAAACATGTCTGGTTTGTCTAATATTTTAAATTTAATAGATTCCTTCAAATAGTTTAACTAAGAACTTAATACATTTGCTTATCAAAAAATGAAAGCCAAAGACTTTAAATATTAGAGGTCTTCACTCAAAATTGGAAAACGAAATTAACTCTTTTTAAACACTCTTTCATACAGGTGAGCAATAAGGACCTAAAGTCAATTCCTGTACTCAAAATCACTTTTCATAATCTCATATTAGGGAATTTCACTCACAATTGGAAAATGAAATTAACTCTTTTTATACACTCTTTCATACAGGTGAGCAATAAGGACCTAAAGTCAATTCCTGTACTCAAAATCACTTTTCATAATCTCATATTAGGGAATTTCACTCACAATTGGAAAATGAAATTAACTCTTTTTATACACTCTTTCATACAGGTGAGCAATAAGGACCTAAAGTCAATTCCTGTACTCAAAATCACTTTTCATAATCTCATATTAGGGAATTTCACTCACAATTGGAAAATGAAATTAACTCTTTTTATACACTCTTTCATACAGGTGAGCAATAAGGACCTAAAGTCAATTCCTGTACTCAAAATCACTTTTCATAATCTCATATTAGGGAATTTCACTCACAATTGGAAAATGAAATTAACTCTTTTTATACACTCTTTCATACAGGTGAGCAATAAGGACCTAAAGTCAATTCCTGTACTCAAAATCACTTTTCATAATCTCATATTAGGGAATTTCACTCACAATTGGAAAATGAAATTAACTCTTTTTATACACTCTTTCATACAGGTGAGCAATAAGGACCTAAAGTCAATTCCTGTACTCAAAATCACTTTTCATAATCTCATATTAGGGAATTTCACTCACAATTGGAAAATGAAATTAACTCTTTTTATACACTCTTTCATACAGGTGAGCAATAAGGACCTAAAGTCAATTCCTGTACTCAAAATCACTTTTCATAATCTCATATTAGGGAATTTCACTCACAATTGGAAAATGAAATTAACTCTTTTTATACACTCTTTCATACAGGTGAGCAATAAGGACCTAAAGTCAATTCCTGTACTCAAAATCACTTTTCATAATCTCATAACTTGTTTGTAGAGTTAATTTGTGTATTTTGTTCTCCTGTTCAATAGTTTTGAGTTTTATTTGCATTACAAGTTCTGACAATAATATGATCAATACACCATATAAACATTTAATCTTCATGTTGTCACAACTTAGTACTCAATACATATCGTTTTTTAACAAATGTAAATAAAACCATTAATATATATATATATATATATATATTAATGTCGATAAAGTGACTACCATAACATCACACAACACAAGGGAAATTTGTTTTGAGACCAAAACTCTCTTAATATTAACCCAAATTTTTTGCTCTCATTTTACTAAGCTTGTTTTCTCTCTCTCTCTCTCGCTCTCTCTCTTCAAAACCCACATGCTGCGAGATCATTTTCTTTCATGTTGTCCAATTTTTGGGCTCTTTTAAAAAAAACACCATTTCCATTTCTGGGATGACAAATATTTTATATGATTAGTTATCATAAATGTAAGTTTTTATTCGCGAATGATCTTGATCATTCTCGAATTTAGCTGTTACATGCAGATTTCTCAACCCGAATATTCTTCCGTTACAGATAATCAACTCTCTCTCGTATGTAGGTTCAAAGTTGAAATAAAGGTAGATAACTCAAATTTTGAATGCGGGTTATGGACGTTTCGCCCCAATATTAATATTTTCCGCCCCAACTATATTCTCCGCTTTATCATACCTGCCAACCCTCCCGATCAGGGATTGAGATTAACGGGCGCCCAGTTTTTCGCTCTGGGCGATAAATGTATCATACACAGGTCGCCCAGGGCTGCCAGGTGGCGATTAGAATTTTCAGTTCGGGGTATTTGACATTCCGATCCGTTTACCGATTTCCTGTTTATATTTCTGACTGGCGACAATAATAGTAAAATTGAAAAATGGGTATCATATAGTTAACAATTGTAAATGGACCGGTGTTCCGACCGGAATTCAAATACGGTGCCATTTCGTTTCCTTTTCTGATATTTATGTATAAAATGATACTTCCGGCTTTCTGCCATGTGGAAATTTTTAGGAGCATCGACTCCAAAGGCTAAACAAGGACCTGCGGAAAAACGAAAGTACTATCAACGAGTATGATAAGTCCAAACGCATCGGAGCATATAAAAAGCCATGGGAGATGGCAGGGCTTGGTTGTATGATACGCAGGACGGAATGAAGTGTGCCGATTGTGTAGAGTTCGACAGGAAAAAAATCTGTATTTACCGAGGGTTGCACTAGTTATAAACTTGACAGTGTAAATAAACATGACATTTCTGAATCTCACAAACAGGCCCAAGCCTTTAGTAATGCAAAACAAGTTCCTGCTAATAAATCAAAATCTGCCAAAATTATACAGTCATTGACATTGGCAGTACCTATAGATCAACATTTTCTGCAAAACCATTCGTCAATGTAATTGCAGATGTTGAATATCGAAAAGTAAAGCAAGGGATAGAATAATCCAAATGTATATGCCTGATATATTCAGATCAACCATCACTCTTGACAGTTCATTGTATGGCTCATCGAAAAGTTAAGCTCAATCCCTGCTGATGTGAGGAGTCTCCCCATATTAAGACAAAAATTTTGGAATTTTGTGCTATCATACTGCTTTTCCCGTTTTTCAAAGCATTCCGTGAAGTCATCCTTAAAAAATTATAAATTGATTAGAGTGAAATCTGGGATAGCGATCACTTTGTAGAGTGGTCATCTGTCAACTACATTTTTATCATGTACAGAACCTTTGTAGAGGGGTCACCTGTCAAACCCAGTCAGCGGGGATCTTAACGGCCACCCGATTGAAAAAATTGTTGTTTACAAGATTTACTAAAATTATGCTGGTCTCGGGAATAAAAAGTCTTCCAAAAATTATCGAATTCTTAAAACACAACTCTGGTGATATAAATAAATAATAAAATAATAGTTAATTTTTTCAAGTTATTAATTTATTTAACAAATATCCTCAATTATGACATGAAAGATATCAGAAGCTTATTAGCTCACCTGAGCCAAAGGCTCAGATGAACAATTGTCATCTATCTTCATCCGTCTTGTATAAACTTTTTAGCTCACCTGAGCCAAAGGCTCAGATGTGCAATTGCCATCTATCTTCGTCCGATGTGTGTCATGTATAAACTTTTCACATTTTTTATCAATTCCTCCAAAACTACAGAGCCAAATTGGATGATATTTGACAGTAATGGTCAAGTAAGGGGTTTTCAGATTTGCACAAATGCAAGGATTATGTCCCCTTGGGGCCCCATAAAGGGGAAATTTGTGAAAATCTTTAAAAATCATCTGCTCTGAACCTACAAGAGATATAACTTAGATATTTCATGTAAAATACTATGGGCATCTAGTTTTAGATTTGCACATATTGTAGCTTTAGGGGCCAAAATGAGATAATGGCAAGGTACTTGAGGGGGAAATTGCAAAATTAATGTATTTGTCAATATATTTGAAAACTATAAGCTTTTTGTATGGGCATCATCATCATGTGTATTGGAATACTGTAAGCATTTGCACAACGGTCATTTTGATATATGAATAGAGGTCATAAGTTCAAAGGTCAAGGTCATAGATGTAAACGAATACTGAAATGGTTAATTATCTCAAAAACTTTGAACTCTTTGTGTAGGCATGTATATTAGAATATTGTAGGTATTTGCCTTACGGTCATTTCCATATATGAACGAAGGTCATAGGTTCAAAGGTCAAGGTCATAGATGCAAACAAATACTGAAATGGTGAATTATCTCAAAAATGATAAACTTTCTCTATAGGCATGTATATCAGAATGTTATAGGCATTTACACAATGTTCATTTTGATATATGAATGTAGGTCATAGGTCTAATGGTCAAGGTTATAGATGCAAATGAATACTGAAATGATTAATTGTCTTAAAAACTATAAACTTTTTGTATAGGCATATATGTTAAAATATTGTAGGTATTGGCCTAACGATCATTTTGATATATGAATGAAGGACATGAGTTTAAAAGTCAAGGTCACTGATGCAAACAAATACTGACATGGTTAATTATCTCAAAAACTATAAACTTTTTGTATAGGCTTCTAAATTGTAGGTATTGACCTAATATTCATTGCGATATTTAGATTAAGGTCATGGGTTCAAATTTTTCTTTACCTTTTTAGTTGTTTATAAACAATATATTGTAGCTAGATTTCAGATATATTATATGTAGCACTCTTATGACTAGTTATGTTATAATACATTTGCAAAAAATCCTTACATATAATTGGCCCTTACTGCTGAAAATTTATTTGGACATTCTCTTTAATTAATGTCAATGACCATTGAACCTCTGCATGAGATATGTACTCAGCTGCATGTGAGCATTAAGGCTCATTGACCTCTTGTTTAATATTAGGGTCTCCATGACGATGGAAGTAACTTTGACCATCCTTGATGGTTCCATACATGCATTTATTCGGATTGAACTATTTCCTACATGAATCCTTAATATTGGTCCAATGTGTGAATATTAAAACAGCCCCATGCTCATAGTCTGCACATTGCACACTACATGAACCCGCTATGTTGTGTTGGGAGCAATGCAAGGTGAACATAACAACCTCCTTTCAGTTACCTGACAACTTCATATACCTGACACTACATTGATGGAGACACTGAACTCCCTGTCTTTCTAATCTTTCGCGAATTTTAGTACTTTCAGTACTTTGATTAATACTATACTATTTGATTGACAGTTAAATTTGAGCACCAGGGTGTCTAGGAAAACAACGAAAAATTAATAATTTTTCAGTTTAAAACTTTGTGAAGCCCATACCCCCTCCCTCTCTCTCTCTCTCTCCAAAAAACCTTGTTCTTGGGTAAATTTTTACACCTTGGTGTCTAACAACAAAAAATTAATGATTTCACCATATAAAACTTTTTATATACTTTTTGGTGAAGCCCATACCCTCTCTCGCATTGTTCTCTTCTCTCCACCAAAACATAATTCTTTCTCTCACTCTAGTCATTAAGCATACATGTCTCTTTCTAATGTATACACAGTTCAATATCCCCAATATCCTGTATTGTGTATAAATTTGCAATTTATCGGAAAGCAGTTAAGTAAGTCGAGAACATTATCTATAGATTTCAAATACCCAGTTGACAATGTTTTAACGACGTTATTGAACGCGTCAATTACATGACTAAGACCCGTAATTCTCAGTTTCAGTATCTCATATATTACTTTGTCTCGGGTGATATATTAGTTGCACTTTTCCGCAACGATCCCTATACTTTACTCTCAGTAAGAAACCATTTTCTAAGACAATAAATCTCACCCTCTCCGTTGGCTCTTAAGAAATGCTTTCTCGAAAATCTTGACAACTTTCATCTAAATGTAATCCAACGTGGGTTACATTAAATTTTTTAATGTTCAATGCACATTTCTCCCTTACCAATATAAATTATTTGAATTTTTCATCCGAATAATTTTCAAAGGTTAGCAAGTAAGATAAAGTACCTCTGATACCCTAAAAATGTTTCTAACAATTTTTTCAACTTCAGTCATATATCATGAATTCAAACTGCTGCAATTGTTTTATTCAGAATAACAACTTTAATCTCACTTTTCAGTTAACATTGTTTATGACATCACAATGACATCATTAAACTTAAACCAACTATAAATACTGTTTTAAAAAGGATTAGGGGAAAATGTGCCTTTTTCAAAACAGTTTTTGTACCCCAGAATCACTGTGGAATCTTTTTCCGACTAGATTTTGTCTCATACACAAATCTATTTATTTTTTTCATCATACACCAGAAACATACATATTATAACTCAAAAATGAAAATCAGAAGTATTTCGCAAAATAATCCAGGATTTTAAGTGAAAATTCTGATAATTTTTAAACTTGGGAAGACAATTTTATACGATTTAAATGAAGTTTATCAACAATTTTATACTATGATAACTGCAAAAATAAATCAATTTAAAAAAAAAAAACCATTTACTGCAGTAGAAAAAATTTAAACATTTTCCAAGTCAGTCATCTGCTATTGCTATCAGCTGATCAAGCTCGGGGTTTAGTTGTCTTCATCACAACTCATTTATTTGTCTAAACTAAGTAAATAAACATTTTCCAGATTGCTGATGGTAACATCCGACAAAAGTTACTTGGTTAGTTGGTTGGATGTTGCTTAACGTCGCATCAGCAATTTTTCAGCTATTCGCGACGAGAACTATTTAATTAATCTCTATGGATTAATCTATGAACAATTTTTGTGTATGCATGTGAAGTGCGAGTGTGTTGTATGGTCTGCCTTGTACTAGCGTGCACTCAGGGCGACTTTACCGTGCTAGCTCACAGAGTCAGTATGCCGCAGACAAGCGTACCACTCCCCCAGTCCATTATACTGATACCAGGTAAATCAGTAAAGGCCAACGGTAAGGACAATTCACTTTCCCACATGTGGTCCGATCAGGACCTGAACTCACAGCGGTGAGAGACCCTGGATTTGAAGACTGACGTCTTATCCATTAGGCCACCGCGCCCTCAAAGTTACTTGGAACAATGTTCTGTTAAAATTTGGCCTTGTGATTGATCAGGTACAAACATTTTATGACAACATTTTAAAAAGTTTGTAATTTTATGTTTATAGTTATATTTAGTGAAAAACATCTTTCACAAAGAAATTTTACTAAGAAATACAATCAAGAAGCTACCCATAATACTCAAACCTTAATTGGTGCACTTTGACTTGACATCAACCAATAATGTTAGATTAAGTTTATTTTAGAATTGAAAAGTTTATCACAAATACATTATTTAAACAAAGACAGCAATGTGTTTGTGATATCTTTAAGGTATCATTATTCTCAAAAGATGTTTTAAAATAAATTTTTTGAAGCTATGAATACATAAAGTGTATCTGATATGAATGATATTTCACAAATAATTTTTTTTAAGCTGTGAATACATCATTCAATTCTAAGAAGAAATTCTCCAATGTAAAATTTTAAGACGCTGCTGCGATTACATCATCTAATTCAGAAATAATATTTTAAAATGAAAAATTGTAAGAAGCTAACTGTGAATACATCATTTTCCCCGCAAATTGAAATATTGGGAATAATTACGACATTCCCCTACAACTGAAAATCATAAATTCAATTACCGATGATACATGTACAATCACCAGGGCTCATAAACACGATATGCAGTGTCTATATAGACAAATCGTATAGCTAAATCATTTATATTATATCCAAATAAACATTTTATTTCATTTATAATTTTACGTAATTCTTCATTTGTGAGTTTAGGGGAAACATATGTTGGTAAATAAGAGCTGAACAATATATATGGTTATATACAGGCCTTTGGGGGAAATGGAATATTTCTCTTTTTATAATGTTTTAAAATTGTATTCCTTTTTTAAATTAATTTATATCTTAGGAAGTGAATGAAATACAGTCACACCTGTCTATAAAGGTCACCCAAGGGAACCAGTAAAACTACAGTCAAACCTGTCTATAAAGGTCACCCAAGGGAACCAGTAAAAATACAGTCAAACCTGTCTATAAAGGTCACCCAAGGGAACCTGTAAAACTACAGTCAAACCTGTCTATAAAGGTCACCCAAGGGAACCTGTAAAACTACAGTCAAACCTGTCTATAAAGGTCACCCAAGGGAACCAGTAAAAATACAGTCAAACCTGTCTATAAAGGCCACCCAAGGGAACCAGTAAAAGTACAGTCAAACCTGTCTATAAAGGTCACCCAAGGGAACCAGTAAAAGTACAGTCAAACCTGTCTATAAAGGTCACCCAAGGGAACCAGTAAAAGTACAGTCAAACCTGTCTATAAAGGTCACCCAAGGGAACCAGTAAAAGTGACCTTTATGGACAGGTTGCCTTTATATGCAGGTTCAAATAATATGAATAAAGAACAATTGGGATGCAATTCTACTGGCCTTTATAATCAGATGGTCCTTATATAGAGGTGGCCTTTAAGGCAGGTTGGACTGTATGACGTTTAAGTTTTAATTGTAGAATAAACACAGCTAGCTTGGATTAGCTAAGATCACTTGTTTTACCATTCCTCAGTCTTACTTAGCTACACATGCACACAATAGAGAGAAAATGTTGGGCAACACACTTTTTTCAGGGGGTTAACTTTCTGTCAAGTCCAGAACTCTTTACAGGGTTAATTTTCTGTTAAGTCCTGAACTCTTTACAGGGTTAATTTTCTGTTAAGTCCAGAACTCTTTAGGGGATTACTTTTCTGTTCATTCCAGAATTCACTCAACTGGTTCGGGATAAAAATAATATAAGTTAGACATCAGATTAAAATTTTTCTGACTCACACAGAGCCTTAGTGGCCAAGTGGTCTAAAGCATGTGTTTACAGGTCAGGGCGCATCTCACTACCTATGTTCCAATACTACTCGGGACTGATCCTCATACGAGAAAGTTTGTCAGTTTGCTTGACAAACATCTCTCAATCTTGACTGTGTGTAAAACATCATTACAACCAACCAACCAACATACAGTTGTACCTGCCTAAAAGGTCACCTCTATATAAGGGTCACCTGCTTTAAAAGGCCAGTAAAATTTTTATCCAAATTGTTCTGTATTTATGTTATTTGAACCTGTATATAAAAGACACCTGTCCATAAAGACCTCCACTTTTACTGGTTTCCTTAGATGGTCTTTATAGACATGTTGACTATCTACCTTTTATTTAAAATCAGCAAATATGTCAGGCAATTATATATTCTGAAAAATGATATAATTTATCAAAACCATTCATACTTATCCTTGAAAAAAATTGTGATGTAAAATTCTGAAATAATTTGGTTCTAAAAATGAAATGTGTCAACTATGATAAATGTTGAATAGTCATTAGTACATTGTATGTATTTTAAACAGGTCAATTTCAAGTTCTATTTCTATCTTTTAAAGTTTAAATGCTAGATTATGCATATGAGTATGAAATATTAGATTCCAGTCATTAACTGCAGAAAAGATGAACATTAATATACATTTCATATTTAAATCTGCCAAGAAAGCCATCTATATTTTAATGTTTATATGTGCCTGTTTTACTAAATATCTCCCTGACAGACATGAGTTATAATTGAACTAATTAAGGCAACTTATGTCATTGTCCATTGTCAGGATCAGGTTCAGCTTTACAATCTAGACCAGCCTGCATGTCCGAGGACATGTAACGTTTCTGTCAGATCTGTAATACATGTATTTTGGAAATCTTCTTAAAAGTTTGGCAATGTCTCGATATAAGTGAAATATTCTTGACTGGGACGTTAAACACCATTACTCCACTTAATTTTTATCAGTTAAATTCAAATTTTACGATTCAAAGCAAGTTTCAGCTAAATTTAGACACTAGTATCGCAAAATACCGGTTATTCATCTCAGTTTATTGTGTAAGAATACAAGACTTAACCCTTGGATGTCCACTGCAAAGTTATAAAGATCAGAATATTCATACATTTATGGCCTGGATAAATTTGTCCTGTGTTACTATACATAATATTTGGCTAAAGCACAAATGACCTTGAAATGAGGAGTGTAAAGTGTGGCACAGACTCCAAGTTGGTTTTATTTTCTCAGCTGCCTCAAAACATGAAAGCTTAGATGATGAGCCAGCATAGAATAAATCTAATAATGCTGTCATAGGTTTTTATCACCAGAGTTGTCTGTTCTTGGATTTTGAGTCTTTCTGTTAAAAGTGATGTGTTTTATGAGAAGTCCTATAATTTGTTTTAAGACAAGATAGCGAGCACAGTTCAAATATCTTATAACATTTCAATATGGCATGATGAATATTTCATGTGTAACGCAGACATTTAAATGTAATAAACCATTAAGTTTGTCAGTTCCCGAACAGTAAATGTATGTCCTGTGTAGATTAGATGTGCATATTTTATTGCATAAGATGCCGTGGGTAATATCAAAGTGAAAAAATAACTAACAAAAATATGACAAGTGAACTGAAACATGTGTTTTTATAAAATATTGCCCTCATATTCTGTAAATCACAAAAAACAACATAAAAAGTGCATCAAGGTTTTACTCTGTCTTTGTAATCTCTAACATCATAAATTCTGTTCATTGCAATCCATGGTTTTGACACTGACCTCAGCTGATTTGACCTTGACCTAACACATATTCACCTTTACCATGCTGACCTTGAATCTAATTTATACAACCTAGACCTTGACCTAACATAAATGAAATCATCTTGTTTATTCAAACACAAATCATCATATGGTGAATAGATTTTCAACTTTGACATCTAATGATAACCTTGAACTGTTCTGACATGAAATAACAGTCAAACCTGCCTTAAAGGCCACCCCTGAATAAGGACCACCTGCTTTTTAAGGCAAATTAAATTTTATCCGAAATGCTCTTTATTCAGGTTATTTGAACCTGTATATAATGGCCACCTGCCCAAAAGGGCCATTTTTACTGGTTCCCTTGGGTGGCCTTTATAAACAGGTTTGACTGTATATCATTTCTAAATGCTATCATAATCACATGTATGATATAATTGTGTACTGACAGACAGACAAGGA
Organism: Anadara kagoshimensis; assembly: GCA_021292105.1. NCBI lineage: Eukaryota > Metazoa > Mollusca > Bivalvia > Arcoida > Arcidae > Anadara > Anadara kagoshimensis. Next base: position 46,642,088 of record CM037857.1, read on the forward strand.
CAGACAGACAGAAGAACAGACAAGGACAGACAGACAGAATGACAACAGATAAATGTAACATTCTGATCTGTCTGTGTATTAATGAAATATCAAATCAATAACATTAAATGAAAAGGTAAAATGTATACAATAGGAGATATTGAGAAAGAATGGATACACATATTAACACACATACAATAGTTCATATTCTGGAAAAATGGCCACATACAATAGCAGACCTCGGGATATATTAACACACCATGTCAGTATAAAGACACGGATAATAACATAGTCTTTATCTGATAATAGTGTTTAATTAAATGTTATACAGGTTTTATGACAATATAGTAGACAATATGAAAATAATATTGATTGAATAAAGTCAGTCAGTCAGGGTAGATAGACAACATGTCAGGTATTATCACTAAAAGTATCCAGGTATTCAGGGACTGGTTCATCATAGGGACTGGTATTCGATGGGGCTGTGGTTTTCAATGTAGGGGCTGTGATATATACTGGTATTCACTATTGGGGTTTTTAATTTAGGGACTGAAGTAAACAATGTAGGGGCCGAGATATTCAATGTAGGGCTGTGGTATTCAGTCTAGGAACTGAGTTATGCACCATAGGGACCAAGGTTTTCATTGTAGTGACTGAGGTATTCACCATAGGGTCTGAGGCACTGACCATAGGGACCGATATTCATCATAGGGACTGAAAAATTCAGTATAAAGACTGTGGTATCCATTCACACTGAGCTGATTCAAGTGTATTCCTTACAAGGGCTGAGGTATTCGTCATACAAATACAGAATGGACTATCTCGATATAAGTGAAAGTACTCCATTCCACAGAGACTGATGAGTCACCACGAGTGACTGTTAACACATTTTCCAAATATATATAAGAAAGATATTGAAAAGAAGAAAACTTTCGCACTTAAAATATTCATTGATGACCCGCTGATTTATACCTTCTCATACAATTTCATTTTTCTTTTTTTAGATCCTGCAGTTAAAATAAAAATATTTTTTCCCATCTTAAGTATTCATAAGTGGCCTGCTGTTTTTGAGATTCATCAAAATTATTTTTAAAAAGAGAGAAAAAAATAGCTGATCCAACATTAATTTTATATGATATTAAAAAAATATATAATCAATCATGAATACAGACAAGATTTATTTTGCCAGCTACACAAAAATTTATTTATTTGTATAAGTGAAACCAGAAGTCTAAGAAATCTACTTTTATTTTATTTTCTATAAAGGATTTTTTTTTATAATTATGGATTTCGCTGTTTATTATATTTATATTTTATAATATTTTATTTTGTTGATATCTGAAAACGGTTTTGTTATACATGTACATTGACATTGTGTGTATAAATATATGATTATTAGGAAGTCTGAATGAATTTATAATTTTTGTGACAAAAAACTTATAACTGTTCTACAATATAAATGAGTAAAAAAGTTAATAGACTAAAAAAACATTTACCACAAGTTAAAAAAAATCCAGACATCACCTGCTAGGCCTATATGGAGTTATAGAAATAAATTCAGATGCACTACCCTTATGTTAAAGGGAATGAAGATATTTTTTTGACCATGCTTATTACAACATTGAACATAAGAATTATCCAAAAGCCCCAGGTCCCTTTTTAGACTTTATTCCAAAGGTTCCAAACCTATATTTTCTCTAATTACATGTATTTTGGAGAATTTTCTCAATTTGAATAATTAAGTTAAAATTGTAACTTTTACATTAATATTATGAATTTTCAGACCAAAAAAGATATAGAAAAGATACAATGATAAAGAGATACAAGACGGCACTGGTCCCAAGACTGGCTGACACCAAAGTCTCTGTTGATTGCCTTACATGTACACCAGAATGAAGAGGTTTTGTTAGTGTATGTATTTTCCCCATTAATTTTTTTTCTCGAAATGCAAGAAAGAATGTTTATTTTTGCCATTTGTATAGGCCCCTCACCCATTAGGTACAATCAAGCCTTCTTAAAGTCCATCTGTATAAAAGGGCGATATGAATTGATGTTTAATCATTTTTTTTAACCTCTAAATACAGACCACCTGTAGTAAGGGTAGAACTGTAGTTTAACAAGATTACTTTTCAACTTTTGATAAAACACGCGTCTCACATGTCATGTACTATGGGTACTCCTACTAGCAACATTGATGTAGTCTCAGGAAAAGCATCAGTGGACGTCTGGATCGCCACTCTAGGTTAGAATCGTAGTTTGTCAGTTTGCTGGCCAAAGGTCGGTGTTTTTCCCCCCAAGACACTCCGGTTTCCTCCACCAAACCGGTGACAATTTTATCCACATGTAAATGTCTACCATACAGGTTAATAATATTATAATATTTAGATTATACACCCACTTATATTGGTTACACAAAAATTACACCCATATGAAATGCCAGATTTCAGAATTTGAAAATTCCACCCATGCGAAATGCGCGATTTCAGAATCTCAAAAATTTCACCCTGCGAAAATAATCCTCTTTACAGTACCCTTTATCATTATTGTTAATTGTAAATGGACTTAATGGCATAGAACTGTAAAACCCTTACCTTCAAATCAGAATTCATCATATCTAAATGATAGTCGCCTGCTCTTAAAATGGGGATGAAATAACACAATTTTACACATTCAAATTTAAATTCTTAGAGATAATCCTTCTTTCTATATTGAACAAAATACATAACAGAGAAGTCATTTTTCCAACATTTTAGATATAACTGTGTGGTATTTTAATATATAAATAACATGTACACAGTCATATGGAAATGAATTGGTTGACGGTTTCATATATATATATATAAAAACAACATTTTATGGTGTTTTCAATCTAAGCTAATCTTCTACAATTCAACAGATATTTTGAATAAGTCAATTTTACAAATGAATATTTATGTGCGACACCTGTGCAATGTCTATGCTAACAGGTAATGTTCCTGAATGGAGGGTTACGATCACATAAAGGCCGTCTTTTTGATCTTAAATGCATTATCTTTCCTCAAAAGTCAGCTTATTCACCTGAACATTTTCCCTGCTAATATTGAATAATTTCTCCATTAATCTGTGATTCAGTGATTATGAGTTTAACTCAGCACACCACTTGAAACCTTATTATGAATTTTGAGAGGAGATACATGAAAAATTTTAAGAGTTACTTGACTCCGCGTGTGGATAGATGATCTCCTCGGCAATTCACATGCATAACTCACTTCTGAAAAACCAACCACTTCTTGTTTCGTAAATCTTTCAACAAATGAGTGGAGAAATGGACTTTTACTTACATTGAAGCAGCCAGTTTATAGATGGAAGAGGAAAGTGGAGTGCCTGGAGAAAACTTCTTTCTAACTAACTGACAAACTTTCTTCCACTAGGGTCTGTCCCTTTCTTGCACTAAGATCTGTCCCTTTCTCACACTAGAATCTGTCCAGAGTGAGATTCAAACCTTGGCACTCTGACACATAACTCCACAACTCCAAGGCCACATTCAAGAATTGCGATTTGACAAAATGTGTACATGTATATGATTTCTAAGCTGCATTTTCAACCCACAGCCACTGAGCTCTTTCCACCCACACCCCCTCCTAATGAAGGAGAGAAAAGTTTGCCGCATTTCAGAGAATGTGCATGTGGAAGCTGCTTTTATTTTAAGCTGCAACTTATCCGAGGTGTGAGGTGATAAACACAGATAATGCGTTTTTACGTCCCAGTCAAGAATATTTTACTTATATTGAGACGTCACCAACTATAGGTGAAGAGGCAGTAATTTTCATTTTTGAAGTCTGCTTAGGGCAATGGGCAGGGAGGGGTCTTTTAACAAACCATGCCTGTGATGACACAGGGCAACCTTCCATAAGACCATATCTGTGTAGGACTTCACATGTTTCTCAATTCGTTTTGTGATAATTTATTCAGTCTGTGCACCCAGGGACTTTCCTAAACCATTAAAACAATGCATCTAGGGACTATCAAAACCCATCACATACAAGGTGTAAAAACAGTCTGTTAAGTCTAGCTTAACACATGATCAGTCAACTAAAGGCATAGCGTAATAATTTAATTCTGGAGCTAAAACATTACTGAATTCGTAAAATAAAAGCTCTTTAAATAACTAAACAATGGCATAATTAATGAACGACACAATGGCATATGATTTTATGGTGTAATGGCTTATGATTTTTATAGAGTGTTAGTTAAACTATCCAATATTATGTTTAGCTCGCATGATGATTAATGCTTAAAAAATAAATAATGAGATTGTCATATGCCAAGTGACTAAAAACAAAAGGCCATATAAAACCATGTAGCTCACCTGTAGAGCATATCGAAATACAATGAAATGATGGATGATTTCTTAAAAACAAAACGATCAAAATCTAGGTAGATATAAGTCGTGTTCCAGTTGACTTATGATAGAGTGCTTCTTTACAAATTTAAGTAAAATTGGAATTTTGAAATATGATAGCAAAAAATAAATAAGTTTAAAAGCTGACTCAGTTGACCTTCATTAGAGGACTTAAGTTTTACATGTTGTATGTCAGGAATTCAATTTTTTTTTTGCAATGGAAGGTCCAAGACTGCTCTTTATTTTTGGTAGGTCCCACATAAAGTTCAGAAACTCCAATATCATCTTTGAAAGGTCCATGTGTAATTATGTTGTCAAATAGAAAAAGAAGTATTATCCTGGGAAAATATGGCAGGTCCATTGGACATTTACAGTTTAAATATCAAGGGTCCAAATGTAAATTCAATAGGTCCCTGACCTCAGACCTGAGGAATTTTGAACCCCTGTATGTAAAATCTGAATTTTTTAAAAGATGACAACAAAAAGTATATTCGTCTTACTAAAGAAAAAAAAAAAATTGCAGTTGATATGTGTTAGAGGATGTGATAAATAAAAATGAAATTTTAAGTTAAATAAATGATTTTTTTAAAAATTTTGACCTAAATAATGAACTGTAATTGTGTCAACTCATCATTATATCAAACTGATAAATTATTCAGAACAAAAAAGTCAAATTTAAATTTCTGATAATTTTTTACGTTTAAATTATGTGTTATATGCACATGTGCGACTTTCTTTCTTGGTATTTCAAACTCTTTAAAACCACAGAAATCGTATTTGATTTCAAAATTAGGGAGGGACAGGATTATAAACAACTAAAGAATCGTTGTCTGCATTGTGATAATAAACACATGTCCCTATTATTTTTTTTATTTTTATTTTTTTACCTATTTACATAAATAGAATTAACAGCTGTGTTATAATTAAGGTGGTTTTTATGGTTGTTAAGGTGGGTTTTTTGTTGTGTTTTTTAGTCTGGAAAATTGTCGTATTCATAACACACATTATCTTTTACATCAGTTTAAAGTTAGAAGCTTGCATATTGTTAAATTACTTCACATTCATAATTTTTCAGTTATGCATGCCAGGACATATTTTTCATCATTTTATATTTGGCGTTGGATGGTTGGCTACTTTTGTAGGTATTCTTCAGATGCTTTCCCTGTTTGACCGTACACAAGGAACATTTTTCCATAATGGTGGACAAATGAATGGTGTTGAGATTTAAAACTTTATTGAGAGCTGCTTTGGAGGAACTTCTATGGAATTTTTTTTTTCAATAATTTTTTACATAGAATGGGGGGAAGGGGTTCTAACATTTCAGACACAGACCACTCTGCTACCAAAGTCCCCGATTAGGGTGGAGAATACAATTCTTTAATTCCTAATTTCCTAGTATATCTTGCCTTTTTTATTTATTTTCATCGGCATTATCCATTTCCTGTCCTCATCCCACCAGTTTTGTAAGATCCTGCTTTTATAAATATTCATATGTATAAGCTACTCAGTTAAATCTTGCTCATATTTTATGATCTTAGGTAACAGCTTCGGTGATGTCATTTACGTCCCGATGTTACCATTTATATCCACTGAGATCTAAAATCAATCATATATATATACACATCCATATGTATTTAATATGAAACATGTCAAAGACATTGTAATATGTATATCTCGTAGTCTAGTACAAGTACAAGCATACTGATTCCGAGATAAGATTTTCTGATGACTTAATTCCGAGAACTCATATCTCTCTGTGGCTGATTCCGACTACCGAGAGCCTATATCTCTCCCAATAGCTGATTCTGAGATAAGATCTCTTGAGGACTTGATTCTGAGAACTTATATTTCTTTGTGGCTGATTCAGACTCCGGAGAGCCAATATCTCTCAATAGCTGATTCCGAGAAATCTAATCTCTTGATGACTTGATCTCGAGAACTCATATCTCTTCATGGCTGATTCCGGCTGATTCCAACTCTTGATAGCCAACATATCTCAATAGCTGATTCCAAGAAATTTAATTTCTTGATGACTTGATCCTGAGAACTTGTATCTCTTCATGGCTGATTTCGACTCCCGAGAGTCAATATCTCTCAACAGGTCATTCTGAGAAATTTGATCGCTTGATTCTGAGAGTTCATATCTCCCAGTGGATGATTTCAATTCCATGAGAGCAAAGGTTTCTCATTGGCCGATTCAAACTCTCAAGAGCTGAAATCTCTCAAAGTCCTATTCTGAGAGTTCTCATAATTCCTGCCTATCCCTTTAAGACCATAAATTTTTCCCACTGGTCCAAGGTCTGATCAACTGGTCTGGGACTTAAACCACCAGGTATTTTCAGCTGCCGAAGTCAAATAATTTCACATATATCAAGATAGTTAAAGAATGGTGGAGGAAACTGGATTACTAAAAAAAACAAATCAAAAATCACTAACTTTTGGTAACTGACTTATTTTATCAAAATAAGATCTACAAAGAGTAGGACTCGAACCTAAGCTGTGACAGGCACTGTGGTGGCACTTTAGACCAGATGGCCACCAAGCTCTCTATGTCAAGATTTTGAATATAATATTCAATAATTCAACTTTTATACTTTTCAGATATCTAATGAGGTCAGGGTAAAACAAAATACAACCACTAACAATTCAGCATACATGGTATTGCTATTTATAACCATTGATGGACGCTGTGAAAGCAAAATGCAACAACTGCCAATTCAGCCTAAACGGTATTGCGACTTAGCTGACCACTGATGGAGTAACCGGTAAGCAAAGATGGGAATACCCCCAATGCCAATTCAGTATACATGGTATTGTGATATATAACCACTGACGGACACTGTGAAAGCAAAATCCAACAATTGTCAATTCAGCCTAAACGGTTATTGCTACTTATGTGACCACTAATGCAAATTAAGCATACATGGTATTGCGACTCATCTAATCACTGATGAAGCTGGCAAAAATGGAATACTACCACTGTTAATTCAGCTGTACATGGTATTGCGATTTTGAAGTCAGCAAAAATGGAATACTACATCTGCCAATTCAGCAATACATGGTATTGCGACTTATCTAATCTGCAACGGTCAATGAAATTGTACCTAAAAGAAGAGTCTGAAACAAATCTACAATGGTCAGCTGATTCGATAATGTAACTGACGTCTGTCCATCCTTCCGATGCAAGATAAACATATTGGACCTTCTAATGAATTTAATTATGTGTATCAATACCATACATAGATGATACTTATATATATGGTAATACATAATAAACACTGTATAAGAAGTTATTATGGTTATGGTTAAGTGAACTTTGTCAGACCTTTCGAGGTGAGTCAGTATAATTGAAAAGCTACTTGGACTTACTTATATCAAGATGCTACCAGCTGAAGATGTAAAATTACCAAAACTTTGACCAAAATTCATCTACAAGGTGATTTTGATAATAAGCTTTTTACTGTCATATATATATCTACCATGATACTGGTCAACATTTTTAGCTAAGATCGTTGGTTCTGAGATGGCAGAGAAAAGTAGAGTGCCTGGAGAAATACACTGATCCTCTGCAGGCAAATTGACATACTTCCTAACGCTAGGATCTACTTGATGGGATTTGAACCTACAACCTCCCGTATATTAAGTGAGCAACCTACCACTGAGCTACCGTAGTGGGTCGACACTGTTTTATGAAACTCTATGTAATACACAATGGCATGTTTAATATGTATCTACAGCTTTGAACTTGTAGACTACAGTTAAGGTCCTTAATTAGTACACTGACCAGCACACAAAGGAAAAACATTACAAACAGCCAATGATAACACTTTATATGTTTATAGATACAAATCAACATCTTGTTTCCATCAGAGTAAGTATGTCAGCTCTAAAGTCCTCGTGTTTTGTTTCCATCAAAGTTTAGTATGTCAGGTCTAAAGGTCTCATGTTTTGCTATCAACACATGAATCTCTCTTCTAGTCCCATACAACCACAGTGTTCTTTCTAAAAGAAAATATGGGGCCAATCATCCTTTATTTAGCTAAAAAAAACCCATTGTTGAGACCTTATTGGGCCATATTTAACATTACAAGAATGCAAAATACTGGTGCTATGGTGTTTCAGAGGATTTTTTTTTAAAAATGGCGCCCTCTGAAAAAACCTATAATGAACTGTAAAGCAAATTTTTGATTAAAATTTTTTGTCAATTATAATGCGTTTCTTTTCTTTTTCACCTGTAAAAGGTAGTAAGATGATTGGGTCAGAAATGGATTTTGCTACCGTGTAATGGGGTTGACCGACGACTTCAACTTTACTGACTCCGGTTCACCGGAATACAACCAGATATGTACCTAATTTAGTTAGTGCAGAATGGTTTGGATTCACATAATTTAATGATTTCTTCCTTCAAAGATCCTTTGTTGTTATAAGGAGACTAAGGTGGCCAAGCGGTCTAGCTTATCTTTCAAATCTGAATTTGGATTTCATCCTAGAAACTTCATGAATGTGGAGGTGTACCAGTAACAGTAATTTTCATTCTTATAAAATTTTTGGATGATGGAGGAAACTGGAGTGTTTGGAGGAAAGCAGAGTGAACTGAAAACTTTTCTCATGCTAGTAGGATCTACCAGTGGGGTATAACCAAGGTGGTAGTGCTGTGACCAAAACACAGTTTGGCGAAGGAACCTGGGTCACTTCAAAACAAGATTTTCAGAAATACTTGCACTAATTTGGATACCACATTAACTCTGGTGTAGACAACAACGAAAATTTGAAAACTTGTTGAGAATAGCATTAAAATGTTTATAAGAGGGGTAAGTTTAAGGCACGCCACTAAAAAATGAAAAACCCATGCATATATCTGGGATATGTGTGCAAATTTTTGAGAAAAATTGATTTTGGAGAAATTTTTCACCTCAGGTGCCAGGAACTACTATGATAAAACCTAACTAAGATGCCAAGTAGTCTAAAGTCTGCACTTACAGATCACAGCACCTCTTACAGCCTGGGGTTTGAATCCCAGTCTGTTATACCATAAGGAAGTCCTGTCAATTTGCTAGCAGAAGGTCAGTGGGTTTTTTTTTTTTTTTTTTTTTTTTTTTTGGGGGGGGGGGGGGGGGAGGAGAGAGAGAACTACAATTTCCTCCACCATCACTGAAATAACTGCCTTGATAGAAGTGAATAACTCTTGACTGGGACGTAAAATACATGTACCGTTACTTTGCTCCTATATAACTCTGTCAGCTCCCTTATCCCCATGATTTTTACATCCCTAAATCTATTTCTACTTTAGCATCAATCAACCTTTTTTTACGCCAAAATGAAGGCAGTGAATCGAGAATTTACTGTGCTTTTGTTACATTTTCAACCACAATATCAGAAATTTTCCGTCTTACAAAACCATGATCTATTCAAATACCAGCTTAATCAATAATTTGTTATAAAAATAGACAATAACAGTTTTCATAAATGAATATCTATTCCCAGAATCCCACATATCAGAAAGAAAGAAAGAAAAAAGATTTTTTTCTGCATTCTTTTCTATTACAATATAATAAAACAGATCGTAACATGACTGACCAGCAGTCTGTCATTCGTTTTGTTATAATCATCAGATCTAAGGTACAAAAAACCTATCAAAAAGCAACACTTTTTACGGCATGGTGACATATTTGTTAACAACTAATATTATATTATATATGCCTAGCTGTCTAAGATGGGAGAGCATAAATATGATTGATGTCGTTAAGTTTGTCGAGTGACAGCCCTTCTTAAAACTTATGGCTATTATTCATATATGAAAGTAAAAATGGGAAATTAAATCTTCTACACTTATAATCTTAAATAATAATAAAAATACCATGACCTACCTGCATGCCACTTGATGTGGTTCGTTTCTCCTGAATTTCTGACATGTAGCTCTTAGCGCAAAACCTTGATGTAACTAACATATAATCCAACCAAAGAAAAAAAAATTAAGATAAATTTTCAAATTGGTATTGTGTGTGTATACTACAGCTAAGTAAATATAAGAGATCTATATCCCGCCTTCCCAGTATCCAATATTTTAACTAAGTAAAAACCAGGTCAGTTAATATTATACAGTAGAGGCACATAGAGAGAACTGATATAATCCAAATATGACCTGCGTTACACTCCAATTACAATCCAAAACCTAACACTTTTCATAACAAATCTGACAAATATCCTTGTTGTATTTAATGTTAAAAACAACAAATAATTATCCTATGATATCCCGCTTTCAAGAAAGAAAACTGCCATTTAGCATGTAACTACTATTGCAGTATACATATAGAATGAAGATTGAAGTCCTGGTTTATAATTAACTGCCTGCGTTGTTTGTATATGTACAGAATTAAAAACACTGTGTTGAATTCCCTCCGATGATCACTATAAAACCTCCTATATCAATGTTGTACTACAGGCGTCCGTCCACCCGTGACTTATGACACAAGATATACAGACTATCGGGAACACAATAAGTACACCGATTGATTCACACCACACTGGAGATGGGCAGGTATTTTGACACCACTTGGGGGCTTTCCAAGGGACCGTATCAAAAATCAATATGCCTACTTAATACTACTATCACTATCAGTATATATTAATAGCCTATGGTCATATGACTAGTTTTTCTTCCTAACTGAACATGAAAGATTAGATAAAGCTTACATAATCAGCCTAAGCTATCACCTTAAACCATTAATGTTTAATCTCAGTGGATATTTTTGATCTCAGAGGCCCAATAACGGATCAGATTTTTACTTTTATACTTGTATTAAAATAAATAAGACAATTATATCTACACATAGGTGTATAGTGGTTATTAAACAGGAACATGAATGTCCATTGCAATGGCAATTTAACACCGACATGAATGTCAAATAAACTGGTAATCAATCACAATTTCCTCTCTCTCTCTTTCTTAAATTCTTCTCTTGTTTTTTTCTTTCTATCAGTCAAATAAACCAGTAATCAATCCCAATAACTGTATCCTTTCTCTCTATCTTCTCTTGTTTTTTTCTTTCTATCAGTCAAATAAACCAGTAATCGATCTAAATATCTTAATCCCCTCTCTCTATCTTCTCTTGTTTTTTTTTTTTATAAGTCGAATAAACTGGTAATCAATCTAAATATTTGTATCCTCCGTCTCTCTATCTTAAATTCTTCTCTTGTTTTTTCTTTTTATAAGTCAAATAAACTGGTAATCAATCTAAATATCTGTATCCCCTCTCTCTATCTTAAATTCTTAAATTTTAAGTTTTTCTTTCTATCAGTCAAACTGGTAATTGATCTCAATATTTGCATCTCCTCTCTCTATCTAATATTCTTTTATTCTTTCTTTCTATCAGTCAAACTGGTAATCAATCTTAATATTTGCATCCCCTCTCTCTATCTAATATTCTTCTTATTCTTTCTATCATAAAAATAAATCAGCAATCAATCTAAATATCTTTATCCTCTCTTTTCTCTCTCTATCAGTGTATCTTTTATTCGTTCCTTATTCTTTCTTTCTATCAGTCAAATAAACTAGCATTCAATCTCAATATTTTTATCTTCATTCCATCTTAGTTTCTTATACTTTCTATCAAGTTTGAAAATGCATTTAAAATTTTCATCCATTGTATTGGCAGTAAATATCAAAATGTTCACCTTTTCTGTCTTTTTTACTTATTTCTTCTCTCTGCCTATTTCACATTTAAAATAAAATTATAAGAATTATTGTAAATATCTTTAGTCCTAAATATTCATTTTGTAAAAAAGTAATAATTAGCAGATCTTTTTATGTTTTAATTTAGGAAATTTTTTAACAACTTTTGAATTCACATTTTCATCTTTGAGTTGAGGGGGCCTGGTGGCATAGTGTTCCAAAGCATGAACTTAGGGATAATAGTGCTACTCATTAAAAATCCTGTATACATACCCAGTCCATCGGTTCTGGGATGGTGAGGGAAACCAAGTACCTAGAGAAAAACCACCGATCGTTGACAAACTTTCTCACACAAGAATCTGTTCAGAATGCAAACTTAAACCTACCTTAGGCCACAAGAGTGGCTGTGATTCATTTTTGTTTGCTTTAGCCCACTTGGCCACGAGTTGAACCTAGAGTCTTCGAGTTATTTGTTGCCTTAATCACCCATCCAGAAACCCAGGCTTGGTGGATTGGCTAGGGGTTGAACCCACTGTAGCCATCTGTGTGCATTGAAAACTCATCCACAACCAAAAGGCTCACGTCAGTTACAGAACCCATATTCAAGTCTGACATTGCACTTCCTCCCCCATTACAGGTACTATTTATTATCCCCTACCTTTCTAAGAAAGAGGGGGATATTAAATTTGAGTTTCCATGCGTCCTTCCTTCTGTCCGAAATTCTCAAAACTATGAAGCACTATTTCATGAAACTTGGTGCAAAACATCAACATTGGTAGGAGATGCGCAGATCGCTAACCTGTGTTGGTTTGCTCATTTTCCTGGAAGTTATTGCCCTTTGAACATAAGTGCAAAGCACAAAAAAGAACTGCTAGGGGGGAATCATAATTAACTCAATTTACTTCTCTTCTATTTATTAATTTTCTAATGATCAAATATCCTTAAAAGTACACGACAGTATGGTGATTTATAGTCACATGAAACATTACAACTATCAAATATCTATCATGTAATCTACATCAATCAGGCACCAATACTTTCTATAGATTCACAGATATTGTTTAACTAATTTTTTGTGATTCACTAATAAAAGGTTCTTTTAAAAAATCTCAAAATAGTTACTTTAGGCAAATTAAAAATAAAAAACTCATTTCGCCAAAGTGTATTTCATTTCATTTTTTCTTTTACTTTTAATGAATATACTGTTCTATCTATTCATTTCCCATATATATATTTTTTGTGGAAAACAGGGTCAATTAACTTTCAACACCAGTACATAGGTACCGCATACTTGCCTTATGATCAAAATTGACCCAAAATGTACTCCTAGTCTCAAGAAAGAGTAGGCAAGTATGATACTGTGGAGCTTGTATATAAAATAGAAAACAAGAGCACTACTGGGCGGGGCCATATATGTATGCCTATCAATGCCATAACTCCTGTAAAATTTCACACAGTATCTTCATTTTATAATATGATCCTGATCAAGCATGCTAAATTTGAAAACAACATTTGGACCACCAAAATAAACCTCAAGACGGACTAATAGCACTACAGTTTTTGCATATCCTTACCCTATACATAAAAAACTTTCATAATTTACATTTAAAAATAATTACAAAAACATTGAACTTAATTAAAAATATATATAAATTTTACTAAAATTTGAAAAATTGTTTAACACAAAAAATGATAAATAACAATCATGCATGATAAAATCTGGTAAGAAATAAAGGGAATATCTATTACAACAAATAAGTATTATACAGTCAAACCTTCCTTAATGGTCACCCTAAGGTCATTCTTTGTTAGCAAGAAAAGTCCAACTGTATATATACATTTTACAAAAAAATTTAAACTATGTTTATAAGAAAAATTTCACCCACTTCTGACACCATATAGAAAACATGTATCTTTAATCTTAAACCACTTTGAAAATATTTTTTTTTTAAAAGTGTTTAAGGAGACAATCAAAAAATTTTCACTTGTATGAAGTCAGTTAGTTTAAGAATGGTAGAGGAAAGCAGAGCACCTGGAGAAAACCATTAAATTTTGGCAAGCAAATTGACCCAACTTTTGTACTGTGTGGGGCTCAAACCTGGGAGGTGAGAGGCACTATGATCTGTAAACGCAAACTTAAAAAAACATCTGCGGTAATCATTCATTACATCTGTTTTGCATATAATTATATCACCTTTTCCATGTTTTTTCATATGCTTTTTATGTTTTCAATAAGAGCCCTCCCTAAACAGGTATTTTCCATATGGAAATTATGTACTGAAATTTTTCCTGTATATTTCTATACATTATGTTTTCCTGAGGGACCAGTGTTACTATAGTGTTGTTATGGAAAGTATAGGTAGTACTTTTGCCTTCTGCTTAGCCACCATACTCCCCACAAGATAATACTACAGTAGTACTGGTTCCCAAACAAAAACATAACAATGTATTTAGTACATCACGTGACAACATAGAGGGCAGTACAATATTTTGTACTTTTTTATTTTTTTATAATCTTGATTTAAAATAAATATGTCCTGATTTTCATCACCGATCCTCAACACCAAGCTGCTTACAAGTGTGGTTCACAGACTATAAAGGGAGGTAAATCCATGATCTTTTATTGTTGTTTCCAAGGTAATACCTGCCAAAGTGCAGCATCTGTCTGGAAAATAAAATAGTACAACAACAAAGCTGTCAACGTTACTAGACTCGTTGCTAACGACAGACAGAAACTATACAAAAAGGAACAGATATACATATCCAATCAGTGCCCTTCAATTGGTCATGTGATGTACTAAACTGTGATATTCCCTTCTAGAGATTTCTTACCTTATTCATATTTAACTTTTTAGACTTTAGATTTTTGCAGGAAATACTTTTCAGTGCACTATAATTTGACGATTTTGGGATAGAGGTTCAATGCAGCTTTATACTTGTTTTATAATTCTGAAATGGATAAATTTTATTTAATAATTAATAAAAGAATTAAGTACCTCATAAACTAGCTGTGAAAATAAATGTACCACCAGTATGATGGTCTGACAATTATACCAGTATATCAAATTATAGCTCCGCCCTATCCCCACCCTGGTAGATTTGTGGAAAAATATCCAGTGTATAACATTATCCTTGCAAGGAATCATTACTACTGGTGGATATGGAAAATTTTTTAATAAATTAAATCATTTTGGATGGAAAACTCCTACAATACAATTCAATAATCCATTGGAAATACAGAAAAACTCAATTTATTGACGCCATGTTTTCAGGCAAATTTTTTGGCATTATAAAGGGTTTTGGTGATAAATTGAGACAATGCTTATGAAGAAATACAAACAAAACAAAAATTGGGACTGTAAAATAATCTGATGATAAGCCAGGTGGTGAAGTTATCGAGGGGCATTAATACAAGGTTTTACTGCTATAGTAACACAGAAATATTATGGATATCACTGGTCACATATATATGAATTCCACTGAATTAAAAAACTGTTATGCCAAAAATAATGCAGTCAAAATTTACAAAAATTGTACAATACAAAATTAAATACTTTAAATAAAATATTTTGAAATACACAAATAAGAAGCCAAATAGAAATTGTCAAACTCAATTTTAATACTTTAAAATATTAGACTTAAGCTCTACATAATTAAGTTACTGAAAATTACAGCAGAGACAAAATTACTGTAAAATATTTAACAAGCATAATGGCTTATCATTCTAAAGCTGATGTTTATCCTCAAGACTCACTCTTCCATAAATAGAATGTCAATGAGTTGCAAGAATTTCCAGGTTATTCAACCCCAGCATTTCTATCATTGCCATATTATTTAGCAGAGTTGTATGGACTTGGGTGGTATAATATCTTCTGCCACCAAGGCCCAGTCTGTGTCTTTTGTACCATTGTAGGAGCCACTCTGTTTGTGACAGTTAAATACTCTTCATATCCATAGAAAATCAAATAAAATGGAATAAAGATTGATAATTTTCACTTACTTGTACATAGTCGTAACAGGAAATCTGTATGCACATCCGCGATTGTCATAAAATATGTCTCTAGAAGGGAAAATGTTGGCCTTATGTAGATTTTACATGGCGAAAATGGTGAAGTTTAAACTGAAAGTGATGTCCTTTGTGGCACTTTATGTCATACGCGCAACAGAATCTGCCATTTGCCTGGTTTTTCAACATGTAAAATACCCTTAGCGTCAACGTTTTACCCTGTGCAGATATATTCTGGGCTAATCGCGGATGCCCATACAGATTTTCTGTTACGACTAGGTACAAGCAAGTGAAAATACCAATCTTTATTCCATTTTATTTATTTTCTATGGATTTGAAGAGTATTTCACTGTCACAAACAGAGTGGTTCTTACAATAGGTTATCAAGGCTCTGTGTGTTGACTGGAGCTATGCGGCATCAAATGTCTTTACACATGATATACCACATAACCTAAGGCTCACATCAATGGATATTACACAAGTCAATGGCCTTAACTATACAGCCACACGTCTCGAACACAATGGGTAAACAGCCTTAACCACACAGCCACACATTTCTAAAATACAATGGGTCCACAGCCTTAAAACTTACACATTTCTCAAACACAATGGGTCCACTGCCTAACAACACAGCCCAGTTTTTTTAAACAATAAAATCTTGTGTTAATCCGGTTTGATAACTTTGCCATCTTGCTTATTGCCACAACAAAGATTTTTAAATTAAAAGTTAAAGTCTGTCCCGAGCCATTAGGCCCATCAGGCCGGAGCTTATCCCGGTTTCGGTGGCGTTAAGCGACTGAGAGTACAAGACTCTCCCCTGAATGGGACGCCGGTCCATCGCAGGGTTAACCCCCAGCATTTTGCTGGTACTCATTTATGTTTCAGCTGAGTGAACTGGAACAACGTGAAATTAAGTGTCTTGCTCAAGGACACAACACATCGCCCGGTCCAGGGATCGAACCCACGACCTTCGAATCATGAGTCCAACGCCTTAACCACTAGGCCACGCGCTTCCAAAACAAAGATTTTACTGTGATTAAAATAGTTTGAATCAAGAATGACTTCAGAATTATTGGTAATTTTCAACTGAAAAATATGTTTCTCTTTAGTTATCAAAGAAACTCGTGTAACAATTGAACAATGGTCATGAATACATTCTAAATGCCAAATTGGTTCTAAAAACAATTAAGATATGATAATAGTAAACATTTTCAAAAACCAAAAAATTAAGAAGTGGCGTTTTACATTCCAGTCAATTTTTTTAATTTATAGTATCTGGGTGGTTAGTTTTGTGATGGTGGAGGAAACCAGAGTTTCCAATTAATGGACAAAATTTCTTACATTTAGATGGTATTTGAAACAGGACAACTTGCGAAATTATGATCCTTTAGTAGGTGCTTTGGAGCTCTGGATTAGAGCTGCCTGCAACTGTATCTGACAGACCTATATACACTTTAAGACAAAATGGAAGCAAAATGTGATAACCAATTACCAAATATAAAACAAAACTGTTATCAATATATTAATGAATCACGATTTAGATGTGTATGATACGTGTATTAATATATTTTGTAGAAAATCGATGTAAAAACGATATAAATCTACACTCCTGATTCATTGATTCCACTTTGGATTTTATATACAGATATAGAAACCAAAATGGCGGTCATCTCTTGGTCATGTACACATGTGGAGATCATGACACCACCAAACTCTAAAATAAAACCAGGAGCCATTTTGAATTATTTTGGCAATATGATATCCTTATATTCTTGTTGCTACCGATGAGAAATCTAGCTATCTCAAAAATGTTTTGATAGAGAAATATATTAATAAACTAGAACTGTCTTTGAGAGCCAAATATCCCCCGCCCCCAACATTTAATGTTTTCCAGCAACCTTAACCTTTTGAATGATCAAGGTCATGACAAACCAAGGTCATGACACTTTTTTGAACCATTAAGATTATTCACGTGAAGTTTTATGACAGTTGTCCAAAGCAATTATGAAATATGGCACGGACACGATTTTACACGGACAGACCGACATGGTGATTCCCATATACCTCCCCCTCAAACTAGTTTGCAGGGAGGGGAGGGGAAAGCATCACTAATAATATTTTAATACATATCGTAAATGTATCGTATCTCATATAATGTATGTATCGATATATGCTGCTGAACCCATTTCAATATGTAGGCTGCAATGCCATTTTGCAAGAGATTATCTACCATAAATTCAAATAATTCAAAGTTAAAAATATGTTTATTGTGGAATAATGTTACATGTCTTAATGCACATTTAAAATATCAAATTTGCATTTTGTGGTGAAAGTGAAATTTTATAAAACCAAGATGTAACACTAAATACGTCAAAATGATTCTTGATTTATTTAGCTACTTGTAACTGCAAATGGAGGAAGAAAGGCATATACTTCTTATTCTGGCAGATGAAAGAAAGTGGAGATGTAAAATTAACATGAAATAGTAGAAATTATTTCAAAGCATGTCAGAGTGAGAACATAAAACCATCTTGTAAAAGATTCAAATAATTCTTCTATATCTTAAATTTTAAACTTAATACTATGTAATGAAGAAATATTTCATTTAGTTTAAAATCATAAAATTAAACTTAAGTGCTATACAGTTAGACCTGTATAAAATGCACAGACATATGATTGAGAGGGAAATTTAATCAGATAACAACCTCCATATAAAACTTCTGCAGTAGCTCAGTTGGTAGAGTGCTCCCTCCTTAAGTGGGAGGAGATGATGTAAAAATTATGGCTGTGCATTGTGCTGATGCGCATTATACAGCCATGCCTACTGTGACAGGGGATCTTGTTTATTTAAAGTTCCCATCCGAATGAACCATGACTTTCATTTTGTAATGCTGAGTGCTAAGCCAAAGAACAGTCACTACCCACTTTCAAGTCTTGTGTCAGCCCTGGTCGGGGTTCGAACCCATGACCTTCTACTTAAGGAGCGAGCACTCTACCAACTTAGCTACCACAGTGGCTGGCAAAAAAATTGGGTTAAATATTTAAAGGAATAGCTACTAAGTATTTTTATAAACTTTTAACCAGGCTCAGTTGGGGAATGAACACTAGACTTCAAATGTCTCACCATTTATACAATACAGCTTTACTGTAAATCTGATAATTTTCATGTTGGTTAAGTTTGTAAGAATCGTCCTTTCTAGACATTCTAGGAGTTCAAAATTATGTTTTGTAATAAAAGCTTTTGGTTTTATTTTTGGCAGGTCCAACATAGTTTTTTAAGTCCAATATCAACATTGAAATTGGGTCTGTGTTATCATATAGAACATTATCCTGGTAAAAAATAGTAGGTCCATTGGACTTTTACAGTTTAAATATCAAGGGTGCCAATGTAAAAGCGGTAGGTCCTGGACCTCGAACCCAAGAAATTTTGAACCCCTGCATTCGTGTACATTATTTTTGTGTCATCAGATGCTGTTCACTTTGTGTGATTTATATCAAAATGAAATATTCATGAAAGTTTTGTTTTATTTTTTGTATCTTGTTAGTTACTCTCACGGATTTTAGTGAAAATAAATCACAGATTTAAATACAGCTCAGAGACGTTTGTACTTAGTTACACCAAGACAAAACTATTATACATTCTAAAGTATGGCATAATACAGTGGTTCAGAAAATAATTTGATCGGTAACAGATGCTGTTTTGTAGCTTTTAAAAACATTCTGGTTTTATCAAATTACAATCAATGGAAATAGATTTAGAAAGTAATGGATTTCAATTCTTGCAAAAAATGTCTTGCGCGACCTTTGACCCTAGATATGAAGTTCACATGGTTGCCATTTTGAAAAGTGAAATTTGACGATGAGAATGTTAATGTGATACCTGACATGTAGAAAACTCGTATAAATAACCTCAACTATAAAATAGATACATTTGCCAAAATTTAATCAAAATCTGGTTTAAAATTCAGAAAATTTCAGATAAAGAAAAATTGCATATTACATAGTTGCACATAAAACATGTTGATAAGGAGCATATTTATATATTTTATGAAAACAAGTAGAAAAAAAAAATCTGATCCTAACCTCTTGGCTGGATCAGACAGTTAAATTAACTACTTTTTATCTCCACTGGAAATCTGAAGTTTTTATCTTTAAACATATAAAATCTGTAACATTTACAAAGATTTACCACATCACATCTAATAAATGCACTTATGCAGTGTTCAGAAGGGGCCATTTTGAAAAATTTCACTTAAAATTTCATAACATCAATATTTTTGCATTCATTCCCCTAAGGTTCACGTGTCAATAGAAAACTGCCAGGCTATGATGAGGAAACTGACAATCTTTAACACACTAGGTATTGTCCCAAGTGGGATTTGAAAGGCTAGTGGTGCTGTGATCCTTAAGCATACAATATTGACCACTTGGCCATCCACACAATAAAGGATATACAAGGCATAAAATCTTGTTATAAATGTCCAATGGTCCTTATGAAACCCCTAGTAACACGCCATGGAAAATAAGGACAAGTCTGCATGTACATACTTCCTTGGCAACATAAAGAGAAAAAAGATGCTAAAGGTAGACCACGTGACCGTCCAAACAGTAAAGGATACACATGGCATAAAAATTGTTAT
Organism: Anadara kagoshimensis; assembly: GCA_021292105.1. NCBI lineage: Eukaryota > Metazoa > Mollusca > Bivalvia > Arcoida > Arcidae > Anadara > Anadara kagoshimensis. Next base: position 46,662,766 of record CM037857.1, read on the forward strand.
AAATGTCCCATGGTCCTTATATGAAACCCCTAGTAACACGCCATGGAAAATATGGACAACCTGCATGTACATCCTTCCTTGGCAACATAAAGAGAAAAAAGATGCTAAAGGTAGACCACTTGGCCGTCCAAAGAGTAATGGATACACTTGGCATAAAAAATTGTTATAAATGTCCATGGTCCTTATATGAAAACCCTAGTAACACGCCATGGAAAATATGGAAACCTGCATGTACATCCTTCCTTGGCAACATAGAGAAAAAAGATGCTAAAGTAGACCACTTGGCCGTCCAAAGAGTAAGGATACACATGGCATAAAAAATTGTTATAAATGTCCCATGGTCCTTATATGAAACCCCTAGTAACACGCCATGGAAAATATGGACAAGCCTGCATGTACATCCTTCCTTGGCAACATATAGAGAAAAAAGATGCTAAAGGTAGACCATGGACCGTCCAAACAGTAAAGGATACACATGGCATAAAAATTGTTATAAATGTCCCATGGTCCTTATATGAAACCCCTAGTAACACGCCATGGAAAATATGGACAAGCCTGCATGTACATCCTTCCTCAACAACATAAAGAGAAAAAAGAAACTAAAGGTAGACCACTTTGCCGTCCAAAGAGTAAAGGATACACATGGCATAAAAATTGTTATAAATGTCCCATGGTCCTTATATGAAATCCCTAGTAACATGCCATGGAAAATATGGACAAGCCTGCATGTACATCCTTCCTTGGCAACATAAAGAGAAAAAAGATGCTATAGGTAGACCACTTGGCTGTCCAAAGAGTAAAGGATACACATGGCATAAAAGTTGTTATAATTGTCCAATGGTCTCATACCCTTAGTTACAGGCCATGGAAAATAAGGACACGTTCACATGTACATCCTTCCTCAACAGCATAAAGAGAAAAAAGATGTTAAAGGAGTTGCGTGATGAAACCTAATGCAGCAGTCAAGATTCTTTCACTTATATTGTGGCAGTCAATTCAAGTTTGGTGGAGAAAACCGGGAGTGAACAAAGAAAACCACCCATCCCTAGAAAGTGAACTGACAAATTTTCTCACACTGGGATCTGTCCCTATTGTGATTCAAACCTAGGTGGTAAGAGGCTCTATGATCTTCAGAGTTCACTTTACATCACTCTGCAACCATGGTCCAGATGTCAAAGGACCCAGTGTGAGTCTTTGTCCCAGAGCGAGTTCTATAATAGTTAACAATATCAACTATCGATATACATTTTCAAAATATCGCCTTATAATTCAATTAAAACCACAAAATGAAACATGTAAAACTAAAAAAGAGGCGTTCTTTTCTACAGAATATTATATATATTCGTTAACTTGCTAGAGGGAAAACTGTTATGTAACATATTTATTTTGATGTTCATTTTTTTATTTATAAAAAATGCATATGAACTAGAATTTAAATGTTGTTGCTTTAAAAATTCTGTCATTTAAAATAATTATTGTCGACATATATTTCTTCCCTATAGGTACAATACACACAGATCTGTCAATATTCAAATTTCATTGTTAAGTATACAATATCAGTTTTCAGTTGGTTTTAAACAGATACCTTAAAAAAGGTCAAAATTACAATAAATAGGCTGACCCAAAGCAGCCAACTGCATAATCTAAAATATCATTTTTTGTTGTCTGTCAAAGTTTTGAAATAAAAACTTTTTTTGACAATATTATGAATACAAAAGGTATGGTTTAAATTACGCTAAAATACACTAGATTTTAAATGAAAATTCATGATTCACTCTTTGTATTCAAAACAATTCCATTATACTGATATTTGTAATTAGGATAAAGGTACCCCCTGGTTCTCAAGGGAGGTAACTCTATGACAGCAAATTGAATGTTAAATACACATGCTGTTTTATTAAGGGAAATAACTATAGTCTATGAGTGTACATGTTCAACACACAGCCTGCTTTGTTAAGGGAAATAACTCTGAATTCTACGTGTGTATATATAGCAAATCAGATGATCAACACACATCCTGCTTAACCAAGGGAAATAACTCCATACTCTATGATTGTACATAGCAATTCAGAAGCTTTATCAAGGGGAGTAACTATATACTCTATTTCTACATAGAAGTTCTGGTCATCCTTTACCTCACAAAGAAAAAATACTATATTGTCACACAAGACATACATCTATACTATCATCATTATCACTTTCATCATTTTGGGGTATTAGTTTTCAATCCAGTGGTCTTAAATGCTAGGTTATCTCATCTCCTTGGTTAACCATTGCGGTAGCTCAGTTGGTAGAGTGTTAGCTCCGTAAGTGGGAGGTTGTGGGTTCCAATTCCGACTGGGTCCAAAAATTCATTTCTTCTATATTACTCTTTATTGACCTCACTCAATTCATTGCTAAATTTAAACCTTTATAGCACCAAAATTTGATTAAATGAATGGTGGCAATGAATCGACGAAGGTTTCACTGTGAATCTGTCAATCTCCACAAAACAAAACACAAATCCAAAGTAGAAAATAAATAAATAAATAAATAAATACTAGTAATAAATAAATAAATAAAAGAAAACAAACAAATTACTAAATTATATAATTATATATGTATTGGATAACTTACATGAATATATCAAACACACAGAATCAAGTTCAGAACAATTTCATCAACAAATCAATCTATACCATTTTGGATAATTTAGACAAAACTTTACTAATATCATAGAAAACTGACAAAAATAAACACAAATTTTTTCTGAAATAAAAAATTTGGTAAAACCTACGTCTTTTTGTCTTTTTCTTGTATAGTGTGTCAAATTTGACCTGGCTGTTTGACCTTTAATTTGAATAGTCAAACATACATACCCATTTTGTAATTTAGGGACAACAGGATATAACGTTGATATATAAGGGCAGGTGACAGGGATACTGGGTATACCGGGTGTTTATAGTAATACAACATGCTGTCGTCCCTAAATAACACAATCTATTTGCCCAATCTAATGTTTCAATTAAAGGTCAAACAGCCAGGTCAAACTTGGCACACTATAATATGATTGTGTACATAAAGACGAGGCAGATTTCAATACATAATAACACAGAAGAAAGAAGAGGAGGGATCAATTCAAGCAAACAGACTAAAGCAATATTTTATTGTCTCAGAGCAACTCATGTCTAGTTGAGATACTGCAATTACAATACCTCCGAGATATAAAAACTAAAACTGTAAAGTAACAATATCTCAGAAAATATGCTCTCCAAAACTGTAAATTTGAGAAAATGCAATCAAATTTCCTCTGAGAGTCCAGATCTCAAACAGTGACAAATAATGGTTAGCATTTGTCATCAAGCGTGTCACTTATAACAGTTATAAGCTGACTTGTAACGTGTTCAGTAATTTGAGAAATGATTGAAATATCCAAGCAAAACTACAATTACAATAATCTTAGATTATTTCATCTTGAAAAAGTATACAACTGAGAATATTAATGCCATTAAAATCTCGTTATAAACATTAAATGAAGTATTACAAGTATTTAAAATATTTCAAATGTCAAGAATCATAACCGATATAAAACTTGCCAAGGCATTTTTATGTGGGTTGAAATTCTGATCTGAAATATAGTTAGTTAGTTAAGTGTTCATGGATTTATTGTGCCTTGGTGGCCAAGTGGTCAAAAGCATTGGCTTAAGGTGCCTCTTGTTGCCTAGGTTAGAATCTCACTAGGGACAGGTTCTACCATGAGAATAATCCTCAGTTAACATGGTGCTTTTTTCCGGGCACTTCAGTTTCCTCTGCCATTCTTGAACTGACGACTTGATATATGTGAACAAATCTTGGTTAGGCTGTTAACTACATTACTCTAGTCCATGTATTGGATTTATTGCTTAAAACCCTTTAAAATGCCAAGAGGCCCAGGGACTTAATATTGTAAAGCTTGTGGTTACAAATCAAAGCACATCTCAAAAAATAAATAAATGAATGAACAAATACACAATTTAATAAATAAAAAATAAATTAATTAATAGAAAAAGATACAATAAATACATAAATACACAATAGAATAAATATAAATAGATAAAGAAGAAAGAAAGAACAAAGAAACAATTGAATAAATAAATATCAACTCAAAATCCTGGCAAAAACAATAATTAATGTGTTTTTCTAGTATATAATGAAACAAACAAAGAAGTTTCATATGAAGCAAATCAAATTCATGATGAGTGGGAAAAAAAGCTGAAAACCTGTCAAAATTCTCAGTAAACTAACGTATTCTAATCACAAAAAAACAGCTTGAAAAACAAAATGACAAGGAAAAAATCAATATCTACATACATATATACTGACAGAGAAAAAGTGGATTTATTTGTTGGATGTGAAATCCATTTGCCTGGCATTAAGAGCTAAGATTACATGACAGAGAAGCCAGCTATCCTCCACTGGACCTCTGAAAGAAATTCTACCACTTTTACGCCTCATTTAATTTCAATGACATAAACAGAGGCCAGATATATGCAAAAATGAACTTGAAATACAAATTTTCTGCTTTTCAGTGGGATTTTTGGCAAAACTTTAGTTATATTTAGAAACTCAAATACATTTTCTTAATTATCCATAGCTAACATCACACAGAAAATAGAAAAAAGAGATACGCCATTATAATTCAATTAAGTCCAAACAAATGTTCCAACTAGTCTAATAGTCACACAGTCACATATACAGTGAATGGGGAGTGGAGTGGGGTAATGGTGTCAGTCACGGTCAAGATTTTTTTCATGGATATAGAAACAGTAATTTGAGATGGCAACTAGAGAGTTGAGTTGAGTAGTAATGCTGTTTGACGTCCCAGTCAAGAATATTTCACTTATATTGAGATGTTGCCAGCTATAGGCAAAGGTGCTGAAATTTTGTCTGTGCATTGCGCTGATGGCATTATACAGCAGGATTCTTTATTGTGCCACACTTACAGTGTCACAAAATCTCATTTATTTTAAGTTTCTATCAGAAAGATCTATGACTCTTATTTCGTAATGCCGAGTGCTTGGTGAAAAGACAGTCACTACCCACTTTCAAGTCTTGGATCGAGCCAAATTAGGGTTCAAACCTACGACCTTCCACTTACACAGCGAGCACTCTACCAACTGAGCTACCACAGTGGTAATAGCATCTGGAGAAAAACAACCACCTTTGGCGCATCAATTTATTTTTTTCTGATACTAAGATATACCTCGAACCAAGGCACTGTGATTCATACTAAGATATACCTCGAACCAAGGCACTGTGATTCATACTAAGATATACCTCGAACCAAGGCACTGTGATTCATACTAAGATATACCTCGAACCAAGGCACTGTGATTCATACTAAGATATACCTCGAACCAAGGCACTGTGATTCATACTAAGATATACCTCGAACCAAGGCACTGTGATTCATACTAAGATATACCTCGAACCAAGGCACTGTGATTCATACTAAGATATACCTCTAACCAAGGCACTGTGATTCATACTAAGATATACCTCTAACCAAGGCACTGTGATTCATAAGACAGTACTTTAGATCACTTAGCTACTGCTCTCTTAAACTTAAATGAGTTAAGGGTGTTTAACGTCCCAGTCAAGAATATTTCACTTATATCAAGACATTGCCAGCTATAGGCTATACAGCAATTTTACTTGTGGGTTGCAATTTATTTTATGTTCCCATCTGAAAGAACCATGACTTTCATTTTGTAATACTGAGTGCTTGGCAAAAGAACAGTCACTACTCACTTTCAAGTCTTAGATCAGAATGGGTCAGGGATTTGAACCCACAACCTCCCACTTACTGAGCGAGTACTCTACCAACTGTGCGACTGCAGTTTTTCCCTTTAACTGAAATGAGGTTTATGTCTTGGGGGTATAGTAAAAAAAAAGAGAATAAATTTATGTTGTTCATTGTCATCAGTTCATATAACAAAAATATAAGTATCTACAATGTCAACTATATAACAGCTGGTTATATCTAGACATAATCTTTACTGAAATGTAAAACCTTACTCACTCATGATTATTTTTTATATAAAGCTGGCAATGTCTAGATATAAGTGAAATTATTTTAACTTGCATGTATCATTATTTATTTTATATGAATTTGTTTTCATCTAGATATAGGTGAAATAATCTTTACTTGCATGTATCATAATTCATTTTTTATGAAGCTGGTAATGTCTAGATATAAGTGAAATAATCTTAACTTGCATGTATCATAATTTATTTTAATATAAAGCTGGCAATGACTAGATGTAAGTGAATCATTACTTTGCATATATCATAATTCATTTATATGAAGTTGGTAATGTCTAGATATAAGTGAAATAATCTTGACTTGCATGCATCATAATTCATTGTTTTATTAAGTTGGTTATGTCTAGATAAAGTGAAATAAGCTTTACTTGCATGTAAAACCACATTCTGTCAATCAACATTAGTCAGGAAACAGTATCAATTTACAAATAGGAAATTTGGAAAAATAATTTTAATAAATAAATCAAAATTAAAAAAATTAATTATGACTGCTCGATGTCAATGACACTTGCAGGCTTAAGAACTGTTAAAAATATCGGAAATGTTAGTTAGAATACAATTAAGTTAAAGTAACCGCATAATTAATTTTAAATGATAAAAGTTCACCTTGTTACAATAAAGCCATAGATTAAAATAAAACACACAAATAATGACAAGAACCATAATTTAACAAACATGATTGGAATATTCTTGTAATGATGCAAGTCACTTGTAAATAAATTTTTTCTAATACAAGTTTGCAATTTAAACAGGTTTTTAATCTATTTTCAATTAAAGACGTTTGAAACGCGATGAGAAAGAGGGTTATTAGTTTAGACTTTTATCCTATATTTGTCATTCCTGTTTTATAATTATTTAGCTGATTAAAAATGTAATTTTATCTCTTATTTTATCCAAAAAATTATTCAATTTGAAATTAGATTTTGCTTTTTCTAATTACTGAATTGATAAATGGTGTAAAAAAGTTTATTCGCTTTAAGAAAAAAAAAATTCAATTACTCAATGATGATGTAATGTGCAATTAACACACCACACTCTGTGGCACAAGATATCAAGGCAATCCCATAATGCAACAGTTTCAACACACTCTGTATTGATGTCTCATCGTACTGACTCTAGGTCTATCAATTGACGTATCGCTGCCATGCCCACAATGTTCCGAAATGGCCGGATGCTTGATTTACACGCAAAAACAATGAAACTTGGTCTGAACTGTGCCATTTAATGATGTCACTGACACTAGTACGTTATTAAATGCCATGAGGCTGCTTTGGTACCTTGATGGTGGCCAGTGTTGGAACATTGTGGGTGTGGTCGATGAAATGTCAATTGGCTGGTTGGTATACATGTCTTCTGAGTGCTAGAACAACTTTAACACTGCATTACCATAGCAATAGAGGAGAGTATAAGGATACTTATCTCAAAAGAATGTATATGTTTTTATAAAATCTGGACAGGAAAAATAAGTAAGTTGAGTAATGGTGTTTAACGTCAAAGTCAAGAATATTTCACTTATATAGAGACATTGCCAGGAAAATTAAGGAAATAAGAAATAGGGAAAGCAATTAAGAACATGACACTATAAACATGGCAAATTGATGGAAACAAGTTTGTAGTGGTGGCCGTTGTGGGTCATGGTAGGAAACCGATTGAAACCACTGGCTATAAAACTCCCTCTCATCTGTGTGGACAGGTTTTGGAATGAACCATAACACATGTTATCTAGTGGACCACAGATCTGACAGTCACTAGTCTCTAAACACTCTTTAAAAACTTGCATTTCGACTTTAAATTTAAAATGCATACATCAACAATAATGTCAACAATAGCTGCACAGAAAAAGTACACCAATATCTCCCTCAAACTCCTTTGTCACGGCAAGCCAAAAATAAACCCTGTACATGCAAAAGTCGTAAAATATTAATCATAAATGCATTCACACTTATTCAACTTGTAATTTATCTGTCAACAACTGTAAAATTATCCATCCAGGGTCACAATTTGATAAAATTAACAAGTTATAACTCAAATGGGATGCCGTTTCAAAAGTGTCCCCAAAATGAGATATTCATAACTCTGTGCATAATCAAAATATACATAGCTAATGCACATTTATATTCCATCCAAAGATTGTTCCTGTGAAGTACAATAAAGATCCGTCACATAGTTTTTGAGAAAAGTAGTGGATAAAATGTTGGTGGAAGAAATGAAGTAGACACTATATCTCCTTCCACTTCATTTGGAAGTCAAAATTATGGCATTAACTTCAAAACTGTCTAACCAAAAACACTTTAATTCAAACTTGACCTGCATTTTATCAGCATAATAGTATTGATAGACACTATATCTCCTTCCACTTCATTTGGAAGACAAAATCATAGCATTGACTTCAAAACTGTCTAACCAAAAACACCTAAATTCAAACTTGACCTGCATTTTATCAGCATAATAGTAGTGATAGACACTATATCTCCTTCCACTTCATTTGGAAGACAAAATCATAGCATTGACTTCAAAACTGTCTAACCAAAAACACCTAAATTCAAACTTGACCTGCATTTTATCAGCATAATAGTATTGATAGAAACTATATCTCCTTCCACTTCATTTGGAAGACAAAATCATAGCATTAACTTCAAAACTGTCTAACCAAAAACACCTAAATTCAAACTTGACCTGCATTTTATCAGCATAATAGTAGTGATTTTGTTGCTGGTTATTTATATTTAAGTGCCTCATTACCTACATTCAAATCTTAGTCAGAACCAGCAGGGGTTAAAACCCTGAGGAAGCGAATGAAAATTTCACCATTTCAGACCCTTTTGTTATCCTCTGTTTAACAATTTTCACTCAGATTATATCCGATGCCGATTCATTATAGTATATGTAAATGTCTCATGTAATTTCCTATTGCAACAAATGAAGAAGATGAAAGAAAAACAAACTTCTGTAAGTTAGAGAAGTAATGTTTATATTGTACAGCCATATTAAAACCAGCGCACACCCAGTTTAAAGGTGAATTAAGACAAAAAACTCCAACAGAATTACAATTATAAATAACATTTCTGAATAACAATGATAATGAGCAAAATGGTGTACCCATCATAACCAAGATCTGTGGATTAAAACCCTGCCATACTAATAATTTTTACTGAAGTTTTTTCTGAGGCCTTTAATCTTCATGCATGTGGTCCAAAAGATCTATAGAAGATTATAAATCTACAAGTCACATTTCAATCTATCAGACTTTCTAAGTGTAAGGTACCCGAGGGTAATTAGACCTGTCAGCAAAGTAATGCTGTTTCATGTTCCAATAAAAAATATTTCACTTATATCTAGTAATCATTTTAGGAAGATGGAGGGAACATGAGCATCTGGTGAAAAAACCACCAACCTTCATAAATGATTTGTCAAAATTTCTCAAACCAGAATTTGCCAAACTTAAAAGACTGATTTATACCTAGGTGGTGAGAGTTCATGTGGTCCGCAAGTCGACCCTTCAGACTTCTGAGGTTTTAGTGGCCTAGTGGTCTAAAGTACATACTTACAGGTCAGTGCCTCTTACACTAGAATCTGTCCCCACTGGGAACAGATTCTATTTAGTGTCAAAAAGTTTGAAAGTTTGCTTGTCAAAGATCATTGGTTTTATCCAGTTTTCTCCATCATCCCAGACCTGACTGCTTTGATACAAGTGAAAGAATCTTGACTGAGGGATAAAAAAAACCTCCGAAAGTTTGAAAGTTTGTTTGTCAAAGATCAATGGTTTTATCCATAGAGATACTTCAGTTTTCTCCATCATCCCAGACCTGACCGCTTTGATATAAATGAAAGAATCTTGACTGAGGGATAAAAAAAAACTCTGAAAGTTTGAAAGTTTGTTTGTCAAAGATCAATGGTTTTTATCCATAGAGATACTTCAGTTTTCTCCATCATCCCAGACCTGACCACTTTGATATAAATGAAAGAATCTTGACTGAGGGATAAAAAACAAACTCTGAAAGTTTGAAAGTTTGTTTGTCAAAGATCAATGGTTTTATCCAGGCACTTCAGTTTCCTTGACTCTGGCACACCCCCTTTCTCTTATAGATGTAAGTATAAGAAATAAGTCTACGGTAATACAGAAATAACATTACATTTTTTCACCCCATTTATATCCCAGGCTTATCATCAAAGTTAGATAATACAGGAACAGCTGACATGTTTACTGAATATGTTGGTAAATTCCTCCATAAAATGGGGATAAAGATGACCTGTTTTTATAAAACATTATTTCTACAGTCCAATAGATAACACATATCTATATTAATTAATATCAACAACTACAAAATATCCAACCTGCCATTTAATGCCAAGTATAAGTTGGTTACTTAACATTTGTAAATCTTAATTCTGACCCAGCTTTGAAAAAAAGAACTTGCACCTCCCATTTACAAAGTGATAACTCTACCAACAAAGTGTATTGCATATTATTACCTCTTATATTTCTTTTTATTTGATTGGGCAACCATTTTGCATAAAAGAATTTTCCAGGGTAATATGAAAATTTCTATGAAAATTTCATGAGATGTACAGAAAATGTCAAGGGTCTTCTGATCACTTAATCAATGTATGGTGGTTCAAGTGTCATGGCTGCCTTCATGTCTATGCTTTCCTTTTTACGAGTAACAGGAAGGAGATCAATTGCAAGTTTGGACCAGGGATTGAACCTGGACCTCGCATACTATATGCGAGTGCTCTACCAACTGAGCTACCCAGATTGCTACTTTCCTCCCATTATTTTTGAGTAAAGTGAATAGTGAACAAATGTATTCACAAACTTGAAAATAATTAAAATGACTCTCCTTTAAAAAACAAATCAGGATTTTACATTATATTTAAGGTCTTTTGATGGTCTGTGTGAATCCTGAAATAGAATTTATTGGTATATAAGGATGGAACAAATACAGAAGATAAATGTGTATGTATGTCTACATGGGTTGTAAGATTTAAGTTACAAATGATTCATTATCTGCATGCTGTCGAATTCCTTTTTAGAAATTTTCAAAAACTAAAATATTTTACCATCATTTAAGATAAGATAAAGACTTGTTTTCATAAACATCAACCTTTTCATTTTCATTTTTTTTAACTTGGCCTTTTGAGCAATCTTTCTCTATCAAAATCTAAATATATATATATATATATATATATATATATATATATATAATATACACACACACACACATATATGAATTTTTGTAATAAAGAACTTATTTAGCTGGTACATTGTATCAGATGTTTTCAGTGATAACCTGCAGTTTTTAAAATTAGATTTGGGGCATCAATTTCAGTGAAATAGATTCTAGAAATAGATCATGGCAGTATTAAACCGACTGAAAAAACATGTGTACTAAAAAATTTGACCTGGCCTAGGAAAAGTACACCATGATAGCCTAGTTTCTGTAGCACTCACTAATTGTCAGGAAAACACAGGTCTGGTAAGACCTTGCCTATCTGTAGCGCTTGCTTACTGTGTCAGGAAAACCATAGGTTAAAATTTTGAGCTTATAGAAGACCTGGCCTAGGAAAAGTACACCATGATAGCCCAGTTTCTGTATCATCAATTATAATGCAGGGAAATCACAGGTTAAAGGTTTAAGCTCTGATTTTGTCATACATAGAAGACCTGCCCTAGGAATAGTACACCATGATAGCCCAGTTTCTGTAGCACTCACTTACTGTGTCAGGAAAATCACAGGTTAAAGGTTTGAGCTCCGGTCTTGTCATACATAGAAGACCTGCCCTAGGAATAGTACACCATGATAGCCCAGTTTCTGTAGCACTCACTTACTGTGTCAGGAAAATCACAGGTTAAAGGTTTGAGCTCCGGTCTTGTCATGCATAGAAGACCTGGCCTAGGAAAAGTACACCACTATAGCCCAGTTTCTGAAGCACGTGTTTACTAATTGTCAGGAAGTCACATGTTAAAGGCTTGAGCTCCGTGTCTTGTCATACGCAGAACTCTTCATACTGTTCATAAGGTGTGATAAACAATATAGATATGTAGCTCAATTAACTGGTACAGCACTTGTTTATATAGAGGTTAATCAGTTCTTTTCTCATCCTATTGTTTAGCCAACAACAATGACCTGTCCGTTTGACCTTTCATCAGGAATATTCAAATATGATGATCTACTCAATATATGGGTAGTGTTAGGATTCCTAGGATACATAAAAAGCACAAGTTTAAAGGAAATAAACACCTGTGTTCCCTATACATAAATGTATTGTTCCATAATATATATTTAAAATAAAGGTCAAGTTGATAGGTCAATGTTGTTTGCCTATACCCAATTTATCAGTTTATTAATGAAAACATTAGTGTGTTAGCAATACTTACCATAGGGCAGTGGATATAACAAAAGTTATAGGAGGATAAAACCAGACTTTTCTGTATGAAAATCCAGTTTTTTTTCACCATGATGCTAAATAATTTGAATATACTTTTGAATAAGTCAATTCAGTACATTCAATCTCTTGCGATTTTCACAAAACTAATCCACCTGTTGCACCAAGTGCCCTTTCTTGGTATAAAACTTGGCCATTCCGGATGTCAACCAAGATTTCCTTCTATTGCATCCTAGAAACACTCCTCTAATTTGAATGAATTTCTTCTGCTATATTTCATCCCTGAAATCCCACACAAGCCTGCTTTCTTTTTTTTTCTTAATTTTGGGTATATTAGGTACCACCTAAAAACCATTACCTGTCATGCATAAATTATACTTACGGTTGACAGCCCTCCATCAATATCTAAAGCTGCCGTCTGTAAATCCAGATCTGTAGTATCTATAAATAGATATAGAAGTCTTAAATAGCTGGTAACATCTCAATATAATGACACTCATGTAAAATCACCCTTCATTCATTTTTCTGTACATATCTTCAAGAAAGAACCTTGTTGAGCGAGCTCATATATGCCACAGGCATACATATTGGACTTAAAAGTTATCCAGTCATTTCTGTGAAATTTTCAAGTCAAAGGTAAAATCATAAGAGCTGAAAGATATCTAATTTGGTCTGTACCCTATTATGGTAAGCTCAGATACCCACAAGCTCAAAGTTATCCAGTTTTTGTATTCATGATAAAACATTTAAACCAATTTTCACAAGTTTTTCAAATGTTTAATCTGCTCTGTACTAATATTTGCATCTGATGAGTTTTTGAAGTTTCAATAAAATGACCCATCATGATGTACATTAGCTTAATCTGTTTCCCTTGTCCATTTCACTGTATCAAGCAAAACAGCATATGGTCCAAAAAGTCCTACTTCAACAAAAAAAACTTTTTTTACAAGACGAAAAACTGAAGCCCCGATTTAATTCAGAGTCATAAAACATCTTGGGTAGTACATTGGTAGTTAACTTATTAGAGATCAAAACATTCAGTTCTTAAATGATTGAGGAAACCGAAGTACCTAGAAAATACTACCCACCTTCTTTAAGCAAACCAACAAACTTAAATTAGGATAGGTTTGAGTAGGATTCGTATAAGTTAATCATCCAATATTAGGTCTGTAGAACACCTGACCACTGAGGCACTGAAAAGAGCAGTGGGTTTGTAGGCTAAAAACTTAACTATTCATCACCATATTATAGATAGTATGTTCTTGAAAATCCACAACATAAAATGGTCAAGCTGACTACAGTCTTAGAGGGATATATTATCATATTGTACTACACTATATTAATACAAATATTATCTTTACCAATGTCAGCAAGGTCTAATTAACCTAAACTTATCAAAAGAAATAACCACACTAATAACCAATTTTGTACAAGTAAGTGTCTAAGTTAATTATCTGAAATTTACACCATTTAATTGATAAATCTAACAAAAAAGTAAATAAATAAGAAAGAAATATAAAAATATGCATGGAATAAAAAAGAAAAAAAATACATGTAATAAAAAAAAACTAGAACTGTCTCTTGAGAGTCAAATACCCCCCCTCCGACATTTACTGGTAATGTTTCCTGTGACCTTGACCTTTACTATATGACCTTGGTTCAAGGTTATGACACACCATTTGACCATGGAGATTATTCAAGTGAAGTTTTATGACAGTCGTCTAAAGCATCTATGAGATATGGGCCGGACATGATTTTACATTGACCGACGGACAGACAGACAGACAGACATGGTGATTTCTATATACCCCCTCAAACTAGTTTGCATGGGGTATAATAATAATTTGGTATGTTAAACTTCTTACGATTTCAGTATCTTTCTACAGTCAAACCTGCCTTAAAGGCTACCTCTATATAAGGACCACCTGCTTATAAAGGTCAGTAAAATTGTATCCAAATTGTTCTTTATTCATATATGTATTATTTTAACCTGTATATAAAGGCTACCTGTCCATAAAGGACAATTTACTGGTTCTCTTGGGTGACCTTTATAGACAGGTTTGACTCTACTTTAATACATTTTTTAAAAATTTATTTACAACCAATTGGCATGACCTAAAGTTCCATTAGTTAGTATCAATTAACTTAGCTTGGTAAGCACATGATTCATACCACTGGGTGGGTCCTACAGAAGAGGCCTTAAAAACTGATGCACCGTGCCACAGCAAACATGGCCATAAAAGAACCCTCCCTGCACATTGCCCTAGGAATACTGCAAAGGTAAAAATTTCTGCAACTTCACTATTGTTGGTGATGTCTTGATATAAATGAAATATTCTTGACTGGGATGTAAAACCCCATTCAATCAATCAATCAACACACCACTAGACAACAAGTTCCAAGTTATGTAAGGGAACTATATATATTCTAATAAAAGTTTGATAACATCTGACATTGACAGTAGAATGAATGATTGATTAATTGATTGATTGACTGATTGATAGTTTTTTTTTTACATCCCAGTCAAGAATATTTCACTTATATTAAGGCATCACTAGCTTTAGGTGATGTAGCGGAAATTTTTATCTTTGCTTTGAGACAGGACATTGGTTTTTAAGGTCTCCTTAGAAGGGCCCTATGACCCTAATTTCTTAATGCTGAGTGCTCGGTGAAAGAACAGTCACTACCCTTTTTTCAAGTTTTGGTTGAACCAACAACCTGTATCAAGTTTCATCAAAATTCATTAAGAATAAATAGATAAGACAGAAAGACAAAACAAATATAATATAAAGTAAATAACTGACTAACTCTGGTAGAAAATTATAATTACTTTTATTGTGTTTAGAATATTTAAAAAATGTTAAAATTAAAACTTAATTGATTTTAAGAATTGGTAAGAATAAGCAAAATACTGCATATTGTAAATAGAAGTATGTGACATCTGAAATTTTTTTTAACTCCTTCTGTGAAAGGTGTTTCAATTTAACTGTGAACTTTATTCGAAAAGTTCAAATATTGCTGGCAACCTGAATGATCATTTTAGGTAAAAATCATTCAGAATAGGCTGATGGGTAAAAATCTAAAATATGGGTGCTTGAATTACTGAATTTTAGAGGTAAAATCTCTAGGCAATTTTCAGTGCATGCATTATTTAATAATCAATTAAGTGCTACTAGGAACTTTGGTGGCTGAGTAGTGTACAACAGCAGCTTATGAATCATAAGCCCCTCTCAGCACCAAGGTTCAAATCCCACTTCCACTTCAGATGATTCTAGTGTGAGAAAGTTTATCACTTTTCTTGCCAAAAAATTGGTGGTTTTCAGAATACCGGTACTTTGATTTCCTCCACCAAGAACTGATCACCTCAATATGTTAAGTGTAAGAATGCTGGCTGGGGCATAAAACACTTTTCCTTCACTTCCAACTACTCCTCTAAGTACTCAATTCATTCATTAAGAAATTGACTACACCTTAATATTTTCAAACTTAAAAACGGGAAAACACATCTTTGTCAATAAGCAATGTAACGCTACAACAAAGCTGATGGTTGATTGATTGATTGATTGATTGAATGGGTTTTTATGTTAAATTCAAGAATATTTTACTTATATTGAGACATCACAAGCTAGATGTGAAACAGCAGAAATGTTTACTGTTAGAGTGTGCTCAGCAAAATATACAAGGAGGGTTCTTTAATATGTAATGCCTGCTTTTAATTTTTAACATTTCTTCCGAAGAACCCAATGACTAATTTCTAAATGCTGAGTGCTTGGCGAAAGAACATTCACTATCTTTTTCAAGTTTTGGTCAGACCTCAATCAGATTTAGAACCCTCACTTCCTACATGCAAAGCAAGAGTTCTACCAACTTAGTGGGCACTCAGCAATGAAGAACTCCAACAAAAGGGGGTTATGAATCTTGATACACAAAAGCACTCCATGTTGAAGGTACCACAGTGCTTGTCGCTGTTTTTAATTGAGAAATAAAATAAATCTGATGACAAATATGGACACACACAAGCCATTAATGTCTTGTCTTGTATTTATAAAAGTTTTAGCTCCAAGGAAGATGAAGCACTTAAAAAACTTGAATTTGACAAGATGCATGTAATATCCATCCCGAAGGCAATAAAAGCTGCATATATATCATAGGATGTGTCGCATAAAATTATAAAACAACTATTATCATAAAATACTCCATTAGAAGTACTTAAAATCAAATAAAACCAAGTCAAAAAGTGTGAAATTGTTAGTTAAAACAAGTTTCTTTTCACTGTTTTTATCATGTCGATATCGCACAAATATTATTACATTATTATCATATCAATAATTTACAGACATACGGTATTGCTGACGCGCGTCGTTCCGTTTTTACAAAAATCTAAAAATATTATTTTATAAAAATTTGGTGTAGCATTTTCTGTGAGAATCCTTCAACTATTTATAAGTTTATCATATCATAAACACAGGTCTAAAAATACTCATTTTACAAAAATCTGGTGCGAAATAAAACTGAGGAAGCATTTTCTGTTAAAATCCCTTAACTGTACAAGTTCATCACATCATAAACACGTTTCGTGTTCGCATGTCAGAAGATGTGGCAGTTATACACCTATGAATAGTTGTGCTGTTCCTCAGATTTGCACTCGCATGACACTTTTTTCCTTAGAGAAATCAGAAGAATTATGCAGAGTTAAAAGTTTCCATAGCATGTGGAAATGTGATCTTGTCATGTGCATGTAGCACTAAATTTCATTTCTTATCAAAGAATATTGGATTTTGAGAAAATTCACTTGAATTAAAAATTTGCTACATCATGTATTTTAAGCTTCTACTTCTCAACAAGAATTTTTGTAAAAATAAACATTATTGTGCTGTTTTTATTTATTTATTTATTTATTTATTTATTAATTATCTTTTTTAAACTGACAATCCTTTCATCCTTTTCCTATAATATTTTCTAAAATTCCAGATATCCATTTTATACTTTATTTTTGTCTCTATACTATTAACATTTAATCGCGCTGGAAGTTCAAGTTATTGGTCATGACAGGGGTATGACAGACAAGATCTTGCTCTTGGAGTTGAGTATTAGTGTTTAACATCCCAGCCAAGAATATTTCACTTATATTGAGATATCACCAGTTACAGCCAAGGCTGCAGAAATTTTGCCTGTGCATTGCACTGATGGCATTATACAGCAGGGTTCTTTATCATGCAATGCTTTTCATGACATGGAAACTTATGTATTTTAAGTTCCCATCCAAAAAAAAACATGACTTTTATTTTGTAATGCCTTTTGCTGGACAAAAGAATAGTCACTCCCCACTTTCAAGTCTTGGGTCAAAACTGGTGGGGGTTCAAACCCACAATCTCCCACTTACAGAGTGAGCACTCTACCAACTGAACTACTGCAGTGGTACTTGCTCCTGGTCCACTGAAAAAGTGTAAATGGAGATTTTGAATGATTTTCTGATTTTATCACCTTAACTTAAATTTAGCAAATTTTAAATTTAAATAATTCTGCAAATTGTTAAGATACATGTATTTAGGAATTTAAGATGTTGACTGCAAGCTTAAAACATCTGCATTTAGTTTCGTCAAAAATATACAGCCATAGTTCCAATAGAGATAGCCAAAATTTGCGAAATTTATGTTAATGAAAATCTTAGTTGAGGAATGCTAATGAAACCGAAGCCAAAATCTACTGTACTAGGACGTAATATGTAAAAAACAAATATTCTACCTATGTAGCTGTATAAAAGCCTTGTTTATAGACAATACATGTATATGATTGATGTTAATAATGTTAATTTATTCTACAAGTGTTAAAATGACAAAATGTTAATAAATCACCGGAAATTTTACAGAGAGATGGATTAGAATGATACTCCATTAAATGACTAATTTGATAGAAAAAAGAATAATACAAAGGGAATTAAAATTGGAAAATAATGTTAATTTCTTTTATTTTCAAATTAATTGTATTTCTAATTTATTTCTTTTTTAAATTATTTATATATTTTTCTAATTGTCAATTTATGAGTTGGAAAAATGCAAATTGAGTTTGCATGCATATAGCATAAAATTTTATTTTGTTGTTGCTTACATTTAAAGAGTTTCCACCTTGGGGCCCAATTTTTCAAAGCTCAGCCAATAAGCTTAACAAGTTGGATTTGGGTAATTTGTGCAAAATCAAACGTTTTTAAAACTTCTGTCCAAAAGTTAATGTACACAATTTCGAATATCATTTAAAAGCTAAATCAAAAATGTGTATCAATAATAAAAATGTTCAAATTTAACAAAGTTCAACCATTTTAAAATATTTTATTAATCATTTAGTTACTATAACAGAGCTTTAAACAACATGTCCTGATTTCAAGAAATCTTTTGACATGGAAAACACTTAATTAAGTGACAAAATAATGTCTAGTGTGGTTAAAGTACTTTAAACAGACCAAAATAATTCTAATTATATTTTAACTAGTGGGTTCCTAAAAAATTGGGGCCCGGAGATTGTCAAGTGGCCAATATGTTGGACTTCAAAGGGGGCTGTAACTGCAGTGGTTGTAACTCTGCAGTCATTTGAAATGGAAAAAGAGTTTCTTTGCCAAAAAGCATATACTGGTTGGCTTGTTATTAGTATGTGGTTTTGATACATACTGCTTTCTACCTTTTAAATTGGGAAAATTTACAGTTATGAAATACAGCAAACTGCATTAAAACATGCTTGCAATAGCTTGGGATCTTCAATACAAAGATGTTAAATTGTTTAATTTGGTGAGTAAGGACAACTATATTTAAATTGCTAGTATTTTACTTGTTTTGGGAATTTGGGAAATTTCAGTAATCCCCCCCCCCTCCCCTCTTCATTGTTGAAGGACAATGTCAAGGGCAGCTCAGATGGATTGACTGTAAATGAAGTTTCTTTAGTCTCAGGCAACAAAAACTTTATTTGTTTGGATTCTGGATTAGATTTTGATCCTTCAAATGGGGACATATTTTTGAGGCCACCAAATTATTACTTAAGGTTAATAAAAAAATTGATCTCATTGCAAAAATAGAAGAAAAAATACTGATGAGACTAAAAGCAACATTCAAACCAAACCTGAAATTGTTTTAAATTTTTTATTGTTCAACACACACAATGAACAACTTCACAAGTATATGGTATACATAAATAAATACTTTATTCACATTATGGTGAATATTTAGTCTAGGCAAAGAAAAAAAATTCTGTTTGTGCATTTTTTCCGAAATGTACGTTTCCATGAATAAGGTTAGGCTATTATTATTACATGAATGTTAGACAAGGATATGTCACTAGAGAACAAAATCCAACAGATTACTATTTGATCAAACATATTGATAATCTAGTGTTCGTTGTTTGTCTTGCAAAAACATAACTTTTGATATTAGAAATAGATGCTGCACATGTATTAGTACTCAAATGTCTTTTATATCAAGATGGCAATTTACCGATAATATACAGTACAGGCCTGTCGTAAGTTAAACACTTAGCTAACAAATTGGTGTTGATTCTGCAGCTTATATCAACAGTATTTCAACAGCTTTTATTTATATTTCAGTGTTTCGGTCATTAACTACAGTCCAACAGGCCTTAAAGACCACCTCTATAAAAGGGCCACCCGCTTATAAAGGCCAGTAAAATTGTATCCAAATTGTTCTTTTTTTTCATATTATTTGAACCTGTATATAAAGGCCACCTGCCTATAATAAAGGTCACTTTTACTAGTTTCCTTAGGTGGCCTTTATAGACAGGTTTGAGTATCTATATCTCTGCCATTCGGCAGCCAAGCTTCGACTATTTTCGTTATCTCGGGTGTTAAACTTTGTACTATATGCTTCAAAGGTCAAAGATGTTGCACTAAAGTATTAAAATACTTTATATCACTCAAGTGAATATATGTGTCAAATCCTCTCAACCTTTTATCAATAGCATCAGTTTTATGTTACCCTTAAAGAAAATAGTATGGTGTTTTAAAATATGTCAAAAACATCAGAAAAGGCTTCAATTTTATGACCTCTAAATGTGACCTTTATCAAAATCTCAAATATTTTGTTATTCTCCAAAGGAGTTGGGAGTATAAGGGCCGATTTCGGCCCCATCTCAGAATTGATTATTATGTTTACATTTTGAAGTTCCCCATTTACTTTAATCAAAAACAGTTCATTTTAAATATCATGACGTCATGGGTGTCAATAGCGAGGCCCCAAAAGGGGGCACTTATTTACGGCAAAATAGAATTTTTTCCGTATTTCAGGGCTACATAAAAATTAATTACAATAAAACCAATATTGAAAATCAAACAATCAAAATACATTTGTAGCACTGTACCTTGCTAAAGTGTATTTCTAACCTATTAAGGATTATGAATATTAGAGAAACAATGTTGTGTTAATTTAAGTCAGATTTTCACAATTTCCCCTTAATGGTGCCCCAAGGGGACATAATCCTTTCATTTGTGCAAATCTGAAAGGCCCTCATATAGACATTACTGCCAAATATTTGTAGTTTTGGAGGAGTTGATTAAAATGTGAAAAGTTTACACACGACGGACGACGAAGATAGGGCGACGGACGAAGATAGATGACAAAAGCTCAGATGAGCTAAAAAAAATGGTCCAAATTCACAACCGCAACTGTCGTGGGGGGGGGGGGAATCGGCTGCCGAAATTTTCATGTAGTTTCGTGTTTCTTCGCTATTGGTTTAAGAATTTTATATTGTTTTCTAACACTTACACCCACTCTTTCAATCCATATACTTGTTTTTTTCTTACCTTGCAAAACGCAAAAATGGAAGGTTGATTTCAGTCATAAATGACAACAAGAGGCCCAATGGGCCTGTATCGCTCACCTGGTAAGCATGCGCCTGAAGACACTCAGAGGATTAAGTTTGTCAATATTTCATTTATACTTTTCACTGAAAATGGAAACATATTTGACAGCAAATCCCGTTACATATGTTAAATGGCTATCTATCTAGTTTCTTTGTACCAAACTTGAACAAAATCGGCCGATAAATAAATCCACACTGACTAATAATAGGTGTTTGCTTTTTTTAGTAACAGCGGCCATATTGGATATTGGTGGATTATGCCGGAAATAATTTTTTATCTTTATCCAGCAAGAACCTTTCACACCAAATTTGGTTTAAATTGGTTTAGTAGTTTCAGAGGAGAAGATTTTTAAAGAAAAAGTCTTAAAACCCATCTATTTGCATATTACTCTAATATTGGTTAAACGAAAAATTTGACAGCAAATCCCATATCATATGTTAAGTGGCTATCTATTTAGTTTCTGTGTACCAACAAAATCGGCCCATAAATAAATCCACATTGACTAATAATAGATTTTTAATATGTTTAGTAACAACGGCCATATTGGATATTGGTCAATTATGCCGGACACAATTTTAAATCTTTGTCTTGCAAGGACCTCTCACACCGAATTGGTTTAAATTGGTTCCGTAGTTTCAGAGGAGAAAATCCAAGTTTACGCACAGACGGACGCACGCACGGACGCACGCTTTGTCATACCATAAGCTCACGTGGCTTTGCCAGGTGAGCTAAAATGACCTTATAACAAAACCCTGTCACTGGCCTGGATTATACAATTTTGTTTGTAATGATGCACATCCAGTGGCGAGTCAAAATTATTTCGCTCGTATCGAGATATTCAGTTCTGGTACTAAATCTGAGTATCAAAAGAAAACCAACTAACTTTGAAACCAAGCATTTTCACATCAGGTCCTCTAGATTCAACCAAATGCTGAGAGAAGTAAGCCGTTGGATATGCGATTAATCGACCGCCTAACGAATCACAACTTCAAATGATAATAATAAAAGTGTTATTTAACGGCATTGTTAATTAGTTGGTTGATTGATTAAATAGTGTTTGAAATCCAGTCAAAATCATCTAACTGATATAGAGAATTTTAGTTTTGGGAGGGAGGGGTGGGTTTCTTCATGAGACGGCCGCATCAGGAATTCGCATGTTGGTTTCTTTAACCGTGACACGGGGTATAGGTTTCAAGGTCTCCTTGGGACCCAACATTTCTTAATGGTGAGTGTTTGGCGAAATAATAGTCACTACCTAGTCAGACTTGATAGGTTTCGAACCCCGAATTCTCATATACGGAGTGACCACCGAGATACCGTATTTGTCTTCTTTTAAAGACTAGTGACATCTTAAAAATCATATTTCAAGTTTACAATGGCCGCTTGTATATGAGGACCACTTTTGCAAGTTTTATGAAGTGGTCTTTACATTCGGGTTTGATTTTATAAATACCATGTGTATGTAGTTACTTCCTGTGGCAGTTGACTGGTGAATTTTGTTTTATGTAATCTATTTGGTACAATATAAGACTGAATCGCCCTTTCATTCTTAAAATCATCATTACATGTTTTCACTTTTTTTTTACTTCTAATACTATTGCAAAACTGATAAGCAAAATACTTTACCTGATCACATTATTCGAGTGGAGTGAAGTAATGTTGCATTACGCCCAAGTCATGTTTATTTTGCTTTTAGCTAGGTAATACGTTCTGGGATGTTTGGGGAAACCGGAATGGCCGGAGAAAGCAAATACCTTCGCCAAGCGAACTGAAAACGTTACGAGTTTGATTCTAAAATTTTGGGTGAAAAACGTTGCAAGTCCACTCGACCCCTGATCACCGACGCAACATTGATCATAAGCACATTGCACACTGACACTGATGAACACTTTGTATAACAGCTCGACTGAAAGTCGGAAAATACTGAACACAAAATATCTAATTAAAACATTTTTATACACCCTGGGGGGATATTTGAGCGAATATTCAGCTTTTTCTTTCTCCGCCCTCCATACTGGAACAGAAAATAGATTTAAAATATGTCGCTCAAATGTTCTCTATGAGTTTTTTTTTAATTTGCGCTCAAATGTCCTGCGCCCATACGGATCCCGAAACGAAGGGGTTATACTGGAATCACATGTCTGTCTGTATGTCCGTCCGTGGACAAAACTTCCTTCCGGAGTTTAATTTAAATACGTTAAATCTAAATTTTCTGAAACTATACACACATATAAGGCTCATAAGAACCTGTGCATTTTTGATTATAAATTGAGTTTTCCTGATATTATGCACAGATCAGTTAAGTATTATAAGAGCATGTGTACCAGAGATTATTTGTTTGTTCGCATATATTTTATTGAATTATGAATTATTTGCAAATTCCAGGCATTGAACTCCTGAAAAATAATTTTAACATAATTTATCACAAACATCATAAAAACCCATCAAAGACGATCAAATTTCTCCATCAACAATTGGGAGGGGTATTAGTCGAGTTTGCAGACAGTTCTAGTTCTTTCAAACACCGGTCTAATATTTGACCCCAGTTTTGTATATTTAGAAAGATGTTACGGACGTAGTAGAAGACATGCGATCGACACATTCACACTGAATATAAACACGTTTTTCCGTTTTTATAGAACCTGTCATCACAACGATATTTTGCTTGTAATTATTTAAGAAATTTATTATTTTTTATTGGATTGCATTAATTTTATTACAATTCACATCTCTTGAAAGGCACACGGCTAGGATTCATTTCTTAGTCGAATCCAACTGCGTATCGAACAATTTTTTAATACTGAAAATTGTACATTTTCGTTTCAACAGAACTGTCTCAAAAGTGATCGAAGATCGACATTTTCTTTACATAAAATGATAATATAAGAAATATTTAGTCTATTTTAGTACGGATTTTGCCAAAATTTATAGATAATTACTGAATTGCGGTAATCTTAAGGTACAAGAAAGTTGCGTAACGATATTTAAAGATCTATTCTAAAAATATTTACACGGCGATTAAAAACAATCTTCATTTTTAAACAATGTGAAACCTGTTCAAAAAAATAAAAAAAACATGTATTTTAAATAAATAAGAAAATGGTGGATTTTTGGTAGATAGATACATGTAACTTGATTGCGTTATTCGTGGGCTACTCTGGGTTTTATTTTTTAACACAATTCTACATAGGGAATAAGAAAATTTTGTCATGTTCCGACAGAGACCTAAAATTTCAACCTTGGAAAATATAACCGTTCTATCATTTTGGTTGCGATATTCGTGACCCGGTTGTTGAAAACCTTATATTCCGTGAATACCGTGATATACAATTTTTTTTAATATCTGTTACTTAATTATATCAGGTATAATAACAAAGTGAATAATCTCTTTCTAATAAATCTACTTTTCAAAGTATGACCTTTCACGAAAAGTAAAGGAAATGCTTTATTGTCGGCGTATAGATTTGAAAACTGTGCATCGTTATCTTCTACAAGTTGAGATATCCTGCGAGAAAACTTCTTTAACAATATCCGAGTTATCACAGTTTTCCCATAATTGTGTCGGATAGGCTGATTGTATGCTTGCCGCTACTATTATGTACCAATAGGAACAGAAAGGAGTTCAGTAACTTGTTGTTTTCAGTCACAATGTTCCCTTTTTCTGACTATTTTTACCTTTTTTAATATCGAGCGCACGCAACAACCAAAACCATATTTATATATGTTGAAGATATTCACGAAACGCATCTATGTTGAAAATATCTTTTTGGTTGTTGCCTGCGCTGGGTATGAAATATTGAAAAATATTCTCAAAATACGACAAATACACGATAAAACCGCCATTACGTCACCGTTGGCAACGTCGTCGTGACGTCATCAGACATAAAGTGACAAAAATTAAATTGGAAATTAACAGTTCATATCAAGGTTGTGTTTTAACATAATTATTACAAGTCCATGTCGCATTTTAATTTTTGTGATTTTTTGGGGCAGAATA
The DNA here is from genome assembly GCA_021292105.1 of Anadara kagoshimensis. Taxonomy (NCBI): domain Eukaryota; kingdom Metazoa; phylum Mollusca; class Bivalvia; order Arcoida; family Arcidae; genus Anadara; species Anadara kagoshimensis. Next base: position 46,688,073 of record CM037857.1, read on the forward strand.
TGCCTCCTATCGTACTATCTCCTTTAAGCATGGCATGTTGGATATGTCAACAAGAGCTCCGTATAATGGTGCGTTATACAACCTTGACATGTTAGTCCACATATGTATTATATCACTTTAGCAACAGTTTTACTACATGTACTGCACAACTCCGTGACAACTTTTCATCAAAACCCTTTATACTGTTTATGAGTAATTAAACAAACACTGATGTGACCTTAACCTTTGAAACAAATCTCAAAGCACTGAACTCTAAACATCTCAAGATTCACAAAAATTCATGGCAAGTTTGATTAAATTTCTTCATACTGTTTAAAACCTATGAAGATGACATATGTTAAAAGAAACCTAATTTTGAAGTTTTATGCATGCTTTGACCTTGATCTGGATTTGTGTTCTGCAAACATTTTAAATATGTAAGCATCCATGCCAAGTTTTGTTCAAATCTTTCATACCATACAAGAGTGAAGTGTCAATGTATGATAGACCATGCCATAATATAATATAATAGGTCATATATAGGGGTGTCTTCGTGACCTTTGTGCAACCTTAACCTTCAACTTTGTGACAAGGTTTTTCTATGACTTAACCTAATGACCTACTTTTTTATTAAGCAATGCCCGTATACAAACTTGATATAACTTCTGTCAAGAGAATTATTCTGGCAAAGTTTGATGAAGATTGGGACAAATATTGTTATCTCTAGAGTGGTAACAACGAAATGTTGACATACGATGGAGGTCATGCACAGCACAGCAGATGAAGACTATCTCAGTGGCTCAGAGACTCTATGTCCAAGAGTCCCAGAATTTAATATTGATTATCAAAAATTGGGAATAAAAAATTTAGGGTTGGACCAAAAACTATGATAGGTATGTCCCAGGAAACATGCCAAATACATGTATTTCTAAAACCTATGTAGAATTTTTTCAATACTGAAAATGACTACTTTTGGTACAATGTGTAATAATACGATGTGAACAGTAAAAACAGAAATTGTCAAACAGAAATAATAACAGCAGAATCACTAAAAGAGAGAATTTACAAAATGTCACAGGTCTGACTGAAACATACTAATAACAGGTCTGACTGAAATGTAACCAGTTAGACTAAAAATGTAACCGGTTAGACTAAAATGTAACCGGTTAGACTAAAATGTAACCGGTTAGACTGAAACATTGCAGGTCAGATTGAAATGTAACTGGTTAGACTTAAATGTAACAGGTCTGACTGAAATGTAACCAGTTAGACTAAAAATGTAACCGGTTAGACTGAAACATTGCAGGTCAGATTGAAATGTAACTGGTTAGACTTAAATGTAACAGGTCTGACTGAAATGTAACCAGTTAGACTAAAAATGTAACCGGTTAGACTGAAACATTGCAGGTCAGACTGAAATGTAACAGGTCTGACTGAAATGTAACAGGTCTGACTGAAACATTACAGGTCAGGCTAAAATGTAACAGGTCTGACTGAAATGTAACAGGTCAGACTGAAATGTAACAGGTCTGACTGAAACATTGCAGGTCAAACTGAAATGTAACAGGTCTGACTGAAACATTGCAGGTCTGACTGAAATGTAACAGGTCTGACTGAAACATTGCAGGTCAGGCTAAAATGTAACAGGTCTGACTGAAATGTAACAGGTCAGACTGAAATGTAACAGGTCTGACTGAAACATTACAGGTCAGGCTAAAATGTAACAGGTCTGACTGAAATGTAACAGGTCAGACTGAAATGTAACAGGTCAGACTGAAATGTAACAGGTCTGACTGAAATGTAACAGGTCTGACTGAAACATTACAGGTCAGGCTAAAATGTAACAGGTCTGACTGAAATGTAACAGGTCAGACTGAAATGTAACAGGTCTGACTGAAATGTAACAGGTCTGACTGAAACATTACAGGTCAGACTAAAATGTAACAGGTCTGACTGAAACATTGCAGGTTAGACAGAAATATAACAGGTCAAACTGAAATGTAACAGGTCTGACTGAAACATTGCAGGTCAGACTAAAATGTAACAGGTCTGACTGAAACATTGCAGGTCAGACTAAAATGTAACAGGTCTGACTGAAACATTACAGGTCAGACTAAAATGTAACAGGTCTGACTGAAACATTGCAGGTCAAACTAAAATGTAACAGGTCTGACTGAAACATTACAGGTCAAACTGAAATGTAACAGGTCTGACTGAAACATTGCAGGTCAAACTGAAATGTAACAGGTCTGACTGAAACATTGCAGGTCAGGCTAAAATGTAACAGGTCTGACTGAAACATTGCAGGTCAAACTGAAATGTAACAGGTCTGACTGAAATGTAACAGGTCTGACTGAAACATTGCAGGACAAACTGAAATGTAACAGGTCTGACTGAAACATTGCAGGTCAGGCTAAAATGTAACAGGTCTGACTGAAATGTAACAGGTCTGACTGAAACATTGCAGGTCAAACTGAAATGTAACAGGTCTGACTGAAATGTAACAGGTCTGACTGAAATGTAACAGGTCTGACTGAAATGTAACAGGTCTGACTGAAACATTACAGGTCTGACTGAAATGTAACAGGTCTGACTAAAATGTAACAGGTCTGACTGAAACATTGCAGGTCTGACTGAAATGTAACAGGTCTGACTAAAATGTAACAGGTCTGACTGAAACATTGCAGGTCAAACTAAAATGTAACAGGTCTGACTGAAACATTGCAGGTCTGACTTAAATGTAACAGGTCTGACTGAAATGTAACAGGTCTGACTGAAACATTGCAGGTCTGACTGAAATGTAACAGGTCTGACTGAAACATTACAGGTCAAACTGAAATGTAACAGGTCTGACTGAAACATTGCAGGTCTGACTGAAATGTAACAGGTCTGACTGAAATGTAACAGGTCTGACTGAAACATTACAGGTCAAACTGAAATGTAACAGGTCTGACTGAAACATTGCAGGTCTGACTGAAATGTAACAGGTCTGACTAAAATGTAACAGGTCTGACTGAAACATTGCAGGTCAAACTGAAATGTCACAGGTCTGACTGAAACATTACAGGTCGGGTTAACATGTAACAGGTCTGACTGAAATGTAACAGGTCAGACTGAAATGTAACCAGTAAGACTAAAAATGTAACCGGTTAGACTGAAACATTGCAGGTCAGACTGAAATGTAACAGGTCTGACTGAAATGTAACAGGTCTGACTGAAACATTACAGGTCAGGCTAAAATGTAACAGGTCTGACTGAAATGTAACAGGTCAGACTGAAATGTAACAGGTCTGACTGAAATGTAACAGGTCAGACTGAAATGTAACAGGTCTGACTGAAATGTAACAGGTCTGACTGAAATGTAACAGGTCTGACTGAAACATTGCAGGTCAAACTGAAATGTAACAGGTCTGACTGAAACATTGCAGGTCCGACTAAAATGTAACAGGTCTGACTGAAACATTACAGGTCAAACTAAAATGTAACAGGTCTGACTGAAACATTGCAGGTCAGACTAAAATGTAACAGGTCTGACTGAAACATTGCAGGTCAGACTAAAATGTAACAGGTCTGACTGAAACATTGCAGGTTAGACTAAAATGTAACAGGTCTGACTGTAATGTTTCTCTGAGATGTTATAGGGTCAGACTGACTGATATGACAAAGGTACAAGTCTTTGACAGGCAGACTGAAACGTTACAAGGTCAGACTGAAATATTACAGGGCATGGACAGGCAGACTGGCAGAAATTCCAAACCCTGTTAATCGATCATTATAAAAAAACTATACAGTTCTTTGGTAACATTATTCATCTTGGTAACATTATTCATCTTATTAAGGATAATTTATACATGTTTTGACATACAAATATATATGTCACCTATAAGTTATTATTATATCTGAAAATTACTTATTAATATTCACATTTATATTGACAAATTATGACAAATTCATACCTATGTCTTGTTGTAACCTGATTCTAGACAGAGATGACTAATATATAACCTGTATGATTACATTAAATAGTCTAACCTGCCTTAAAGGCCACCTCTATATAAGGGACACCTGCTTATAAAGGCCAGAATTTTATTCCAATTGTTCTTTATCCATATTATTTGAACCTGTATATAAAGGTCACCTGCCCATAAAGGCCACTTTTACTAGTTCCCTTCGGTGGCCTTTATACACAGGTTTGACTGTATGTCAAAACATTTCTATGCAGATTTCGAAGTTAATAATAATATTTAATGAAACAATTTTGACTGGGAGTGAAGTGAATTGAAGTACAGTAAAACATGTTTATAATGAAGCCCTATGGACTATATTTTTAACTTCTTTATAAAGCAACTTCGTTATATTGTTATATAGTCACACCTGTCTATAAAGGCCACTCGCAGGAACCAGTAAAAGTGGCCTTTATATGCAGGTTCAAATAGTATGAATAAAGAACAATTGGGATACAATTCTACTGGCCTTTATAAGCAGGTGGCCCTTATAAAGAGGTGGCCTTTCAGACAGGTTGGACTGTAGATAGACTTACATAGAGGAGTGATCGGTCCCAATATTTAACTTCATACTATCCATGTAATCGTAGTAAGTGTATTCGTTATATTTGTGTTTTACTGTAATGGTGTTTTATATCCCTGTCATTGTTTTGTCCTTATACCAAGGGTAAATATTTAATGGATACCGAAGGAAACCAGTGTTTATAGAGCACTACCAACCTTAAGCAAGCCAACTGACAAACCTCTTTACCAGGTACTCCAGTTTCCTCCACCATCCCAAAAACTAACCACCTTGATTCAAGTGAAAGAATGTATAAAACACCATTTTTCAATCTAGTCCATTCTTAACACTAGGACACCTCCTCCCCCTCCCCCCCTCCCCCCTCGGAGCAGACACTTTACCAACTAAACTACTGTAGTGGTACATAAGTATTTGAGCAAACTTTAAGTGTGTCAACTGTTCTTAAAAACAAAATAACATTCCATAAACATTTCATAAACATTTTATTTTCCCAAAAATAGTTTTCAAATGAAATAAGAGATATATACCAGTGAAGAGCCAACACCTATAAAACTGCTATCCTCATCACTGGAGTGTAACCAACTTATCTAAGGATAGTTCTCAAAAATGGGAAGAAAACTTTACAAAAACAAATCAAATTAATAAAATAATGCAATTTAGAATGGAATACTGATAAAGAACAGCATAAACAAGTTATATAAGGAGGGTTTTCAAAAACGAGGGGGGAAATGGAAAACTGAAAATTCACAAAAAGAATATAGATTGAAAGGCAAGGAAAATCAACATGAAACATGTAATATGTGCTTAGTAAACTCTGATAAGGGTACCTGAAGATAACTCTTAAAAACCAATTTACAAACACAACAAATAACTGAGAAATATCTGACAGGAAGGAGGTAAGGAAAGAATGCTGATGGAGAGACAAGATGAATAAACTAAGTAAATTAACACATGGATTGTAAAAATACAAAAAATAAAAGAAAAAATCAAAAACTCATTTCTAGAAAGAAAAAAAAAAGAAACGTACAAAAATGGAAAGAGGTAGTGAAGAATTACTAGAAAGAAAAACACGAAATGTGCTGAATAAACTCTGTAACAAGGTAACACAAGTACAGAAAAAATCATCAACATCAGCTGAGATAAAGATGAACAGCTAGTATTATCATCATAGGGTAAAATTCCTCCATTCATAGCAGTTCTAAAAGATGATTCAGGCATAAAAACAATGTACAGCACATTCGGTTGCCGTGTCAATATAACAAACAAACAAATTAGGCCAAGGTATGTTAATTAAATGTGTAATGTGCTTAAAATGTGTTACAATACCCTTCCATTAGAATGAAAGTGAGTGAAAGGTGGTGTGCAAGACAGCAAGAAGGAGTGAGAAAGTAAACATAAAGGGAATGGATAAATGAATGAATGAAAGAATGAATGAATAAATGAAAACAGCAGAAATGAATGAATGAATGAAGACAGAGGAAATGAATGAATGAATGAATGAAAATAGAAGTAAATGAGTGAGATTTTTTAATTATTATTTTCTTGTTTTTAATTATGTTAATCTAAATTGGGAAAATTTGTCTTGGCACAAAACATTTCAATCTGTAACTGTTGGGAAATTAAGATAAATAATTTATTTTAAAAATTATTTTAAAGAATTGATCCCTTAGGAGTTGGGAAACAATTTTCTTCAGTTTTAGGGGGAAAACAATTTCATAAGGGAACTTTTATAAGGTAGAAATGTTAGGCAAATAATATCACAGTTATGCAATGAGCGTATGTATAAAATTAAACATCAACAACAACAGACAGCCTCGACTGGCTGACAATTTATGTTTAACAAATAAGTTCTGACATATTTTGTTATAATCATACACCTAAAAAGAGAAATTCAAGGCTTTCAGTAATATCGTAAATCTGTTTCTATTTAGATTTTGTAGATTTGGGAAATCTTATATTTGCCAAAAATACAGATCTTTTGACTTCTCACATGTTTTACATAAAAGTTAAGCGTTTTTTATACAATACGCATTAAGAAACATCAAAGAGATTTTGATTTAAGTATTTAGGATTGAACATTTACATGTGTGATTACAAAAACTGGTTTTGGATTACTTCCCTTTAACAAAAAATTGAGTTGTAGGCAAACAATATTGACCTGTCTGCTTGACCTTACATTAAGAAATTCTTGTATGATGATCCATCGACACACAAGTAGTGTTAGAATTCACAGTTAATACATTCATAATGCATGGTTTCCAATGGTGAGGAGGAAATAAAACACCAATTTTCCCTCTACATAAATGTACTGAATCGTAATATTAAAGTTAAAGGTCAAGCTGACAGGACTCAGTGTTGTCTGCCTGTACTCATACATTCACTTCCAAACCACCAAACAAATCCTACTAGTTCCTGAGGTTACTAGGTTTACAAATTTATACATGTACATAGAAGTTTAGCTTAAATTATCTCCCCTTGTTGTAATGTCTGACACAGGACACAAAAGGTGCATGCTGACACCCAAAGACATTGAAATTTACTTTAGATTATCTCCCCTTGTGTACTGTCTGACACAGGAAACAAAAGGTGCATGCTGACACCCAAAGACATTAAAATTTACCTAAGATTATCTCCCTTTGTTGTACTGTCTGACACAGGACACCAAAGGTGCATGCTGACACCCAAAAACATTAAAATATTAAAATTTACCTAAGATTATCTCCCTTTGTTGTACTGTGCGACTCTGGACACAAAAGGTGCATGCTGATGCCCAAAGACATTAAAATATTAAAATTTACCTAAGATTATCTCCCCTTGTGTACTGTCTGACACGGGACACAAAAGGTGCATGCTGACACCCAAAGACATTAAAATATTAAAATTTACCTAAGATTATCTCCCTTTTTTGTACTGTCCGACTCTGGACACAAAAGGTGCATGCTGATGCCCAAAGACATTGAAAGAAAAAATACCAGATGATAAAAATAAGATGCCAAAGTTACTGGGTTAAAACATACAGTAAAACATGTTTATATCAGTCACTGGAGGAATTAACCAGGTAAAATAATTTAATGAAAAATAACTTAATTACCAGAAACAAAGACATAAAAAATATGTAAAATTAATGGGTTTTTATAAAAAGGTTTAAAGTAACTGTGAAATCAGTGTTGTTGTTTTTATTTGTCTACATTGACAAAATTCATACATTGTGCAAATTTTACCCTAAATTCTAATTTGGATAAATTCACATGAACTTTAAATCGGCGCAAGTATCATGGATTAATTTAACATTGGTTTGATTTTAATTAGCACTACTGTGCAGATTTACATTAGTTTTTTCTTATCAGCAGTGACCACTGCAGTAGCTCAATTTGTAGAGTACTCGCTCTGTAAGTGGAAAGACGTGGGTTCCAACCCCGACCGGGTCTGACCCAAGACTTGAATTTGGGTAGTGACCATTAGCTACAGAGCAAGGTTGGTAGAGTGCTCGTTCCATAAGTGGGAGGTCATGGCTTCTAATCCTTACCGAGTCTGACCCAAGACTTGATAGTGAGTAGCAACTGTTCACTACAGAGCAAGCACCTTACCAACTGAGCTACAGCAGTAGTTGATATAATGCGAGGTTGTGTATATAATTGCATGATGAATTGAATAGTGGAATTCTGTATTTGAAGCATGCAACTTCAAATGTTGTAATGTTGTTTTATGTCACATCAAGAACCTTTCAGCTATTCTCGAGTTGTAGCTAAAGAAAATAAGTCAGCAACAAAAGAAAGAAGTTGTCAGGGTTAAAATTATAACAATTTGGGTTGAATAATCTCCCTTTATAGTTCAGTTAAGTTTGTTCTAACTACAACAAAGGTGCAACTTAGACTAAAGGACCTTGTCTGAACATCCTGACTTGTAAAAAAGTACAAGTTACTAGGGTTACTAGGTAAAACTCTTTGTAAGTAGAACTTGAGTACAATAACCATTAACAAACAGGAACAAATGACAAATAATTAGTAAACACAATGTAATTTTGGCATTAGTTCAGGTGTGTGGGGAAAACAGAAGAATAATGACAGGCTATGTATTTATGTAGCTAGGTAATGATTCACGATTCTAAATCTACCGTTATCAACAGGGGAGATAACTACAGTCCAATATGCCTTAAAGGCCACCTCTATATCAGAACCATCTGTTTATAGAGGCCAGTAAAATTGTATCAAAGTTGTTCTTTATTCATATTATTTGAACCTGTAAATAAAGGTCACTTTTACTGGTTCCCTTGGGTGGCCTTTATAGACAGGTTTGACTGTAATTTTTTTCTAAAGTCATTTTATTAATCTCTTTAATGAAAAAAGTAATGGAAAGACTTCAATTCGGACCCTTCAATAAAATATTAATTTTGACAAAAAACCCCAACATGAACAGAATCAGGCTTGTTAATCATTCTGTGATAAAAAAATTTCTCTAAAACTATCACAAAGAATTTAATGAGTTACTGAAGTCTTACCGCATGAATTTTTTTTCTGACTTAATTAAATTGACAAAGCATCAAAATTACAAAACTAAGTTTCACATCAGAACAGTTAATTTAAAACAAGCATATCTTGACTTTCTTTTTGACACCAAATGGTCATATTTAAAAACAGAGTGGAAAAATGGTGTTTTATGCCCAAACCAAGATATTCACATACTGAAAGTTAGTCCGACATTTGTTGAATGGTCAAGGAAGCTAGAATTTGTGGAGAAAACTTAGTGTCATTATGTAGAAAGAGGTGTTGTGATCGGTAAACCAGCACTCTCGACCACTTGGTAATCAAGGACCCCTTGTCATTTTTTAATCACAAGAAATTGACAACAAAAAGTAAAGATGCAGAAACGTATTTCAGAATAAAAACACTAAGATTAAAACATGAAAATAGGCCAATCATGCAAAAATGATGATAATAATAATAATAATTGAACACACTGCATTGTATGGTTGATTATTTGGTTTCGTTGGTTGGATTTGGCATTTTATCTGGTGCTTTAGAATCAAAACAAATCTGAAGAAATTTTTGTCTGAAATCACACCCAGAAACTGGAAGTCACAGTAGAAAGCTTCATCAATTTTTACTGTATTGCTAAATGTTATGGCCCGACTTCATTCCCGATAAAAAATCTTAAAAACCCTTAGTAGTACTGGTTTCCTTCCTTACAACTGATATTTCTATTTGTCTGGATGTGATGTGACAAACATCTGTCAGTGAAATTAGATAACCTTACTGTCATAAGTGTGTCAATATTTCAATATAAATGTATTTAATTTTTGTTAAAAATAAAAGGAAAAAAACCATAAAAATGAAAAGACAAAAACAATCAATAGACCAATGGGCCTTATCACTCACCTGAGAACATGTTCAATATGTCTCATCGAATTTCATGAATTAAAATGCTCCTCTAATTGAAGCAAATTAAAAACTACATGACATAAGTGTGCTAGATATGAAATTTCTAAAGTCTAGCATTTACCATTTCTACCAAAAATATTTTGAAGATTTTTACTATTTTCCCCCTTTATGAACCTCCAAAGGGACATAACTCCACCATTTGTACAAGTATGAAAGCACATGATATATTGCCAAATATAATCAAATTTAGCCTAGCAATTAGGATGAAAATTAAAAATTTAAAACAAATTTTACAGATGTACAATGGACAACACATGAAAGACAATTAACAACAATAGAAACATGAGGCCCATGGGCCTTAACGCTCACCTGAGGAAGAGTACATATCTTATGCAGAGGTCCAATGGCCAATGACATTAATAAAAAAGAATATCAAAATTTTCAGCAGTAAGGGCCAATAATATGCAAGTATTTTTGCAAATTAATTATAATAATTATTATATAAGTATGCTATATATAACATATTTAAAGTCTAGCTACAATATATTATTTATAAACAGCTAAAACATCTGTATATTAAAATGTGCATTAGGCCAATACCTACAATATTCCAATATACATGCCTATACAAAGAGTTTATAGTTTTTGAGATAATTAACCATTTAAGTATTTGTCTGCATCTATGACCTTGACCTTTGAACCTATGACCTTCATTCATATATCAAAATGATTGTTGTGCAAATGCCTACAATATTCCAATATACATGCCTATACAAAAAGTTTATAGTTTCTGAGATAATTAACCATTTAAGTATTAGTTTGCATCTATGACCTTGACCTTTGAACCTATGAACTTCATTCATATATCAAAATGATCGTTGTGCAAATGACTACAATATTCTAATATACATGCCTATACAAAAAGTTTATAGTTTTTGAGATAATTAACCATTTAAATATTCGTTCGCAGCTATGACCTTGACCTTTGAACCTATGACCTTCATTCATATATCAAAATGATCATTAGGCCAATACATACAATATTCCAATATACATGCCTATACAAAAAGTTTATAGTTTTTGAGATAATAAACCATTTAAGTATTCGTTCAATTCTATGACCTTGACCTTTGAACCTATGACCTTCATTCATATATCAAAATGATCATTAGGCCAATACCTACAATATTCCAATATACATGCCTATACAAAAAGTTTATAGTTTTTGAGATAATTAACCATTTAAGTATTAGTTTGCATCTATGACCTTGACCTTTGAACCTATGAACTTCATTCATATATCAAAATGATCGTTGTGCAAATGACTACAATATTCTAATATACATGCCTATACAAAAAGTTTATAGTTTTTGAGATAATTAACCATTTAAATATTCGTTCGCAGCTATGACCTTGACCTTTGAACCTATGACCTTCATTCATATATCAAAATGATCGTTAGGCCAATACATACAATATTCCAATATACATGCCTATACAAAAAGTTTATAGTTTTTGAGATAATAAACCATTTAAGTATTCGTTCAATTCTATGACCTTGACCTTTGAACCTATGACCTTCATTCATATATCAAAATGATCATTAGGCCAATACCAATATACATGCCTATACAAAAAGTTTATAGTTTTTGAGATAATTAACCATTTAAGTGTTCGTTTGCGTCTTTGACCTTGACCTTTGAACCTATGACCTTCATTCATATATCAAAATGATCATTAGGCCAATACCTACAATATTCCAATATACATGCCTATACAAAAAGTTTATAGTTTTTGAGATAATTAACCATTTCAGTACTTGTTTACATCTGTGACCTTGACCTTTGAACCCATGACCTTTATTCATATATCAAAATGACCATTGTGCCATTACCTACAATATTCTGATATACATGCCAATACAAAAAATTCATAGTTTTGCAGATAATTAACTATTTTGGTATTCTTGGACATCTGTGACCTTGACCTTTGAACCCATGACCCTGATCTATGTATCAAAATGATCGTCATGTCAATACCTACAAATAACTCAAAATCCTACGCTATAATCACAAGAAATGTTAAAAAAATAGCATTTTTTATCAAAGGTCAAAAACTGGGACATGACCTTGACCTTCGACCTTTAAATCAATTGGAAGAAAATTGCAAGACAAGATCAACAGTGAAAACTCCATACAATTATCTTCAGCCGTTATGAAGTTATAACAATAAATGTTTCATTTTAAAAATTACATAATTTTACGCAAAAAACGCGTAACCTATTTTTCGTCTAATTTTCATGAAAAACACAATTTTAATGTTTCCAGGTATGCTGAATCCAAATATCCAATCAAAATTTGCCTGCACCTTTTGGTTTCAGAGAAGAAGATTTTTTTGTCTTTTTGCTATTTTTAGTAACAGCGGCCATCTTGTTGGGCGTGGCCAAACCCCGAACACAATTTTGAAAGGCTGTTACCTAGGCATGATAATCACCAAGTTTCATCAAATATGGCCCAGTAGTTTTGGAGGAGAAGATTAAAATGTAAAGTTTACACACAACGCACGACACACGACGGACGGTGATAGATTGCAATAGCTCATCTGAGCCTTTGGCTCAGGTGAGTTAAAAAACACCAATTCCCTCCCTTGATAAAGGTCACACAATACAATACAAATAACACTGCTGATTATTTCCCTTGATGAAGGTCAAGGTTGTAGAATGCAGACAAAATTCTTTATTTCCAAACTTCCCACTGTTTTATCATTATGATATATCAATTCTGTCAGACATTGTGTGTTATGATATTTAAGTCAGAAGTTTTTTCTGTCTGTGTGGCCCAATACAAATATCATTCTGACTGGTAAGTGTGAGAAGTATTTGGTACCAGACTCTCCAAATATACAGATCCTGTCATGAGAGGCATATCAACCTGTCAAAAGTTTTTACATTATATAAGACAGGAAATCCCAAACTTTAATGATGGATAAAACAAGAAAACCATCCAGTGATGAGAATTTTGTAGGGAAACATACAATTTTGCAAAAACGGTAATAAAGAGTTTGGAATGCTTGCTTGTTTGTTTAGGCTTAGGGGGTTTTGATTAAGGGTTAATTTAGCAAAAATTAGAGCCCTAATTCCAATAAAAACACTTTGATAATTGCCTAATAAGTGTGATATCTCATAATTGCTTTAGACAACTTTCATAAAATTTCACATGAATAACTTTCATGGTCCAAAGGTGTGTCATGACCTTGAACCAAGGTCATATTGGAAAGGTCAAGGTCATGGGAAAACATTAAACCCTTGTAGATAGGGGGGGGGGGTTATTTGGCTCTCAAGAGACAGTTCTAGTGGGTTTTTTACAATAAAAGTAACTTTAACTAACCTAAAGAACAATGGATCTGCATCTACATAACGTTTGTGTAAATTCAGCAACAATATCATCTTGTATGAAAATAATGACCATTTAGTCATCCTTTATGAAAATCAAATAAAAAACAGGATTGACATAATAACTTGAGCCATTTTATTTGGAAAAGATCAGTATTGAAACATCCACGTCAGTTTTCAAGCTATTCACAATTAGACCATTTTTCATATGAATTACTTAATCTAAACACAAGTCAATGTTGTTGTTGTTGTTAGCATTGTGTGATCTGCATTGTACTAGTGCATACTAATGGTGACCTTTAGAATGTTAGTACATTTGTGATAAACATCATAGACTACTCAGTCCATTATAATGGTACCAAGCCAACCAATAGAGATCTGTAAGAAGGAAACTGTCACATTATTTTAAGCCATTTTAATAATATGCTTTGTACTAGTGCATATTAATGGTGACTGTTAGAAAGTAGTGGAGAAACCCAGTCAAGATTCTTTCACTTATACTGAGCTTATAAATTCACTGATAGTGGAGGAAACCAGAGTGCCCAGAGAAAACAAGAGACCTTCAGTAATCGAAAGGACAAAATTCCTCACACTAGTATCTGTCCATACTGGGATTTAAACCTAGGCAGTAAAAGGCTCTGTGATCTTCTTTAGACTACTCTTGCACTAAGGACCTGACCCAAATCCTCTTCCACCAAGGACCTGACCCCCATCCTATTCCACAAAGGACCTGACCCCAATCCTCTTCCACCAAGGACCTGACCCCCATCCTATTCCACAAAGGACCTGACCTCAATCCTATTCCACTTAGGACCTGACCCCCATCCTATTCCACAAAGGACCTGACCCCAATCCCATTCCACCAAGGACCTGATCCCCATCCTATTCCACAAAGGACCTGACCCCAATCCTCTTCCACCAAGGACCTGACCCCCATCCTATTCCACAAAGGACCTGAGTCCAATCCTCTTCCACTTAGGACCTGACCCCCATCCTATTCCACTAAGGACCTGACCCCCATCCTAACACCATCTTTAAACTCTACTGATTTTGTTTTGATGAATCTGAAATTGTGTTATTCAGGCGAAAAGTTATCAGCATCGAAATGTTATCGCGGGGCATCCTTTCTGAAACACCCTGTAATTTTGACTCCCCGTATAGGTATTGTACAATAAATACATACTTCACATTGGCACAATGTCATAAGTACAACATTCAATATTTAGCAATAGTTACTCATGTACATATGAAGATTTATATACTGGTTGAGGGCCAAGATATGGACTGTCATTTTGATATAGCCTGAACCACAGGCCAGGATCATATCAAAATGATGGTCCATATCCTGGCCTCGGGACTGTCCATAAATCTCCATAGTGCCCTATACATAAGCAACTACAGCTTCTTTATTGAACCAAACCCAATTGCAAATTGCAATCATGACAAAAGGTTTTGTTAAAGGGACGTATTACTGTGTATTGCCTGTTCGGTCCAATGCCAGGTTTTGTATTGCCCACTTGGTCAATACATACCAATAGTTTGTACCACATGACCGTTCATTATCCAATGGAATTGATAGTTACAAAACTGATATGAAATAATCTGAATTTATTTCTTGATCAGTTTTGAAAGAGATGCCAATCTAACCTATAATAACCCAACAATAAATATATATATTGGGTATATATACTATCTTCGATTTTGGCACAATCTTACAAGAACATCCTTGACGCTCCTGTTATTTTATAAAAACTAACAATAAATAAACGCAATTCATTTCGCATGTGAAAATTACCTCATCCTAGAGGCATCAGCAGGACTGTAACACAGTCTTAGATGAAAGGAAGGAAACTTCAACATAAATTAACTTAATGTGTGTTTAAACATTCACAATTTAGTACCTGGTTTTTTTATTTCCCTAAAAACATGTATTTTCCACTAAAGTGTAGAAAACAAGTTCAAAATAGGTATTTATGAATCTAGAGCATACATTCTAAATTTTTATGCACTTTTAGTCCTAACACATACATTTTTCACTAATAAGATATAAAGCTAAAATCATTCTATTTCTTTTTATTTTCCACTAACAAGATATGTAAAGCTAAGTCACTATTTCTAATTATTTCACTTCTTTAAATTTCCTGAAACATGTATTTTTTGCAAATCTTAAAGTGTAGAAAACAAGTTCAAAACAGATTATGAATCTAGAGCATACATTCTAAATTTTTATCCACTTTTAGTCCTAACACATACATTTTTCACTAATAAGATATAAAGCTATACAGCATATTCTAAAATCATTCTATTTCTTTTTATTTTCCACTAACAAGACATATAAAGCTAAGTCACTATTTCAAATTATTTTACTGCTTTTAAATTTCCTGAAACATGTATTTTTTTTTATAGATTTATAGAGCTCCACCACAATTTAAAATTATTTTGCTCTTTCATTTAAATTTCCCAAAATGTATTTTTCACAAATATGATTTGCAAAGTTAGAACCCAATTTCAAATTATTTTACTGCTTATAAATTTTCTGAAACATGTATTTTCTTTCCACTTATAAGTTTTTTCTTTTCAATTTCCTAAAACATATATTTTACTCTAATAAGATTTATTAAGCTAGAGAATATTTAAAATTATTCTACTCACAAAGAGTTTTAAATTTTCTCATAGATCTTTATTTAATTCAAATTTAAATTAAAAAGCAATTTAGGTATCATATCCAAATTTGAATTTATTTCTTAGAAAATATAGTGTTACTTTTATATGCAAACAATATTAACCTGTTTCTTTGACCTTTCATATGGATATTGTTAGGATTTGCAATTAATGCATTGACAATAAACGTGTCCTATGATGAAGACAAAATAATACACCTGCTTTCCCTATGCATCAATGAACTTGTTCAACATAAACATTTAGATTAAAGATCAAGTGGACAGGTCAGTGTTGTTTGCCTACACAAATATTCATTATCAGAAGATGTATTGAAACCGCAGATATGCCAAGCCAAAAATACCAGTCTGTGATAGAATTTGTAAATATTGTGATTTTAATATGGTTGAATCTGAATTTTTTGATTGAGTGTCCTTTTTATGATGATATTAGATATGATATTTTTAACTATAAATCTTTTTTACAGCTTGGACAGTTTTGTTTATGAATGATGATGATGTAAAAATTATTTTAGCCAAAACTTTAAATTAAATGTTTAAATGACGGAAACCTGTATTATGTTGATTAATTTATTAGCATTTTTCTGTGATACTTGTAATTTTTATTGTATATAGCTATTTTGACAGTGTCTCGTATGCCTTTATAGGCAGGGTACCATACATTTTAATACATGTTTTTATATAATGTACATAATATTTAATTTTATGTGTAATATCTGTATGTTGGTATGTGTCACTATAATAAATTATTATACTACTTATACTACTACTGTATAAATTTCTGGATAATTTTTTGAGAGTACACTGATTACGTCAAGTGCTAACTAGTACTCAGGCTGATTATAAACAGATAATTGATGGTTGTTGGTTAACTAAGCTTGTACAAGTCTTTATTTCACTTAATTTCAATATTCTGTGGTAGAGGCCGCAGTGGCCTAATGGATAAGACATCAGTCTTCAAATCCAGGGTCTCTCACTGCCATGAGTTTGAGTCCCGCTCAGACCACATGTGGGAAAGTGAATTTCCCTTGCCGTTGGCGTTTACTGATTCACCTGGTATCAGTATAATGGACCGGGGGAGTGGTACGCTTGTCTGCGGCGTACTGGCTCTGTAAGCTAGCACGTTAAAGTCGCCCTGAGTGCACACTAGTAACAGACAGACCATACAACACACTCGCACTTCACATGCATACATGAAATTGTTCATAGAATAATCCATAGAGATTAATAAAATAGTTCTCGTCGCGAATAGCTGAAACATTGCTGATGTGACCATAAGCAACATTCAACCAACCAATATTCTGTGCACTTAAAATTATTACAGAGATCAATTAATTAGCAAAACCCAAATATAACGTGTCTCCATGAAGTCAGCAATTCTCCAGTTATATACCTGGCCCTGGTTTCACAATCATTCTTCAGCTATGATTTTTTCTTAATTTAAATGTAGCTAATCTTGTTAATCTCTTTTTGGAACTACTGGTGAATATTTGTCAAAACTAAATACAAATGATTTAATCTAGAAGTGATCTTAAAAATGACACCTTAAATTCTTGAATATCTTGAAGATTAACAAAATTAAAAAGATTGGAAATTTTGCAGGATAAAAGTTAAGGAAAACCTAGGCTAAGGAATGATTGTGAAACCAGGGCCAGGTGTATATATTATATACATTCAGCGGCTGAGTGGTCTAAAGCACTGGGTTATAGATCACAGTACCTCTTACTGCCTAGAAAGACTGCAGTAGCTCAGTTGGTAGAATAGAAGGTTGTGTGTTTGATCCCTGGACAGGGTCTGACCCTTGGAATTGGGTAGTGACTGTTCTTTCGCCAAGCACTCGGCATTACAAAGTGAAAGTCATCTTTCCGATTGGAACGGTCCTGTGTCACAGCAGGCATTTCCTGATAAAGAACCCTGCTGTATGATGCCATCAGCGCAAGGCACAGGCACAATTTCTGCACTTTCACCTATAGCTGGCGATGTCTTGATATTAGTGAAATATTCTTGACTGGGACGTTAAACACCATTACTCAACTCTCACTGCCTAGGTTGAAATCCTAATAGGACAGATCCTAAAGAAATCTGTTTGTTACTTTGCTTGCTTGAGGTCTGTGGTTTTCTCTCGGTACTCCGTTTTCCTCAATCATCTCAGGACTGATAACTTTGATATATATAAGTGTAAAAATCTTGACAGGGCATAAAATATCATTATTCCAATCCAATCCACTCAAACAGCATGAGATTTTAAGTTACAAAGGAGTTCAATTTTTTAATCGAAACAATAACAAATTCAAAGTGTTCGGAAGGTATAATATTTTCATGTTATCTACTGTGTTCCAGAAAAAAGAGTATCGACTATTTAATTGATTTTACTTAAACAATTTTATTACATGAATAAAAACTTAGACATTGACAAAATGCTTCACCCTGATCTCATATTATCTCTGTTGACTTTATTGAAGAATTGAATATTACATAATATTTTTTCCATTCAGGAACATTAGGATCTGTCTGGCAGCCTGTCATCAAGGTCATAATAATTAAACTTTATGGACTAGTATGGCTGAGTGGGTTGTTTTTTTTCCCAATGACTTTATAAGTAGGGTTTAATCCTCCCTCCGGATTTGGAAATGATCTAAAATAATTTTAATTTCCTGGCCAGTATGGGAGTTGTAAATCTTTCATTAATATCATATTACATGTTTTCTAGAAAGACTTTGTTTCAAGTCTGCTCCAAAAAGACCACAAGTAAAGTGGAATAATGAAGTTTTATGCCTCAGTCGAAATTAGCTGCAAGGAAGTTAGTGGAGAAAACTGGAGTACTGTCAGCCAACTTTAACAAACACACTGATGTTAACAGGAAAGAAAAAAATGTATGGTCAGGATGGGGGATGAACCCTTGGGTCTCCCACACTATAGGATAGTGCTCTACCATCACAGCTACCAACATCCACTATATCCCTTTCCTGATTTTGTCTTTGAAATAATTTCCCATGGTACCAAGAAGGAAATCTAACCCAAATTTCCTTGGAAGGACTTTTTATGGCCTGTAATTTTAGACACTAGAATACCAATCCTCCAACCCACACCACCCAACCCAATACAGATTTATATAGCTTTTTTATTTATTTATTTATTTATTCAGCATTTACACCAAAAAAAGGTCAAGCTGATTACATAGAAGAATCATAACAATACAAGACATATGACAATCAAATGATTACATAGAAGAATCATAACAATACAAGACATATGACAATCAAATGATTACATAGAAGAATCATAACAACACAAAACATATGACAATCAAATGATTACATAGAAGAATCATAACAATACAAGACATATGACAATCAAATGATTACATAGAAGAATCATAACAACACAAGACATATGACAATCAAATGATTACATAGAAGAATCATAACAATACAAGACATATGACAATCAAATGATTACATAGAAGAATCATAACAATACAAGACATATGACAATCAAATGATTACATAGAAGAATCATAACAATACAAGACATATGACAATCAAATGATTACATAGAAGAATCATAACAACACAAGACATATGACAATCAAATACAAGTTAGTTTGGTACTCGTACCATAGATTATGAACCATTACTCATTTTGGACCCCTCTCTCAGTCTGAGTGACTGTTTTATAAAGGAACCGATAATAGACATGTGTTCAAATCTAGGATTAAGAAGATACTGTATTTTCTCTAAATTGTTTTTTTATATCAAATTCATGGAAAGAGTTACTTATATGCTTAAAGAGATGGTCTCTCAGTTCTACACTATGATACAAAAGCTAACAATTTGAACCACTTGGCCACCAAATCGTCTTCCTCCACCTCACAGAACTCAACTTGATTTTCTCTGAGAACAAAACCACAATGATATCATCACTTCCACAATAACTTTTTAAACAAACTTTTAAATGAGCTCATTGATTTATCCAATTTAAATTCAAATTTCATGCTGTTTTTTAATTTAATTTAAAATGTTATAATTAAAGGACCAAAGTATATTATAGATTGACAAGGAAATTTTAATTTTCATTATTATCATGTTTCAATTCAAAATTTATGTATAGGCAAACAACACTGACCTGCCTGCTTGACCTTTCATTAAGAATAGTCATATAAAATGATGCACCCAATACAAAGGTAGCGCAAAAACTTGCAGTTAATTATAACCCACAGGACAATTGATTTGTGTTCTCATTATGAAGACAAAATTAATAACATCAATACACTTGTCCATAATGTATGTTTTAATTAAGGGTCAATTTGACAGGTCAATGTTGTTTGCCTATAACATGTTTACTGTGTTTACAAAGTTCATGTTGTTTATTAATCTCATACACATAACATTTCCAGACAACACAACTATTTCAACACCTATTGAGCCTAATTAATTATTCCAGGTGTATCAAGACTTGATATTTCAAAATTCAGTCATCTTAAAATAAACAAAACTTTGTGTGGAAACTTTCCAACCATGATTTTATCGATAACCACAACATGAGTTGTTTTGACCTTCACACAAAGAAAAATACAATGTGTTAACAGTTATACAAAACATGACACCAGACTCAAAAGTTGAAAACAGGACAGGATTCTCTAAAAACTTTTTTTAAAATAGGTCCAGTTCTTAAAATTAAACCACTGCAGTAGCTTAGTTTATAGAGTGTTCGCTCTGTAAATGGGAGGTCTTAGGTTCGATCCCAAGCTGGGTCTGACCCAAGACTTGAAAGTGGGTAGGTAGTGACTGTTCTTTCGCTAAGCACTTGGCATACCAAAATGGAAGCCACAGTTCTTTCAGATTGTAACATAAGACAAAGGAGGTCCCATGTCATGGTAGGCTTGGCACGATAAAGAACCCTGCTATATAATGCCATCATTGCAACACACAGGGGAAATTTTAACACCTTTGCCTATAGCTGGCAATGTCTCGATATAAGTGAAATATTTTTGACTGGGACATTAAGCACTATTACTCTACTCAACTCTCAAAAATTTTGAAATAGGGTCCAGTTTTTAAAATTGAGACAATATGTTGTTTTTATAGGTTTTACAAGATTTTTCCTGAATAAATTATAATAGCAAATTCAAGTCCACAACAGAGAACAGGGATGAACCCTTGTCATTTGCCTTAACTGGGCGACTCTGAACTATTTTGATAGATTGAGGTTTGGGGTGTTAATTAAATCTGATATCTTGTTTGCAGGTTGTTCTAAGCACGCAACATAACATTTTACAGGCACAATCAGAAACATCTACACAAATAATAGCAAGTTTTTTCTGTAATCTTTATGTCTATCAAAAATTACACAGAGCTGCAAACCCTATTTTGTGTAATTGCGGGTCCGACCGAGATCCAGTCAAATAAGGTGCATTGGGCACTTCCAAGTTAGTTGCACCAACCCCGAAAAAATGAAAATTAGATTTAAATGGTGCATTATGATGTAATTTCAAGGAGAAATAGATACTGTATATGCGTGCTGTGATTTTTTCACCCGCTATTAGCACAAAATTAATCCCGATTACATCATAAGTCCACCCATGTAATAACTCAAATTCGCCGCGATTACATGTGGATTTGAGTGGTAATTAATAAACAGTGCAAATACTGAAACTGTATGGTAATTTGCCGGTCAGTCTCTGTTTGGCGGTCATGTGTAACTGTGGGTTAGACCCGCGGGTTGTGGGTCAGTTGGCAGCTCTGATTACAATTTATGCAGCAAACAGCATATTTCCAATTATACATTCCAACCCTTTTAGTATGTGAGACATGCTGTAGTACATATTAAGTTAATACGTGTAACATTAAACATATAATTAGAAGGAATTAAACATGGGCCACTTTCATTAAAGGGCAACATTTTGATGTATGACCCGTTGATAAAGTTTAATTATTATACTATACATTATACAGACTCTGACAAGTGTCTCATGAAGCCATCACATAAAGTTAACATTTACAATCAAACTTCTTACTGAAACTACAAAACATTTTATAATACTTGTAAAACATGATCTTCATGGTTATATAACAACACTGTCTAGAAATTACGGAAGGGAAATAACTCTTAAATTTTTAGTTGAATGAGAATTAAAGGAAGATAACTCTAGATTAAAACAACATCTCATGAAGCCATCATACAAAGTTTACATCATCAGTCAAACTTCTTACTAAAACGTTATATAACGCATTTGTCCAGAAAATATGCAAGGGAGATAACTCTAGATTTTGGGTGTAATGAGAATTACAGGAAAGATAACTCTAGATCAAAACAACAGATCTCATTAGGTCATCAAAAACAGATGTAAATTATTAAGTTATTGGCTCTTTAGAGACAGTTCTAGTTTTTATCTTTAGTCATATTCAACCTCTCATATAAATCAGGTCCGTATTTACGGGAGGTGCAAGGGGTGCAAACATGCATTCGCTTTGAAAACCATTAAGCATTGTTAAAGTTATTTTTTATCAGCAGCTTTAGAAATTTGTTGTTTATTAAAATGCTCCAAAGTGCACTATGTTGCCTTTCATTTTAAAAAAAAATTCTGGGGGAGCATGCCCCCATACTCCACCACCCCCAGCAGAATGTGCCTTCAGTACATGCCGATAAAAACAATATGTGCATCTCCTAAAAACAACAAAATTACTGCCTATTTGAATTACATAGAATTAGCTCCTACAGTCACTATACAACTTGACTACTAAAACAACAGAAAAGTAAAATCCAAGCCTCTATTGCTAACCTAATGTGAGAATGTTTGTCAATATACTTGCAGAAAGTCAGTGGTCTTCTTGAGGCGCTCCAGTTTTCTCCGATATTCTTGGACTGATCACCGCTTCAATATATGTGAAAGATTCTTAACTAGGGTATAAAAAATTTCATTACTCCACTCCACTATCTTTAATTATGAAGATTATTTAGACACAGAGTTCCTAACACTAATTAAATGGTTTCCGGTCTTGTGTTTAAAGGCATTAAAAATAGAAGCTCGGAGATGACTTAACAGTGATGTGAATTACTTTTTAATTGCAGACACTTGTCTTTATAATCTTCTCTATCATCTCTTTTAATAACTTTAATGATGAAATATTTTTGTTATAATTAATATGCATAATAAAACAGTAGAAACTTCTCTTTTTTATTTCTGAATTTTTAGTTTTGCATTTTTGTGAAAAAATTAGACCATCAAACACTTCTATAAAAATGTATCTTTTTTTTCTATTTTAAACTTTTATTTCACTTTTTTATGAAATACTTGAAACGCCTTTTTTATTTATATTTTAATGTAATGATTGATCTACCCATGCATGCACAGCAACACAGCAGACCCCAGGATCATGATAGTTTTTATACTTAAAACTAAGTTGTTATTTTTCTTAACTCCGAGCGTTATTTTTTACTTAAGTCTAAATTTGAAATTAACTTTTCTAAGACAAGTACCTGGCTCGGAGTGATGAACAAAACTTGATTTTTTTGGACTTAGCTAAGTCAAACCTTATATTTTGAAAAAATGTTTATGCTTAAGTTTAAGTATTGTTTGTGATCCAAGGACCTGGTTGAGGTTATATTTTCCCCTTTAAAGTTTGAAAATCTTTTTTTTATTATCATTTAAACACTGCATGTTTTTAACAAATATATAGCAATACTGATCTTTATGCACAGATGGACTAGATGGAATACGAAACACATGATGTGACATCACATATTTAAAACTCTGTGTGTGTGTGTGTCTGTGTGTGTGTATGGTGATGGGAGGAGGTTTAGAGGTGGGGAGGGATTTGTTATGATAATATCTGACAGGTTTGCAAATTTCATTATAACCCTGCAATCTGTTCACTTTTTAATTTAGCATTGAAAATTTGACATGCCTGGGGAAAACAAATAAAACGAGTATTAATGTAATGATGGATGCACCATTACAAATAAGGCGCCCAAACGAATAAAAATCAAACCCTCTACTTAGAACTCATATTAGGAGGACTTGTACTTTTGCCGCTTTTTTCCATGTCCATGGCAACAGCTGCCATTTTGAAAATTTTAAACCTTTAATTACGATCTACATCACTAAAAAACTGCAGGGAAACCAAATTACTTTTTGCCATTTTTGAAAGGACAACAGAAATATGATCACTTTGCATAATTACAAAATATATCATTTTTTCATTTACATGGTATTACATTATTGTAAACATGTACTTAGTGAACTTTTTTTTATCAAATACCAGGTTTCCAAACTTAAAAATCCCTAATCAAATAGTAACACTTATTTTAATCCCAACATGGATTATTAGAAATTTGAAACTTGTATTATTCTTTTCATTTTAAGATTTGATTTTATATATAGAAGTAGTACATGAATCCAATTGGTTGAAATTCAAACAATAGGCAAAGTTGATTGACATCGCCTATACCCAATATCACAACCTGTTGTTTTGATTAGCCAATGATGTGTTGATTTTAAATTAATCAAAGCATTTACCCATGTAATGTCATATTGATAACTAAATGCAGCTACTCTATCGAATTGAATCATAAATCATGCCCCAAGGATAACTGACCATTGGTGCTGCTTATAAAAACATATTTAGCTTGAGAGCTTTTAGACATGGATCAGTGATTACTTAAGTATCCTTGACAATGAAAATTCATGCTTTTGGTTTTAATTCTTAAACAAAACGATAGCAACCATCCCACGAAGAAAACTATAGTTTGAGGGTGGGGATCTCAAAGTTAGTACCTAGACCTACCTGTCCCCACCCTCCTATTGAATGACCATATGGGTTTACTTAAGTATCAATCTATTCAACTTTTCATAAAGAATAAGAGAATATATATGTTAGGGGTGGGGATCTCAACTGATCAAAAGTTAGTACCAGCCCCGCCTGTCCCCTTCCTCCTCTGGAAAACGCCATGGGCATTTCTTCAGTATCACTCTATTCAACTTTTAAAACAGAACTGGAAAATATATAGTTTCAGGATGGGGATATCAACCATTTAAAAGTTAGTACCAAGCCCCGCCCATCCCCACCCTCCATCAGGAATGACCCCATAGGACTTTCTTTAGTATCACTCAATTCAACTTACCATGCAGAACCAGAAAATATATAGTTTATGGGTGGGGATCTTAACCGTTTAAAAGTTAGCACACTGCCCCGCCCATCCCCACCCTCCCTGATACCCCCGGGAAAATCTTGTGATACAGACTTGTACATCTTGAGACACTGATCATGAATATATATGGTTTTATAGTACAAAATATAGTATAAATAGCAAAATTGAGCATTATTGTTTTTAAGACCCCGCCCTCCTGCCCCTCCCCTAATGACCCCATGGGCATTTTACCTCGGCCTCTGGGGAAGGAGATGGGGATCAACCTTCCTGTGAAGTTTGGTTAAGATTAGACCAACGGTCTTTGAGAAATTGGTTGGACAAGTTCATGGCCGGAAGAAGAAGAAGAGGAAGAATAATAAAAATAATAATAATAATAATAATAATAATAATAAGAAACGGTGCAAAAACAATAAGTCGCCAAACTTCGTTTGGGCGCCTTAATTACTGCCTCTAAGTCTTGTCCATCAGTCATCAATATCAGTCATTATATCTCCATGTATACATACAGTATATTTAAATAACAATGCAAACTCTATAATCTATATATATATCATACTCACCACTGCTCATTGAAGCTGGATTGAAGTATAACAATATTCCAAAAGAAACAAGATTAAACCACAACCAAATGAAAACCAAGAATTTCACAATGCAAAAACGAAGTTTAGGATATCATATAGACGGAGTATGTTTCAAGAGATGCCAAGATCCAAGCATGAACAAATGGAGATAAAAAACTGGTTTGTTCCTTAATGGAAAATTAATAGACTAGTAAACAGAATTTGTGATTAAGTTCTTCTCCATGAAAAACATTCCAGTTCATGGTTGAAATAAGTTGTTAGCATACAGATATAAGTATATTTATGTGAAGAACATAAGCCTTCATTTCATGCCGTCTTTGATTTCCTACAAGCGATGGGGTAAACAATCCTCTATCAATATTTATTTTCCAGAGAAAGATTCTCTCTAAAAGATGATCAAGATTTGGTGCACTATTGAAACATCCTGTTCTACCTAGGGGGTTGACCTTTGACCCCCAAACTCATCCATCATCTGTGATTCTGACATTTGCATAGAATATCAACAAACCTGAAAGGCATGGTGTAAGATATAAACTTGATTATACATATGGCAATAAAGAAAATAAATACCATAAACATGTGTATATACGTCTTTTATAAAAACCAATATGGACTACCATTATCCAAATACAAGTTAACTTTGCAATGGTCATCTACTTATGAGAAACCAATTAAGACTTTTAGATTGCCCAACTGATTTACTAACTCTTCTGCCAGCTGTGGGTGTGACCTGCATAAAAACACTGTTACCCACAAGTATCAACAATCCATGGCAAGTGTATCAAATCACCCGCATGTGACACACCACTATTTTTCTGACTATGAACTATTGTAGTGGGAATAATATGACCCGAAGCTATTGAAAAAAAGTTTTTAAAATATGCTACCGATGTCGATGTCGTTGAAAGAAGTTAAAAAAATAATTATCTGGCTACAATAAAATACTGCTGTGACAACAAAATAAAACGGATACTAAAATTCAGCATATTATCGAAGTCTAGTAGTCTTTCCTTTGGCTTTCAATGTTTCAAAATAATACTTTCATGCGTTTTAACTCATTATCTTCAGCAGAAGGTTCTGCAAACCATTTATTTACGGTTGCCATTTTGGTTGACATTTACGTTGGAGACAGGGGACGTAACTCTAACACAACCGGTATGAGCCTCACTGACCAGTATTTTTGCGCATGCGGCTATGTACAGAATGATACTGGGTTGGTCATGTGATACGATTTAGACAATGATTGCCATAGATTTTAATCAGCGGTAGGGCAATACTAGAAACACATGTGGTTCAGACAAATCAAAGCCTTAAGAATAGCATTATAAAGTTCTTTTACTCACTACAACTTTGATGAAAAATTGCCAGAACCGGATTGATTTATACTTTACTGTACAATGAAAGGGTTTTGCTTTGTGATTTTATTGATATCTCTTAGTAATATATTCCTTCAGTTACAATTATTTTGTGATCATTTTGTATATTACTTACTCACTGTATATATAGATATTATGTAATGCCGCAAATTTTTTATACGGTTATGTTACCTCGAGTACCATCTCTGATGGTGTTGAGTGAAATAAAGAATTGGAATTTGGCAAATTTCATGTCTGGAATGTGATCAGACAGATCAAAGCCTTACAAAGTTCTTACAAAGTTTCCTCACTACAACTTTGATGAAAAATTGCCAGAACAAGATTGATTTATATACTTTACTGTATGTCGACAGGGCTTTGCTTTGTGACTTTATTGATATTTCTTAGTAATATATTCCTTCAGTTACAATTATATTGTGATCATTCTGTTTATTACTTACTCACTGTATATATAGATATGTATTTATTTAATTATGTAATGTCACAAAATTATGTATATGATTATGTTACTGTATACGTAGAAATATTCACGGGTATAAACTTTCGCGGTTTTGGTATGGAGAGCATTATCGCTGGTATAAACTTTCGCGGTCACGCAGGTAGTGTAAGCATCTGACAAGGATATAAAACCTCACGGTGGATTTATTTTCGCCGTTGATCAGTGACCGCAAAAATAGCGAATATTTCTACATATACAGTACCTTGAGTACCATCTCCGATTGTGTTGAATTTAATCTGAATTTGGCACATTTCATGTTTGGAAAGTGTTCAGAAAGATCAAAGTCATATATAGGAATAGTATTACAAAGTTCTTTTCCTCACTACAACATTGATGAAACATTGCCAGAACAGGATCGATTCATACATTACTGTATGTCAAAAGGGCGAATTCTCTATATGCAAACGATGCTCATTTCAGCAGAGAATGATGTCATGAAGTCATGTCCATGCAAAATCAATTTCTCGTATTAATCATCCATTTCTAACTACAAACATTTAGTGTTAATGTATTTATTTTACGGTGTACTTATTTTTGCTTATTTAGTGATAGCTTGATTTGCGAGAAAATTAATATCGAACAAAAATTATATTACGCTTATTGTGTTATAGTGCATATTTAAACAAGAGGCCCATGGGCCTTAACGCTCACCTGTGACCTTTGAACCCATGAGCTTCATTCAAATATCAAAATGATAATTCGGCCAATATTCTAATATACATCCCTACAAAAAGTTTATAGTTTTTGAGATAAATAATCATCTCAGTACTTGTTTGTATCTGTGATCTTGACATTTGAACCCATGCTCTTCATTCATCTATCAAAATGACCACTGTGCCCGTACTAACAATATTCTAATATACATGCCTATACAAAAAGTTAATAGTTTTTAAGATAATTAACCATTTAGGTATTCATTCGCATCTGTGACCTTGACCTTTAAACCCATGAGCTTCATTCATATATCAAAATGATCATTAGGATAATACCTAAATAGTCTAATATACATGCCTATACAAAAAGTTCATAGTTTTTGAGATAAATAATCATTTCAGATCTTGTTCACATCTGTGACCTTGACCTTTGAACCCATAACCTTCATTCATATATCAAAATGGTTGTTAGGCTAATACCTACAATATTCTAATATACATGCATATCCAAAAAGTTAACAGTTTTCAAGATAAATAACCATTCAGGTATTCATTCACATCTGTGACCTTGACCTTTGAACCTATGACCTTCATTCATATATCAAAATGATCGTTAGGATAATACCTAAAATATTCTAATATACATGCATATCCAAAAAGTTAACAGTTTTCAAGATAAATAACCATTCAGGTATTCATTCACATCTGTGACCTTGACCTTTGAACCTATGACCTTCATTCATATATCAAAATGATCGTTAGGATAATACCTAAAATATTCTAATATACATGCATATCCAAAAAGTTAACAGTTTTCAAGAAAATAACCATTCAGGTATTCATTCACATCTGTGACCTTGACCTTTGAACCTATGACCTTCATTCATATATCAAAATGATCGTTAGGATAATACCTAAATATTCTAATATACATGCCTATACAAAAAGTTAATAGTTTTCAAGATATATTGACAAATACATAATTTTTAGCAATTTCCCCACTCAGCACCTTACCATTTCCCCATTTTGAGCCCCATGGCTACCATTTGTGCAAATCTGAAACTAGATGACCTAAGGATGTTATATATGAAATAAATAAGGTATATGTCTTGTAGATTCAGAGGAGAAGATTTTTAAAGTTTTTCACTATTTCCCCCTTATGGGCCCCAAGGGGACATAACTCCTTCATTTGTGCAAATCTGAGAGGGCTTCACCCAGGCATGATGGTTACCAAGTTTCATTAAATTTGGCCCAGTGGTTTTGGAGGAGAAGATTAAAATGTAAAAAGTTTACGCACGACGGACGACGGACGACGGACGACGCACGACGGACGAAGATGGATAGCAATAGCTCATCTGAGCTTTCAGCTCAGGTGAGCTAAAAATGCAAATATTTAACTAAGCGGATATGTCTAAATTCTCTATACTGCGAAAATAAATACACGCGAAATTAAGTAAGCTTACAGTATTTCTTGTTATATCATTCAAACAAGATATTGTAAAATAAAAGAAATGTGGATTGAATGGGGTTTTATGTCCCAGTTAAGAATATTTCACTTATATTGAGACATTACAAGCAATAGGTGAAGTGGCAAAAGATTTGACTTTTGCAGTGCTCTCCAGGGGCGTAGCTGAGTATGTTGGTAAATTACGCACTGTAACGTGAAAAATGCGCCGTTTTTTTATGGGGTATGGGAGCGTGCTCCCCCAGAAAATTTTGAAAAAATACAACAAAAATAGTGCTTTTTCCATGAATTTCGACCCTTATCTGCAAAATTTTAAGACTAAACTTCAAATGAAATTCAAACGACCACTGAATTGTACATTGATTTATATGCATAAATCGTCTTGTTCATTATGATAGTTTCAGTTTCAAGGGTTAAACTTTGTATTGCTTTCAAGTTTTTAATATAGCTGTCATATAATTATTTTTTAACATTTTTAAAAAATTATATTTGACAAAATTAACTTATGCACGGTCGTATGTGCATATGCTCAGCGACGCCCTTGCTCTCATGGCAGTGTGTAGGGAGAGTTCTGTGTAGGCGTGACACAGGGAATCACTTTTTAAGGCCTCTTCTGAAGAACCCCTAACTGATTTTAATTTCTAAATGCAGAGTGTTTGGTGAAAGAACAGTCACTACCTATTTTTATGTCTTAATAAGACCTGACTGCGTTTGGATCCCCACCCCCCACAAGATACAGAGTGAGCACTCTACCAACTGAGCTACAACAGTGGTAAGAATTTATAAGTTTACTCTAGTTCTTTGCAAACATATGTTGTAGATTACTTTTTAATCGCGAGATATTAATTAACGCATAATTTCGCCAGACTATCGGTTGCAAACTTACATAGCACATGTATATTCCCAGAATCACAAAAATTTACTATTATCGTTTAATTTATATACGGTCACACCTGTCTATAAAGGCCACCCAATGGAACCAGTAAAATTGACCTTTATGGGCAGGTGGCCTTTATATACAGGTTCAAATAATATGAATAAAGAACAATTAGGATACATTATTACTGGCCTTTATAAGCAGGTGGTTCTTATATAGGGGTGACTTTTAAGGCAGGTTGGACAGTATATTATAACAATATGTCTTAGGAAAGAGAGATAATTGCCTATCAATCACGAATTTTATATTTTAGATGAATTGTGGTCGCAAATTTACATATACGCTAAATGAGGCTTAAGTGTCGGCACGTGAAATTTGATACTAATGAATTCAATGTAATCTACAGTAATATATTTGTTATTTATTTTTAAAGGCTTTGGTTTTTGTCCAGAGTATCAAGTATATCCTGTCAGATTTTCTATTTCTTCAGGGAGCGCAATTGAAAAAGTTCTGAAAAATTCTGCTACAGACAGAAAACATGAAAATAAATGAAAATCGATAAATGATAGCTAGAAACCTGGTATCATGAAGTGCCCCCACTACTATCATGAAGTGCCCCCACTACTATCATGAAGTGCCCCCACTACTATCATGAAGTGCCCCCACTACTATCATGAAGTGCCCCCACTACTATCATGAAGTGCCCCCACTACTATCAGAAATGGTTTTGACATTTACAAGACAAAGCTAACATCTCTAAATTAGTGAAAATATTACATTCATTAAGGACTGCCGCAACATAAGAACCATGTTTACAAGCTGTGAATAAATTGTCTACCACTGATATTTCTAATGTATCAATTATGTCTGTCTAAAGGTATTGATTTTTAATCAATCACTCACACAATCAGACAAATAATCAATCAAATTATCAGTTTGAAAGTTATTTTTTTCTGGAATTATGTAACAAGTATAATTGGGGTCGAGATGGCAGGATGTTGGCAGCTTTAAGAGGTCAAATAAATGCTATTTTCTGTAAGAGGGCGAATAAACCAATTTTCCTGAATAAAAACTTTTAAATTTTCCTAATTTTGCTAAATACATGTACAGAGATTTGCAAAAATTATTTGGTCACTTTGTAAACATCTGACCCTTCTTTATTTCATATAAAACCATGTGTTTGTAAAATATTCCTTCAAATTTATATCTTGAGCAATTTACTGATAAATCCAAAATTAGTTATAGTTTCTTTCAATAATTTTCAACATATTGTCTGTCTTATAACATTCAAGAAAACATAAGATGAACAGCTAGGTTAATTTTTAACTGCCATGTGAAACATGATTATGGAGTACCGGTAAATTTCACTTTAAAAAAAATTGTGTTTAAAATGTTTAACGATATTCTTTTTTGTAATTATTTTTAAGAGAAACTTCAACTAATTAAAAATGTCTGGCGAAACTAGTTGAAGATTAAAAATTAGAAATATTGTGAACTAGTGTTGAGATACAAATTCATATTTTAATATTAGAACTCTACTGAATACCGCTTGGTATCCACTTTTTAACAACACCACACTCCACTATTCAGGGGTGGTATCCACTTTTTAACAACACCACACTCCACTATTCAGGGGTGGTATCCACTTTTTAACAACACCACACTCCACTATTCAGGGGTGGTATCCACTTTTTAACAACACCACACTCCACTATTCAGGGGTGGTATCCACTTTTTAACAACACCACACTCCACTATTCAGGGGTGTTGGTTTCCTGTATTTTTAGTAATTTAACAGTGAAAAAAATCATGGAATTTGACCAAGAAATAAATTCTTGAGGATATTTTTTAAAAATATATGGTTTTATATGAAATAAAGAGGGATTTTACCAAGTGACAGAATACTTTTTGTACATCTCTGTGGTTTTTAATTAATAATACAGAAAACAAACGAATTCATGTTAATTAAATTTAATTTTGAAATTTAAAGAATCTCAATGTCTGAAATTAAAACCGAAAATCAAATATGTTTGATTTCAAGATTAAATCTGTTATTAAAACAATTTTATTTATTTGTTGTATCAAAATTTACAAGTTTTATCCATGTACAGACTCACCAAGTGTTCATTCTAGCAGGGGGCCATGGAGTCATTGATCCCTTATTTTACCAAATGACCCCATTGTTAAGGCTTTAGGGGTCATATTTAAGATTACAGTACAGGTTTTCGAAAGTTTAACACTAAACTAGCAAAACCTTGCCGAATTGACAGCTCCTATCAGTCCACCATTAGTGCCAGCTTTTGGACAGCTGCTAACTAACTTGCCAGCCTTCTGGTCACTGACCAGCAATACTTTGGACAATCGACAGCCAAGCTTCGACTCTTTTTTCGTTAGTTAAGTATTAAACTTTCGACAGGCCTGTGCTGTACATGAATGTAAAAATATTGATGTTATGGGGTTTTAGAGGAATTTGAAGTTTTTGAAAATGGTCCTCTTTAAAAAAAATCCTACCAGTAGAATGAACACTGTCCTATTTTATGATCATGTCCGTAGAATGAACACTGTCCTATTTTATGATCATGTCCATAGAATGAAACACTGTCCATTTTATGATCATGTCCATAGAATGAACACTGTCTATTTTATGATCATGTCCATAGAATGAACACTGTCCTATTTATGATCATGTCCGTAGAATGAACACTGTCCTATTTTATGATCATGTCCGTAGAATGAACACTATCCTATTTTATGATCATGTCCGTAGAATGAACACTGTCCTATTTTATGATCATGTCCGTAGAATGAACACCGTCCTATTTTATGATCATGTCCATAGAATGAACACTGTCCTATTTTATGATCATGTCCGTAGAATGAACACTGTCCTATTTTATGATCATGTCCGTAGAATGAACACTGTCCTATTTTATGATCATGTCCGTAGAATGAACACTGTCCTATTTTATGATCATGTCTGTAGAATGAACACTGTCCTATTTTATGATCATGTCCATAGAATGAACACTATCCTATTTTATGATCATGTCCATAGAATGAACACTGTCCTATTTTATGATCATGTCCGTAGAATGAACACTGTCCTATTTTATGATCATGTCCGTAGAATGAACACTGTCCTATTTTATGATCATGTCGGTAGAAAGAACACTGTCCTATTTTATGATCATGTCCGTAGAATGAACATTGTCCTATTTTATGATCATGTCCGTAGAATGAACACTGTCCTATTTTATGATCATGTCCGTAGAATGAACACTGTCCTATTTTATGATCATGTCCGTAGAATGAACACCGTCCTATTTTATGATCATGTCCGTAGAATGAACACTATCCTATTTTATGATCATGTCCATAGAATGAACACTGTCCTATTTTATGATCATGTCTGTAGAATGAACACTATCCTATTTTATGATCATGTCCATAGAATGAACACCGTCCTATTTTATGATCATGTCTGTAGAATGAACACCGTCCTATTTTATGATCATGTCTGTAGAATGAACACTATCCTATTTTATGATCATGTCCGTAGAATGAACACTATCCTATTTTATGATCATGTCCGTAGAATGAACACTATCCTATTTTATGATCATGTCCGTAGAATGAACACTATCCTATTTTATGATCATGTCCATAGAATGAACACTGTCCTATTTTATGATCATGTCCGTAGAATGAACACCGTCCTATTTTATGATCATGTCTGTAGAATGAACACTATCCTATTTTATGATCATGTCCATAGAATGAACACTGTCCTATTTTATGATCATGTCCGTAGAATGAACACCGTCCTATTTTATGATCATGTCCGTAGAATGAACACCGTCCTATTTTATGATCATGTCTGTAGAATGAACACTATCCTATTTTATGATCATGTCCATAGAATGAACACTGTCCTATTTTATGATCATGTCCATAGAATGAACACTGTCCTATTTTATGATCATGTCCGTAGAATGAACACTGTCCTATTTTATGATCATGTCCATAGAATGAACACTGTCCTATTTTATGATCATGTCCGTAGAATGAACACTGTCCTATTTTATGATCATGTCCATAGAATGAACACTGTCCTATTTTATGATCATGTCCGTAGAATGAACACTGTCCTATTTTATGATCATGTCTGTAGAATGAACACTATCCTATTTTATGATCATGTCCGTAGAATGAACACCGTCCTATTTTATGATCATGTCCATAGAATGAACACTGTCCTATTTTATGATCATGTCCGTAGAATGAACACTATCCTATTTTATGATCATGTCCATAGAATGAACACTGTCCTATTTTATGATCATGTCCGTAGAATGAACACTATCCTATTTTATGATCATGTCCATAGAATGAACACTGTCCTATTTTATGATCATGTCTGTAGAATGAACACTATCCTATTTTATGATCATGTCCATAGAATGAACACTGTCCTATTTTATGATCATGTCCGTAGAATGAACACTATCCTATTTTATGATCATGTCCATAGAATGAACACTGTCCTATTTTATGATCATGTCCGTAGAATGAACACCGTCCTATTTTATGATCATGTCCGTAGAATGAACACTATCCTATTTTATGATCATGTCCATAGAATGAACACTGTCCTATTTTATGATCATGTCCATAGAATGAACACTGTCCTATTTTATGATCATGTCCATAGAATGAACACTGTCCTATTTTATGATCATGTCTGTAGAATGAACACCGTCCTATTTTATGATCATGTCTGTAGAATGAACACCGTCCTATTTTATGATCATGTCCGTAGAATGAACACTATCCTATTTTATGATCATGTCCATAGAATGAACACTGTCCTATTTTATGATCATGTCCATAGAATGAACACTGTCCTATTTTATGATCATGTCCATAGAATGAACATTGTCCTATTTTATGATCATGTCCGTAGAATGAACACTGTCCTATTTTATGATCATGTCCGTAGAATGAACACTGTCCTATTTTATGATCATGTCCGTAGAATGAACACTGTCCTATTTTATGATCATGTCCGTAGAATGAACACTATCCTATTTTATGATCATGTTTCACAGTTGTTCTTTAACTTGCATTTTTGAAACTGAATCCAACATATATTAAATCTGAATATGTTTGTTAATTTTAAAGAAAGGCTGGTTTTTAAGGTTTTAATTTTTCAAAAAAAAAAAAAAAATTAAAATAAAATAAAATGTCCCCAATATGAAATGATGAGAACTCTTGGCCAAAATAACCCTAGAATTATTTTTTTTTAAATTTTTTTTTTCAAATTTATGATAGATCTAGGGGGCATTTAAAAATTGAATGAAAAATGATGTCTAGTCATAACAATTTCAACAGCATTTATATCATGTTGAGAACTTTTGTTCAAAAATACCCTAGAAATTTTTCTTATTTTTTTTTTAAATTCATAATACGGGCATAAAAAAAAAAATTTGAAAGAAAAATCATGTCTAGTCATAACAATTTTCCCCAGCAAT
Organism: Anadara kagoshimensis; assembly: GCA_021292105.1. Classification (NCBI taxonomy): domain Eukaryota; kingdom Metazoa; phylum Mollusca; class Bivalvia; order Arcoida; family Arcidae; genus Anadara; species Anadara kagoshimensis. Next base: position 46,724,158 of record CM037857.1, read on the forward strand.
GATGAGACCTTTTGTTCAAAAACACCCTAGAAAATTCTTTTTCTTATTTTTTTTTAAAATTCCTAATATGGGCATAAAAAAAATTAAAAAAAAAATGATGTCTAGTCATAACAATTTGGCCAGCAATGATGAGACCTTTTGTCCAAAAACACACTAGAAAATTCTTTTCTTATTTTGTTTTTAAATTTATAATAGGGGCATAAAAAATTGAAAGAAAAATTATGTCTTGTTACATGCATTTTATAGCATTTATACCATTATAAAATCTTTACCACAAGTCCTGTAACACCTACATCATACTAAAAGTTAAGGAGAGTGTCAGTTTTAAGTCGTCGTTAGCAATCAATAAACAACAGATATAGACACAAAAATCACTTTCTGAAATTGAACGCGGAAATGAACTTAATATTGGAATACCCTATGCCATTATTGTAAAAAAAATTTCGGCTCTTAAAAGCTTAATATAATGAACATGTGTCAAATCTCATTATAGTCTATTCAATTTTTCGGTATTCCTGTGTGATTTCATTCGTTTAGAGAAATTCAATCAATTTCCTGAAGATTTAAAAAGCAGAAAATGTTTACAGCGTCAGCGAGGTTGTTGACACACTTACCATGATGTGATATTTAGTATACCAATTAGTATAGGCAAACAACATTGACCTGTCCGCTTGACCTTTGATTTTAAATATTCCTCATGGACAAGTGAATATGAGTAATAGGGATCACATGAGTATTTTGCCTGTATGAATGGGCAATGTGTATATGTGAATCCTAACTCTACCCATGTATGGGGTGGACCCTCCTATATGAATATTTCTCATGAAAGGTCAAATGGACAGGTCGAAATTGTTGTTTGCCTATATCATCACCAAATTTTAATTACAAAAATATTTTCATTTTTCTCTTTTAATAACTGAATTATATAAGTCAGACTATCATAATATTCAGATTTTAATATGCTTATATTTATTAAATGTTTTATGGCAGAAAAATAGAATTTGCTTTGCAAAATATAATTATCACTATATGTTTCAAAATATTGTTTCTAGAAATGTCAACTTCATTTCTCTCACTTATGACACAATATCACTGAAACAGTGACAAAGTACTTTGGAAGATGACAAATATAAATTGTGACAATAAACATTTACCATATTACATGTAGTGTTTGAATAGGGTTTTACATCCCAGTCAAGAATATTTGGCTTATATCTAGAAATGACCAGATATAGGTGAAATGGCAAAAATTTTGACCTTTGCCATGCTCTCATGGCAATGTGTAAGCCAATAAACATGTAGTTATTTTATTGATTGATTGAATAGAGTTTTACATCCCAGTCAAGAATGTTTCGCTTATATCTAGTCGTGACCAGCTATAGGTGAAAATTGTAAAAATTAGACCTTTGCCATGCTCTCATGGCAATGTGTAAGCTGGATTCATTAATTTGCCATGCCTGCCATGATACAGGGCATCAGATATAAAGGACCCTTCCAAAAGATCAGGTTACTTTCAATTCTAAATGCTAAGTGCCTGGCAAAAGTGGAGTAATGAAGTGTTATGCCCATGATCTCTCACTTATATCAAGGTGGTCAGTTCCAGGATGGTGGAGGGAACCCGAGTGCCAGGAGAAATCCACCAACCTTCAACAAGGAATTAGCAAACATTTTAACAATAGTCAAACCTGTCTATAAAGGCCACTCAAGGGAACCAATAAAAGTGACCTTTATGGACAGGTTGTCTTTATATACAGGTACAATTAAAAGGAATAAGAAACAATTGGGATACAATTCTACTGGCCTTTATAGGCAGGTGACCATTATATAGAGGTGGTCTTTAAGGCAGGTTGGACTGTATACATATCTGTCCAGAGTGGGATTCAAACCTGGGTGGTGGCTAGAAGCAATGTGATCTGTAAGTGTGTGCTTTAGACCACTCTGCCACCACTTCATGGAAAATTGACCTGGGCGGTGGCTGGAAGCAATGTGATCTGTAAGTGTGTGCTTTAGACCACTATGCCACCACCACCTCATGGAAAATTGAGCTTAAATATATAAATATAATGTCCACCGCACATCTGTGTATAGTATTACCTGCGTCTGACAAAAACGTCATTTGAGCAAGGTTTTTGGACTTAACTTGGTGGCGCAATTAGTTAGGTCATGGGTCATTCTTATGCTAGACGAGTTGGTGCTGGAGGGTGTGCGATTGAGCCCCTACAGTGGCAAAAAATATTGTCTTTTATATACAAAAATGCTGTACTCATTCCAGTGTAAAATTCAGAGTTAAACTTGTAGTTTACAACTAGTAATACAGTCCAACCTGCCTTAAAGGCCACCTCTATATGTTCACATGCTTATAAAGGCTAGTGAAATTTTATCCCAATTGTTCTTTATTCCTGTTATTTGAACCTATATATAAAGGCCATCTGTCCATAAAGGCCACTTTTATTGGTTCCCTTCTTATAAAGGAAAACTGTATGCCAATTGTTCTTTATTCCTGTTATTTGAACCTGTATATAAAGGCCATCTGTCCATAAAGGCCACTTTTATTGGTTCCCTTCTTATAAAGGAAAACTGTATGCCAATTGTTCTTTATTCCATTTAATTAAACCTGTATATAAAGGTCATCTGTCCATAAAGGCCACTTTTATTGGTTCCCTTAAGTGGCCTTTATAGACAAGTTTCCTGCTACATCGAATATATGAAGACTCAAAAGTAAAATTAAACCATATCACAAAAGTGTCAAATGATACCAGACATGCAAAAAGTCTTAACCAGACAAAAATCAGTCAAAAGTATAAACATGTATGATTGAAGAGTCTTGAAGACTTTTTTTGAAATACAACAGAATAAATTATCATTTATAAGCATTTTTTTTAAATTTATTTACCTATTTATCTACTTACAGTAAGTAAGGTTTTGATGCACTTTTAATTCTGCTTCAGACATATAAATTAATCATCAATCTTAAAATTAACTCATATATATATATATATTAAAATTGATGCAAGCCGTATGTTACAATTACATGTTTTACCACACCTACATTGTTAAAATTATACATTGCCCTCCATAAATAACTTTACAAATTTATATTTGCCATAGGTTTACATAATAATCATCATATCTAATTTTGTTCATAAAATTAAAATATTGAAGTTTTTCCTGTATTTGAAATTGACATTTTCACTTTATGATCTAAATGTATGAAATGAAGTTATTTTTCTTGAAAATCAATTTTCTTGGAATTTTCTGAAATTTTTGGGGGGAAAATATAAGAAAATTGGGAAAATTATATTTTTCAAGATTAGAACACTATTTCAGCTGAAAAACACTCAGCTTTAGCATAAATTTAATTTTGTGAAGATTATGAGTCTGTTATATTAGAACCAGTTTTAGGTATGGAGGGCAGTGTATACATTGTATATGTGTCAAGGCTATTGACTATTATAAATAAACTCTATGTGCATTGACAATTTTATGGTAAAATGTCATCTATGCATTTATATGCATTAATCAATAGATATATATATATATATACACACACATACACACACAAACACACATGTGATTGCAGCATCTTTTTCACTTCATAAGGTATCAAACTTGATCTTTTTTCTTTGGGCTAAAAAGTTCTTACAAAGATTCCTGTATGAGAGTTATCTCCCTTGTTCCATGTAATATATGTTAATATGCATATAAAATAAACAGTTTGTCATTTTGCGACACATTTTTCCCTGTAAACACAAGTTTTAAATAGTTATGTTGTAGTACATCCAATAGCTTATTTGACTCTGGTTACCAACTGGTAACATGAGGGACACATTAAACAAAGTTTAAACTGGGGCTGACATCTGGAACTTCCTATATGTACAGTAGCTAACTTCTATACCAACTGAGTTGAGTTGAGTAATGGTGTTTAACGTCCCAGTCAAGAATATTTCACTTATATAGACGTCACCAGCTAAAGGCGAAGGTGCAGAGATTTTGTGTTGCGCTAACTGCATTATACAGCAGGGTTCTTTATCATGCCAAGCCTACCAAGACACAGGACCTCCTTTATTTTAAGTTCCCATTCGAAAGAACCATGACTTTCATTTCATAATGCCGAGTGCTTGACAAAAGAACAGTCACTATCCACTTTTAAGTCTTAGGTCAAACCTAGCCAGGGTTCGAACCCATGACCTCCCACTTACGGAGCGAGCACTCTACCAACTGAGCTACCGAAGCGGTTTCTCTACCAACTGAGCAATCTAAAATGCTACAGAGGAGCCAGTATGCCAAATAAATTTTTTCAAGCCAGACAATGAGGTTCAAAAAGCTTTGGTACTAAACTAATCTGGAACAAACCATAGCTGACTTCTCTGCAACTGAGCAATCAGAAACCAATCCAAATCTTACAGAATGCCAGACAATTTTTATAACCTGAGATTCCGAAAGCACTGGCACTCAAATAAATCAAAATCGCTAACTGAGCAATCTTAACTGTGATATAGAAACCAATGCAATCTTATAGAATGCCATACAATTTTTTCTTACCCAGTTAGTGAGGTTCAGAAAACTTTGGCATTCAGCTTAGTCAAATCGCTGACTGAGCAACCTTAACTGTGACACAAGTACAAATCCAAATCTTACAGTATGCCATACAATTTTTTTATAACCCAGTCAGTGAGGTTCCAAAACCTTTGGCACTCAAATAAATTATAATCGTTGACTGCGCACTCTTAACTGTGACACAAGAACCAATCCAAATCTTACAGTATGCCATACCATTTTTTTTTACCCAGTCAATATTTGGCACTCAGCTTAGTCAAATAGCTAATGAGCACCTTAACTGTGACACAGGTACAAATCCAAATCTTATAGTGTGCCATACAATTTTTTTATAACCCAGTCAGTGAGGTTCCAAAACCTTTGGCACTCAAATAAATTATAATCGTTGACTGAGCACTCTTAACTGTGATACAAGAACCAATCCAAATCTTACAGAATGCCAGATGTTTTTTTATAACCCTATTAGTGAGGTTCCAAAACATCTGGCACTCCACCGAATGAGCAAACTAAACTGTGACACAGGAACCAATCCAAATCTTAAATAATGACACTTAACTAAATCAAATCGCTGACTGAGCAATCTTGACTGCAGCACAGGAACCAAGCCAAATCTTACAGTATGCCATACAATTTTTTTCAACCCAGACAATGAGGACCCAAAACCTTTGGCACTCAACTAAACAAACTCTGGTGCCAGATTGATTTGAATTTTTGTAAATAACTATTATTTCTTGCATGAAACTATAACCAAAACAACAGAAAAAACAAAAATCAAAAGAAATAATAAAAAAGATATACAAACATCTACAAATCCAGATCACTCCCAGTTTAACAGAGTGCCAAATATTTATATGTATAATAGTTCAAGATATCAGTATGTTTTGTATCCCACAGAGCAGGGCTGCTTTTGTCTACTGTAAGTAATGTGATCTGATGTAACAGAACATATATACTCTGTACAAATATTTACTGTTTTTACACAAGTTTACACCAATTACTTTCCCATACTATCTTGCATTCATCCAAAAATTCTTTTCATATTTCCCTTCAACAGCATTCAAAACCTGCTTGGAGTTTCATTTATTTCAACAAAACCTGTCAAAACAACAGCATAGCACAAACTCATTTAAATATGTTACAGATCCTAGAACCTCTCACCACCCAGCTTCAAATCCCACAAATACAGATCCCAGTACCTCTCACCACCCAGCTTCAAATCCCACAAATACAGATCCCAGTACCTCTCACCACCCAGCTTCAAATCTCACAAATACAGATCCCAGTACCTCTCACCACCCAGCTTCAAATCCCACCAGTTACAGATCCCAGTACCTCTCACCACCCAGCTTCAAATCCCACCAGTTACAGATCCCAGTACCTCTCACCACCCAGCTTCAAATCCTACAAATACAGATCCCAGTACCTCTCACCACCCAGCTTCAAATCCCACTAGTTACTGATCCTAGAACCTCTCACCACCAAGCTTCAAATCCCACTAGTTACTGATCCTAGAACCTCTCAACACCCAGCTTCAAATCCCACCAGTTACAGATCCTAGAACCTCTCACCACCTAGCTTCAAATCCCACCAGTTACAGATCCCAGTACCTCTCACCACCCAGCTTCAAATCCCACTAGTTACTGATCCTAGAACCTCTCACCACCAAGCTTCAAATTCCACCAGTTACAGATCCCAGTACCTCTCACCACCCAGCTTCAAATCCCACTAGTTACTGATCCTAGAACCTCTCACCACCAAGCTTCAAATCCCACCAGTTACAGATCCCAGTACCTCTCACCACCTAGCTTCAAATCCCACAAATACAGATCCCAGTACCTCTCACCACCAAGCTTCAAATCCCACTAGTTACTGATCCTAGAACCTCTCAACAACCAGCTTCAAATTCCACCAGTTCCAGATCCCAGTACCTCTCACCACCCAGCTTCAAATCCCACCAGTTACAGATCCCAGTACCTGTCACCACCTAGCTTCAAATCCCACAAATACAGATCCCAGTACCTGTCACCACCCAGCTTCAAATCCCACTAGTTACTGATCCTAGAACCTCTCACCACCTAGCTTCAAATCCCACTAGTTACTGATCCTAGAACCTCTCAACACCCAGCTTCAAATCCCACCAGTTACAGATCCTAGAACCTCTCACCACCTAGCTTCAAATCCCACCAGTTACAGATCCCAGTACCTCTCACCACCCAGCTTCAAATCCCACTAGTTACTGATCCTAGAACCTCTCACCACCAAGCTTCAAATCCCACCAGTTACAGATCCCAGTACCTCTCACCACCCAGCTTCAAATCCCACTAGTTACTGATCCTAGAACCTCTAACCACCTAGCTTCAAATCCCACCAGTTACAGATCCCAGTACCTCTCACCACCTAGCTTCAAATCCCACAAATACAGATCCCAGTACCTCTCACCACCAAGCTTCAAATCCCACTAGTTACTGATCCTAGAACCTCTCAACAACCAGCTTCAAATTCCACCAGTTACAGATCCCAGTACCTCTCACCACCCAGCTTCAAATCCCACCAGTTACAGATCCCAGTACCTGTCACCACCTAGCTTCAAATCCCACAAATACAGATCCCAGTACCTCTCACCACCAAGCTTCAAATCCCACAAATACAGATCCCAGTACCTCTCACCACCCAGCTTCAAATCCCACATATTACAGATCCCAGTACCTCTCATCACCCAGCTTCAAATCCCACATGTTACAGATTCAAGTACCTCTCACCACCCAGCTTCAAATCCCACTAGTTACAGATCCCAGTACCTCTCACCACCTAGCTTCAAATCCCACATGTTACAGATCCCAGTACCTCTCACCACCAGCTTCAAATCCCACTAGTTACAGATCCCAGTACCTCTCACCACCCAGCTTCAAATCCCACATGTTACAGATCCCAGTAGCTCTCACCACCCAGCTTCAAATCCCACCAGTTACAGATCCCAGCACCTCTCACCACCCAGCTTCAAATCCCACATGTTACAGACCCCAGTACCTATCACCACCCAGCTTCAAATCCCACATATTACAGATCCCAGTACCTCTCACCACCCAGCTTCAAATTCCACATGTTACAGATCCCAGTACCTATTACCACCTAGTTTAAAACCCACAAAGGGCACATCGTAGTGTTTGCCAGAGATTGGTGATACAGTGAAACATGATTTTCACGAAAACGCTTAAAGCGAATATATGGATAGTACGAAGTCGAATATTGGGCCCGACCACTTCTCTAAATAACTCTATAAATAACAATATAACAAAGTCAATTTATAACTTAATTAAAATAGAGTCCCTAGGACTTCGTTATAAATATGTCCTCTGGGGACTGGTAAGAAGACCTGTGCTTTGTCTAAGGTCATTCCACAAAACAAGGGGCACCACTAAATAAGATCAATATAGCTTAGTAAGGTTTATAAAAAACATCAAGTATTCCATAGAATGAAATGTTAGCTGGTCTAGCTTCTGTAGTTACCACAGGGCTGGAGTTTGCCTTCTTATATTGAATTTGAAAAACACAATTTTCTTATGTCAAGAAAAATGACAGTAACACCACAAACAACATAGGAAAAGTAAAACATAACTTATCATAAGTTTGGACACACGAATTGTGATGTCATTATCTGGAAAAATATGGAAGCTGGTTAAGGCCAATAGTAAGCTACTTTGACATGGCATTTGCAAATATCCAACATTACACTTAATAATTTTTCTTGATTAAGACCTATGTTTAACTGCCTGAACAAGATATTTACAAATAACAAATACACCACTGCTGTAGCTCACTTAGTAGAGTGCTCGCTCTGTAAGTGGGAGGTCGTGGGTTGGAACGCCAACCAGGGTCTGACCAAAGATTTGAAAGCATGTAATGAATGTTCTTTCGCCAAATACTCAGTATTATGGAAATAAAGTCACAGTTCTTTCGGATGGGAACTTAAAATTAACGACGCCCAGTGTGTCATTGTTAGGCTAGGCATGACAAAGAACCCTGTTGTATAATGCCGTCAGTGCCCATTTAGTCTGTAAAATATGAAAGCTGATTAAGACCAATAGTAAGCTAACTTAACAAGGCATTTACAAACAGCCAATAATATAACACCTTTCTTCCTTGTTTAGGTCAAGTCTGTCTGGGAAAAATACACAAACAGGTCAAGGTCAATTTTAAGCTCTAAAAAAAGTGTTACAACTGTAATATAGTGTAATAATTACAAACATTGAACTGTTACTAAATTGAATTTGTATGAATGTGTCTGGAATAATATCAAAAGAAATTAAAAGTCAGTGATTAAAAACAACACTCTTAAAACTCTCAATACCCACATACTAACTTATATTTACTTTGTATTAAGTAGCTGTTAGGGTACTTGAGGATTAAAGTACACCATTTACCAACATGTCTAACCTATATGCTTGACCTTTGACCTTAAGTCCTTATATCATATAATATTTATTTATTTATATTTTCTGTACATCAAACACATTTTCTTAACAAGCTTCATTATTTCCTCATAAAGATACTCATACATAGATGACAAACAGTCACTTTTTCTGAAAACATATATGAGTTGAGTAATGGTGTTTAACATCCCAGTCAAGAAAATTTCACTTATATTGAGATGTTGCCAGCTATAGGCCAAGCTAAATTTTTGTGCGCGTTGCTCTGATGGCATTATACAGCGGGGTTCTTTATCATGTCATGCCCGAGGTGACACAGGATCTCTTTTTTTAAGAAATACACATTTTCTGTCATTTAAAGTCATCAATAGAATGAGAATGTCATAAATAAAACAGAGTGCTAATTTAGTAATAAGAGGTTAATGGGCCTTAAATTGCTCACCTGAGAGAAAAGGTTATATTAACAATTTAAGGTGATATTCATAAAAAATACAGGTACTTGAAGTACCGGTTCTATACTGACGTTGGCGATAGTTAGAATAAATGATGGCTATGTTGGTTCCAAATGGGAACATAGACATAGTTTATTAAACTAAGTTGTAGAAACTACAAAATCATTATAAACTTTCAAGTGATGAAAGAGAGATAACTCTAGCAGATTAATGAAATGTGTCTAGTGTTGTTAAGCATGACCTTGACATTAAATTGTTTACCATTGTATAAAGTTTGATTGTAAATAATTTAATCAACAGCTTCATGGGGAATCAAAATAAATACTTTAATTAAAATTGAAAATTAAATGAATGCACTTGTCAGTTCATGTAAAAGTGAGTGATGTTTAAAAGTTTAAATTTGATCAATGTCAGACAGCTTTGCCAACTTGGTAAGACTTTATGAATTGATTAAGTTTCCAGCTTCTGGGGCTTTCAGTTCATGGCAAGAAGATGGTTAAAGGTTTTAACTATTTCAGGTCACTGTGACCTTAAATGCCAGTAAAGGTAAATAACAAGTTACTGTGATTCTGCATGTAGGTCAAGGTCAACCAGCAATTCAAATTTGGTACAGATTCATGACAATTTTAAGAGATTTTACTATTTAAGGTCACTGTGACCTTAAATGGGGAAGTAGATCAACTAGCTTTGAAATCATAAAAAAGTCTATGGACTGCCCATCGCCCTTGGAAAAATTGTGAAATAAGAAATTTACAGATGGCAGACAACAGATGACTGACAACTCACAGCAGACAATGGACAAAAGAGCTTCTGACAGTAGATGATGGAAAGAACAGCATTTGAAGAGTTTAACTTGAGCATTGACTCAGTTGAGCTTACAGTTATTACATAACATTTCAAGACTCTTTATGATTCCTCTATATGAAGACATGGTCTGGGTTCTTTGGATAAGACTTTAATCAATGGCGTAACTGTTGGTGTGGCATGAACAGGAAGCATTAAATATATACCATATAGCTCCATGGTGTAGTATGTACTATGTACAGGTTGAGACGTTATTATTGTTTAACAAATGGGGTACCTTTTAGGCAAATTGGTAGAGCACTTGCTTTACAATTGGGCAACATGGGTTTGATTCCTGGTGTCGGGAGAAGGAACTTTTTTCAGTGCAACTAGCATTTACTTTATGGGGCCCACTTAGGGACCCTGCCGTTGAGTGGGGACACCCACAAAAGTGCAACCACAGAAAAGATCCCAATAAGGGTGAAGGGATTTTTTCAGTGTAAGTATCCATCTTAATATAACTGAAAAAAATCTAAGACTAATTTGTTTTCATATAGAGAATAAAATAAAATGTTGTATCGCCTAAAGACGTTAGAAAATTGGAAATTTAATATTCAAGGATTACTCACTATAATCAACAGTGGTAAAAATTATCTATAGCTAGAGATGTAATACCACAGAAAAAAAGTACCATGGTATACCATGGTATTTTACCAAATACCACGGTATACCACACATCCATTAAGATTTGAAATACATGTAGTATACTTATTCCTATCTAAAATAACAGCTAAGGAATTTGGGCATTGGATATTTTGAGAATATATCAAGGATGCTAACACACAATAAAATTCACAGAATTGTCTGTATTTCAACCAAGTTGATTCAAAACTTGAAATCTAAATCTCATATGATTATTGTCAAAGATTTTAACAAAATTCAAATGAACACATCAAAATTCAAACTGTTATTTCAACAAGTATCAACATAATATTGTTTGTTAAAATAAGGTATTTAAAGACTTTACCGCGGTATTATCGGTACCTGGTCAGTACCGCGGTAAACCGGTATATTGGTAATACTGCAAACCACTATTTATAACCACTGTATAAAAAGAAATATTTACCTGAAAAAATTATTACAATTTTCATGGTTACTCGTGAACAAGTAATGTATCTTCTCAGTGAAAATTTCTATTGTCTCTTGGTACACTTTCATGACAGTTGGGATCATAAAACTTCTTACCGCCAAAGTTTAGAAGGTCAAAACTGCAAAAGTTTCCTACCGCTAATGTTTCTTCTTATACAGTATGAAGGAGATGGCCATCAACTAAATTGTTCTGCTATTACCATAAAATAAGGCTGACATATGCAGTATACTGTAAGCTAAAAGCCTGACTAGTTTCAGAAATTATTAATCCTCATAGGCGTAGGAGCAGGGGGTGCCCAATGTCAGAGAAAGAAGGAAGGGGGTTGGGGTGCAGGCCCCCGCAATATATTGTGTGAAATTTTGTATCATAGTTTATGTTTATAGTGTAAGTGCTAAAAAAAAAGAAAAAAATACCCAAGAGCTTTAACAGGAAATGTCCATCTGGTAACCAATTAATAATCAATTTCATCATTATACTTGTAAAAGGGCGTCTTAATTCACCCTTAGAAACGGCTCACAGCATCTCCAATGACAGGGGTGGATCCAGGATTTTTTGAAAGGGGGGGTTGAGAATTATATTAATGCTAGGTGTGACCTACCTTAGGTCTACAATGACACAATGGCGTTTAAATAACACAATGCTTCTTCATTGTCACAAAACCTTAACTGATTGATGTAAAAATTTTGGCAGTAGAGTTTGCTTCACGGAATTTAGACAGAAGGATATATTTCGGAGAATTGACTTTGGCAGTAGAGTTTGCTTCACGGAATTTAGACAGACAGATATATTTCGGAGAATTGACTGAGTCGGAGTAATTTGATGTGTGATTTTCCAAATAATTGTGGAGTTCAAACACTAGTCAGTAAAAATAATTTTAATTGGAAAATACAAGACTTTGTACATACAAATTGTAATTGAAAAAACTGGATTGAACAGACTCAAAAATATAAAATAAAATAAGACAATGATGATATTCAAAGAACAAGACAAAAAACCCATGGCCAACTTGATGTACATCAAAGGTAAATGTAGGTTGGTGTGGTTAATTAGTTTATTTATATGGCACCAAACCTTCTCAATCTCCATGTAGCCAGAAGTCGTGAGTTGAGTACCATACGTTTGAAAATTAATCATTGGACTTAATTATGTCATGCAGTTATTTGTACAATTTTGTCTTAATATTTCACATCTTTTCAGTTTCTCACTCAGAACGCTGCAAAATTTTCCGGGGTAATCCCATATCCATCTCCAATGAGAGGATTATTATGGAACCTGTGTCATACGGTTATTTTATATAATCTTTCCTTGATATCACAGTATTTTAACCTATCAAAACCCTGCAAAATACATTGAAAATGCATCTAGGCAGGACTTAGTGAGGGGTTTAGCACCCCTCTCATACTATCCCCGCCTCATGCCATAGGCGGGAGGTTGTACCTGCGGCACGACATAGACATACCTTCAGTTTGGTCCCCCCAATATTAAAAACCCTCCTACGCCTATGATCTTTTGTCAGCAGCAGAACAAGTCTTGGACTTTTGTATTTACATTAGAAATTAATAAGGGTCCGGTTGTTCAAAGCTCCTATAGCTTCACCAGTTGGTTAGCCAGCCATTATTTGTATTTTGTGTTTCAGGCAATATTTCTAAAATTTCGGTTCAAAATTTAATGCACACTGGACTTGTCTCTGTAGCACAATTAGTTAGGTTGCGGGTCATTCTTATGCTAGGCGAATTGGTGTCGAAGGGTGTGTGTTCGAGCTCCTACAGTGGCAAAAAAAATTTTGTCTTTAAATACACAATTGTTTAGTTTAATGCACGCAGTTGTTATTATCAAATAGAAACGTATAGTCCAAATTGCATTGTTTATGACAAATATTTTTGAGTTTTTATTAAATATTTAAGGAAAATTTTAACCCAGGATATTTCTTCAAGCATACGAGCGGCCTCTTTGGAAATCTTTTGCATTGAGAACATAAAAGAATTATAAAAATCTGCTTCTTAAACAACGGCGGCCCTGGACAACTCAAACTTGTTGCACTGTCGACTGTCAGACAAACAATCTACATTCAATATCAACATTAAATTATAAGTGACAATATCTTATAAAGATTTCTATGAATTTTTCTATTACCAAGTAGATTATGTTTTACAACTTAAATAAACGATAAATAAACTTTAAGGCATGTTCCGATAATGAAAACCATTTATAAAATATGTTTGTATTGCATGTGATTTCAGACTATTCAGGCAGACACAACACTGGAGGCAAAACTCCGAATCTAGGTCATCTATCTAATCAGGTCAAGGACACCTGTTCACAAAATAAAAACTAATAACAGATTCATTTACTTGTCTGTAAATGAAATCTAGCACATATAAAATGGATTTAAAAAAAGAATTTCTTTTATCTAACTGCAATCTAAATATTTCCTTTTAACATTTTTAAGAAGGTTTTATTTTTATGGTCCTTGATTACATGAATACTAATGAAACTAACAATTAACATATCATTTAAAACGATGATCATGATTTATCTTCTTTTTTATATAATCAAGAGTTGAGAGAGTAATGGTGTTTAACGTCCCAGTCAAGAATATTTCACTTATATCGAGAAGTTGCCAGCTATAGACAAATGTGCAGAAATTTTGCCTGTGCATTGGGCTGATGGCATTATACAGCAGGGTTCTTTATAATGCCAAGCCTACCATGACATGGGACCTCGTTTATTTTAAGTTCCCATCTGAAAGAACCCTGACTTTCATTTCGTAATGCAGTGTGCTTGGCAGAACAGTCACTACCCACTTTTAAGTCTTGGGTCGGACCCGACCAGGGTTAGAACCAACAACCTTCCAGTTACAGAGCGAGCACTCTACCAACTGAGCTACCCCAGTGCTTTTATATAATCAAGTGGTAAAATTTAATTATTAATTAGAATGGAGTACAGAAATGGTACTTTTTATACCTCAGTCAAAACGATTTCACTTATATCAAGGTAGTTAGTTCAGGGATGGTGGAGAAACCTGGAGTGTTTGGAGAAAACCACTGATCATCAGCAATCAAACTGACAAACTACCTCACACTAGGATCTACTGGATCCAACATAGGCAGTGAGAGGTGCTGTGATCCATAGGCATGTACTGTAGACCACTTTGCCACCGAGTACCAATCATTTATTGGATATAAAAATAAAACAGCTCTATCAATTTTCTGGGGCTTCTGTGGGCAAGTTGTCAAAGGCATGTGTTAACAGATCACAGTACCAGAGGTTCAAATCCCAAACAAGGCAAGTCTGATTTAGTGAGAGACAGTTTGCTGAAGATCTTTGGGTTTTTTTTTTTAAGTTTAAACCCACAACTTTTGACTTCTAAAGCATGTGACAGCATAACTTGACCATGTCCGCCTACGCTTTGTTCATGCTATATCAATGTCAATTCTGGGATGGTGCAGGAAACTGGTTCCTAGTGGGAAAAACCTGACCTTTGGCAAGAAAACTGACATCTTTCTCTTGTTGGATCTTCCTCACTAAATCCTCCAAAGAACACTTGTAGAAGGATGGGGCCATAAACAGAATTATTTTTGGATGTGTTAAAAAATCTGCTGTCTAGATCAAAAATCATTTCATGGATTTTTCTTAAGGCAAATTTACAAGTCAAATTAGGGAAATGAAAAAATACAAGATTGTTCTTGTGAAGGACAAGTCATATTAGTAAGATCCGAAGATAAAAAAACAAGAATATTATTCTTGTAAAGGAAGCCATTGAAGTATAGACTATTTGTCAGGAATTGTTAAGGTTTCTGAAACATTGTTTCTATTGTTGTCATAAAACATGCAAAAAAATATTTCCTTATTTAGAACTGAATAAAAGACGAGTCTACAATGTACCAGAGTAGAGAAATATAGTTTTTATGCCTCAGTCAAAACTGGGGTGCCTGCAGAAAACCTTCGGCAAGTGAATATTGACAAACTTTCTTACGTTAAGATCTTTCCCGAGTGGGTTCAAACCTACCTGTAGGTAGTTAGTAAGAGGCATTGTTATTTGTAAGTGCACTCAGGACCCCTCAATCACAGAGGCCATATTAGTTCAGTATCTAAAATTTTCCAGAGGGGGTCATTTAAAACAAGAGGCCCATGGGCCTTGATGCTCACCTGTGACCTTGACCTTTGAACCCATAACCCTCATTCATATATCAAAATGATCATTAGGCCAATACCTACAATATCCTAGCATACATGCCTATACAAAATATTTATAGTTTTCAAGATAATTAACCAATTCAGTATTAATTTGCACCTGTTACCTTGACCTTTGAACTCATGACCTTTATTCATATATCAAAATTATCATTAGACCAATATCTACAATATTCCAATATATATGCCTATACAAGGAAGTTATGGTTTTTGAGATTATCAACCATTTCAGTACTTGCTTGCATCTGTGACCTTGACCTTTGAACCCATGACCTTTATTAATATATCAAAATGACCATTGTGCCATTACCTACAATATTCTAATATGTATGCCTATACAAAAAGTTAATAGTTTTGCAGATAATCAACTACAACGGAAATAGTTGTTCATCTTTGACCTTTGAACCCGTGACCTTGATCTATGTATCAAAATGATCGTCATGTCAATACCTACAATTAACTGAAAATCCCATGCCATTATCACCAGAAATGTTTAAAAAATAGCATTTTTTATCAAAGGTCAAAAACAGGGACATGACCTTGACCTTTGACCTTGACATCTTTTGGAAGAAAATAGCAAGACAAGATCAACAGTGAAAACTCCATACAATTATCTTCAGCCGTTACTGAGTTGTAACAATAAATGTCTCATTTTCAAAATTACATAATTTTATGCAAAAAACGCATAACCTATTTCATGAAAAACACAATTTTAATGTTCCCAGGTATGCTGAATCCAAATATCCAATCAAAATGTGCCTGCACCTTCTGGTTCCAGAGAAGAAGATGTTTTTGTCTTTTTGCTATTTTTAGTAATGGCGGCCATCTTGTTGGGCGTGGCCAAACATCGAACACAATTTTGAAAGGCTGTTACCCAGGCATGATTATCATCAAGTTTCATCAAATTTGGCCCAGTAGTTTTGGAGGAAAAGATTAAAATGTAAAGTTTACACACGACGCACGACGGACCACGGACGGTGATAGATTGCAATAGCTCATCTGAGCCTTTGGCTAAGGTGAGCTAAAAATGTTAATTGTTTAAAAACACTGTAAAATCATTCAGTTTATGTTAAATTTAGCTGACTAGGGTCTTAACAATGGGGTTATTTAACAAAAGAAGGACTGAATGGCCCTATGGCACCCTTCTAGATTATGAACACTGACCAGATGGTCAGTTCAAGGAAGGGGGTAGAGCTGGAATACCCAGAAAAAAATCTGACCTTCAGCAAGTGAACTTAGAAAATTTCACACACAAAATTCTGTCCTCAATGGGGTTCCAACTTAGGCACAAAATGGAATCTGGTCTGTGTGAGCATGATTTAGACCACTAAGCCAGAGACAACTAGGCCAGTGGTCTATCTAGGATTTTCCAGAAAGGGCTAGCTTCAAAAGCTTTCTTATTAAACACCATAACATCAATATGTTTGGCTACATGTAATGTTCAATATGGCCTACAAAGGGGTTATTTGGCACAGGTCCCATGGTTCCTTCTAGAATGAAGTGACTTTTAGTTGTATGTGTAGCTCAGTGGTAGAGCACTCGCTTATAGTGCGGGAGGTCCCAGGTTCAATCCCTGGTCCAACCCTGCATTTTTTCTCTTCCCTGTTACATTTGGGGGGTCTTCCGACCCTGGAAAGTGACTGACCAACAAGGTCCCAGGGTGGAACCTGGTGGTTTTGATTCAAGGGAGTTGAATAAAAAAAAAAGGAAGGCAGGAATGTAGTGGTCTGGGTAGCTTAGTGGTAGAGCACTCGCCTATAGTGTGGGAGGTCCTGGGTTCGATCCCTGGTCCGACCCTGCATTTTTTTCTTTCCTGTTACATATGCATAGTATGTTACTGGTACATATAAGTGAAAAATATAAGTTTTTATTCAAGTTTATTTAATTTTCTATGGAAATAAAAAGTATTTCGCTGTCACAAATGGAGTGATTCCAATAGTAGATATAATTGACAATGATAAGATGAAGTGTGTCAGACAGAAGGCATTATATTCAGAATGTTATCAGGTTAACACAGAAATCTGACAATGTTACTACAATTCTACTTAAAATGGCACACCAGTTAAAATTTAGGACTATCCAGGCCTTAAGGTTAAAGTTTATATTTTGGGCCTTCCTACTGCCACCTAAAAATAAATTACCATGTTAAATAAATTACCATAAGAACATGAAAAAGATCCTGCACTGGTCACTGCATAGCTGGTGACCTATGGATTTTGGAAAGAATGCATTTTCTCATATAGCTGGCAAAATCTGGATATAACTGGAATAATCTTGAAACATAAACTCCATTTTTTCTGCATAAAATGGTTGAGCATAATACAAAAAAATTCCATAACTGATGAAATTTTATTGGACTATTTAAAATAAAATTTTAATATTCAGGGGTTCAAAATTCACCAGGTCTGAGGTCTAGAACTTATTGATTTTACAATGGGACTCTTCACATTAAAACTTGATCCTCTTGCTCAGTCTGTTTCATTTGCTTCTAGTTGTAAGCGTCCACTGTAGCTGCCACAGGTGGCCTACTCTTTTTCGAACTCTACAGAGGTGTCTTTTGCATGCACTGAGACATGGGACCTCGGTTTTAAGTCTCATCCAAAAGACTATTCTAGTAATGAGCTTTTTACAGCTCTAGTATGGGCTGGAGATGAAAATCATGTCAGAAAATTTCCAAGTCCTGGGTGAGGTTTGAACCCACGGCCCTTGACTTGGAAGCCAATGACAGTACCACTCGGCCATGTCCGCCCATCAGCCCAAGTCTAATGGACCTGCCATTTTCACCTGGATAATATAACTTTTATATAGGATAACATAATTGTATATGGACCTTTGGTGATAAAATTGGACTTTCTAAACTTTATGTGGGACCTGCAAAAAATAAAGGCAAAAATCCAAAACAAGATGTTCCAGGGTGTCTCGCCGCTGTAAGTTCCAGTTCCGCTCTAACCACATGTGGGAAAGTGAATTTTACTTCCTGTTGGCCTTTACTGGTTAACCTGGTATCAGTATAATGGACTGGGGGAGTGGTACATTTGTCTTCGGCATACTGACTCGCTGAGCTAGCACCTTAAAAGTTGCCCGAGTGCGCACTAGTAGAAGGCAGACCATACAACACACTCGTACTTAATATGTACACACAGAATTGTTCAGAGATTATTCCATAGAGATTAACAAAATAGTTCTCGTCATGATAGCTGAAAAATTGCTGATACAACATAAAGAAACATTCAACCAACCAACTAACCAAAACAGGATTTTGAATACCTGATATTACTTCAAAAAAGTCTTGCAGGTAACACAAAAAATGATTTGATACTCGTATATTAAGATTTTTTTTATTTATATTCATTTATAACATGTTGCTTTTTATTTTTTGTTTTTCCCCAGATCTTATGTACTTTAATTTCAATAAATCGATGTAAAAACAGTTATTAAAGGAGATTGATGACTGTCCTTGTATGACAGATTTGATTTAACACTATGAAAAGTTTTTGTTTTTCATTTTCCTTCTTTATTTTAATCTTCTTTGGTGTCCTTGTTTCTTATACAGTTTTTACAATATAATTTTATATAAAAAGCTTTATGAAGAACGTTTTAAAATTTTTGTATCTTGTTTATTTTCAACTATTTTTTTTTTTGAAATTACAAATAAGAATGTGCTTTTTTATATTTTAGTTTTTAACAAAAAGCTTTATGAAGAAAGTTTTAATTTTTTTTATTTTATTTTATTTTTTTTTTTTACTCTTTTTTAGAGATTACAAAATATAAGCAAACTTCATCTGCAGTTTAAAGTACAAACATGCAACGCAAAGTTTGAAAAAGTGTCTGATCTATCTTAAATCAACAGCAGAAAAACCACCAGGGGTCATACTGACTGATGAGAGATGGCCACAAACCTAACAATGAAAATGTAGGGGGTATACAGTCAAACTTCTCTATAAACCCACCCAAGGGAACCAGTAAAAGTGCCTTTTATGAGCAGGTGGCCTTGATATACATCCTCAAATAATATGAATAAAGAACAAATTGGATACAAATCTACTGGCCTTTTATAAGCAAGTGGTCCTTATATATAGGTGGCATTTATGGCTGCTTGGACTGTAGCATAATATTGACATTACAACAATAAAAAAAAATTTTAAAAGTCATTTTATGAAATAGTATAGTGAAATAATGATGTTTTACACCCCCAATAAATAATCTTTCAATTAATATTTCTTGGCTGTCAGCTCTGGGATGGTGGCAGAAACCAGAGAAGTATATCTTTGTGGCAGAATGACATTGTCTTTTGTTTCTAGAGCATATCATACGTGTTTTGTCCACCTGTTTGTCTGTCTGTCTGTCTGGGAATCTTGTTGGCTCTGTATCTCCTACATTTTTCAATCCATTTCTATAAAATTTATTTCAAGTCTACACTCTACACTAGCATGTGTCACAAACCATGATTAGTTACTAGTATGTAGGTCAAGGTTTGTCTCTTAGAATTTTTGTAATGTTTTTATTACTTTGCTCAGCCTGTTGCAGTTGCTTTTAGTTGTAAGCGTCCTCTATTGCAGTCACAGGTGGAATACTCATTTTCAAACTCTACAGAGGTGCCTTTAGCGTGAACTGAGACACATGACCTTGGTCTTGAGTCTCATCTGAAAGACTATTCTAGTATTCAGCTTTTTACGGCTCTAGCATTGGCAGCAGATGAAAATCATCTCAGAAAAAGTCCAGAGTGAGGTTTGAACCCACAACCCTTGACTTAGAAAGCCAGTGACATTACCACTTGGCCATGTCCATCATGTTGTTTGTGTCAGATACATTGCTCGTATATAAAAATCATGAACATCAAATGGACAGACAGAGTATCAAACATCGAACTCACAGAAAGAACAGGAATAATATCAACAGCGAGATTAAGAAGAGAAGGTGGAGATTTACAGGACATATCTTAAGAATGGACAACATCAGGCATGCTAAAAAAAGCACTAAGATGAACACCAGCTGGCAAAAGAAAATCAGGAAAGCCAAAATGTACTTGGAGGACAATAGAAACAGAAATGAAAGATTGTGGATACAGCTGGGTAGAACTTGAAAGAAAGACAAAGGACAGAGCTGGATGGCGTACCCTGGTGGAAGCCTTATGTGTTACCTAACACGAAGAGGATATGTATGTATGTACATAGCTCGTATATTTCTCAATGAATTTTACAAATCTTTATACAACATAAAATGATGTGTCATGAATCATATTTAATGCTGCAAGTCAAAGTCATGGTCATAAGATGAGTTAAGTTGAGTAATGTTGTTTAACGTCGCAGTCAAGAATATTTCACTTATATCAAGACCTTGCCAGCTATTGTCGAAGGTGCAGAAATTTAGCTTGTGTGTTGCGCTGATGGCATTATACAGCAGGGTTCTTTAGAGTGCCAAGCCCACTGTGACACAGGACTTCGTTTATTTTAAGTTCCCATCTGAAAGAACCATGACTTTCATTTTGTAATGCCGAGTGCTTGGCAAAAGAACAATCACTACCTACTTTCAAGTCTTGGCTCAGACGGTCATAAGATGAAAAATTTTATATTGTCTGCTGCATAGTTGCTACATTTATCGCATTTTATTTTCAGATACAACTTTTTCTCTGTATATTTCAGTTAACATGTTTGGATATTCAGTTTTGTTTTAATTACCGATTTCCATATTTACATCAGCCATAAAAATAACTTTTATGCTACTGTGTTTTTTCAGTTTGTGAGAAAAAGCTTTATGACAAAAGCATTAAAATATATATATATTTTTTTCTTCATAAAAATTGTCAGGCTGCATACTGATGAAGAATAATCACCCTGTATATATTTAGGTAAATACATGATAAATATTATTATGGCTCTCGTATTTTTATTTTCTCTTTTTCAATAATTTTTTCTTCATCATTATTTTAATTACAGTAAAACAGATTAAAAGTACATTCTATTTCTGAACATTACAGACAAAAACACAGTGTGTAGTAATAACAACACAAGGTCACTTATAACAGGTATAGGTAAACTCATATAGATTCATATAGAAGGATCCACCCAATACATGGGTAGTAGTAGGATTCACTGTTAATAGTATGTACTCAAGGTACATGATAAGTGTTCACATTATGTAGACAAAATAAACACCTGTGCTCCCTATACACAGATGCAATTGGTCAGTGATAAATATTTAAATCAAAGGTCAAGCGGACAGGTCGGGTTTACCTGTATAAGCAAACAACTTTGACCTGTCCGCTTGACCTTTCATTTAAATATTTATCACGGACCAAGTACATATTGTATAGGGAGTACAGGTGTTTATTCTGTATACATCATGAGATATACTCACCTGATAGACTATACCTGTGTATTGTGTACGAATTAACTTGAATCTTAACACTACCAATTTATTGGGTGGATCCCCCTTTATGAATATTCCTAGTGAAAGGTCAAACGGACACGTCAATTTTGTTTACCTATAAGCTAGAACTTATATGTATGCAGATAATATCTCGCTGTTTTACAACTACAGTAAAACATGTTTACAACAAAGCCCTGGGAATCATACATGCTGTATGTCCCGGATTGTCCAGAACGTCCAGCATTTTGACCCTTTTAAAACCTGTCCTGCCAGACACAAAAATCCTGGTATTTTCTACTTCTATTTTTAAACTTTGTTATAAAGCGACTTCATTATATTTATATAAAGGAGTAGTCGGGCCCAAAATTTGACGTCCCACAATAAATGAATTTGGTGTAAGCATGTTTGTTATATTCGTGTTTTACTGTACATAGAATTCCATAATATGTCAATTTTATGAAAGAGTTTAGTAATGTTACTTACACCTCAGTCAAGATTCTTTCAATAACATTAAGTCAGTCAGCTCTGATGTGGTGGAAGAAACAGAAGAGCCCCGAGAAAACCACCAGCCATAAAGCCAACTGGCAAACCTTCTCAAACAAGAGTCTGCCCAACTTAAAATGTTAGCGAGAGACACTGTCATTTGTAAACATTATCTGGTCAGCAAGAAGAACTGCCAACTGTTTGTCATTCGCAATGTTAGCCCCACAAGCATATCCATTACTATATCTGGTCATCAAGAAGCAATCCCAACTGTTTGTCATTGGCAATGTTAGACCCTAAAATGTATCCAATACTATATCTGGTCAGCAAGAAGCAATCCCAACTGTTTGTCATTGGCAATGTTAGCCCCTCAAAAATATCCAATACAATAGATCTTTATAAGATATTGTACTTCAGTTTCATATTGTCAATTATAACTCTGTATCCCAATTCATAGGCCCAAATTCAATATGCCAGCAATTTGACATGACATATGCATCAAATAGACTATGGATAACATGCCTTTGACATCTATGGCATAGTAGCAAGCAGTAAGGGCTAAGTATTTTTAGAATGGGGTTTGCCAATCTACCATATTATACCCAATAACATTTCTTTGAAACAATTATTTCCATTGGAGATGGAAATGCTTCAGTTCACTTTTTCCCATAAAAATTATGTCACTCCAGGAAATTTTAACAAAAAGTTTTCTGAAATGTTTTGCAGTATTGATCACATGGTATGTTGGCAAACTCTTGATATCCTTGGCCTTAGTTCTCGTTAACAATTATTTGACAAAGTTTCATTTTGATAACTCACATTGTCAGATGTGGTAAACAAACTCCTTTTTTCGTTCTTAGTTGGCATAAATTTGTTTGTAATTTTTAGCATTTGGAACACATCCTTAACTTTATCGATAATGCAAAGAATGAACGCACACCATCAGATGTAAATTACCTGATAAATTGCTTTTTTTTAATTTCATTTGTAATTTCCAGCATTTGGAACACATACTTAACTTTATCAAGTTTGAAAGTGAAAATGCAAAGAATGAAGGCACACCGTCAGATGTAAATTACCTGCTAAATTCTACCTGTCTGTTTTAGTTAAGTATTCATTATATTTAGTTCTTAATAGATACTCAGGTAAATGAGAAATAAAATGACTAAATAGAAGTCAGATTAAAAAATCATTATGTGAAAAGGTAAAAATAGTTTTGAAGTTATTTTTGATGTAGCAATAATTGGTATAACATATAGAAATATGTGTGCCATAATAGTCATAATACACAAGTACATGTATATATTTACAATAGGACTCTATCTCTCTTTGATGAAACATGCAGAAGCAATTGCATTGCAATTGACATATCACTGACCACACCCACAATGCTCCGACACTGGCCGCCATCACGGTACCAAAGCAAGAGTCACAGCAAATAATGACGTACTAGTGTCAGTGACGTTATTAAATGTGCAATTCAGGCCGAGTTTTCATTCTTTTTGCGTGTAAATCAAGCATCCGGCCATTTGTCGGAACATTGTAGTCGTGGTCGGCGATATGTCAATTCTCTTGAAAGAAATTGGGGTCAAGACTCTTGATGTGTATCAATTTCCCCGCAATATTACGTCATGTCCCACACAGGGAGTCAGGTGGTTGTTTGAGATATGCCGATCTCACATGGCTAAAAACCCTTTCTTACACAAGCAGATTTTAAAGAAAAAGCGCCAAGTTACAAAATAGTTATTAAAAGAAAGAATTGTAAATATAAGAAATGACATTTCTGCTCATGATATTTCAAGGGGTAATGCAAGATAATGTAGTGTGTGCCAAATTCAAAATTAGGGGCTTCGCCCTTCATCGAATTTGGCACACACCACACTATCTTGCATTACCCCTTGAAATACCATGATCAGAATGTCATTTCTTAAATATAAAACATCTTATTGGTGGTTGAAAATAGTTCAAAAATCACTATGTTAAAAAAAATTTCTGAAATAATATTTAACTCTGTATATACTGCCAATGATGACTAATAACATCTTATACATGGGGCTCAATATTGACATTTGCCTACTTGGCAAAAACTATTTCAAAAATATCTTTGATGAGGCAATATGTATGTCATAATAATGTACAGTAAAACCTCGTTATAATGCCCCTCGATAACTTTGCCACCTCATTTAACGCCACACCATTTTAAATTCCCAAAATCCATTTTGTTTATGTTTTTCATTGTCCGCCTCCCCCGATTTATCGCCAAACCCCTTTATAACGCCAAAATTTGACTGAACAAATGGTGGCGATGAATCGAGGTTTTACTGTATACAGTCAAACAACATTAACCTGTCTGCTTGACCTTTTATTAGGAATATTCACAAAGGAGGACCCACCCATTAAATGAGTAGTGAAAGGACTAGTTGGTAACACATACATAATGAACTTGTTTACCATTAGGTCAATTTGTAGAACATTACGGTTTGACTGCTAGATTTTTCCCTTTCCTGTTTTCCCTGGGAAAAGACTGATCTTCAGGTTGGTCTAAGAATTGAACCTGGTGGGTTTGATTCAAGGAAGTTGACTCGAAAAAAGGAAGGAAGTGGTGGGCCTCACTTGACTGGAGGACAATTAGGTCAATCTGTAAAGTGTCCTGCTAGTATTGGGAAGGTCCGGGTTTGAGTCCCGGTTTTGGCATCTACATTTTTTTTCCCTTTCCTGTTACATAACAATAAATTTTTTTTAACTCAAAATTGGTACAGGAATAGATAGTTAAAAATATATTCTAATAAAACAAAGAAAGTGTGGAGAAATGTCAAATTAAAGAAAATTCTTAAATATTTTATGAGGTACTTAGCAGAAAGTTAACCAGACAATATAAAACCAATTCAAACACCTAAGGTCTTAAGTAAGGTATTTTTCCCTCAAAGTTTTACTTATTATAACTCATCTATACTCTTTGCAACAAAAAATTGTAAAACTTATACAATGATAAAAGATAATTAAATATTTCTAATCTTCAAGCATTAAGAATATAATAATTACTTAGTTGAAAATTTTTCACATGAAATTAGACTAAAATTATAAAATAAAATAAAAAAGTTAATTGAAATAGTGGACTTTATAGAAAGGTTGAGAAGTCATTTGGGACTAAAAAGGTTGGACTCTATTCACATTAGACATGGAGGGTCATTATATAGTAAAATCCATTAGGGATACTTCAGACCGGTTGCTATAGACAGGTGGGCTTAATACATAGGTGGACTTTATAGAAGGTTATAATATTTGAAAAATGGTTACCAAGCAACAATACTGTAAATTAGCTTTATACCATAAAGTGCACAAAAAATTGCAGGAACATATAAATAGAAGTTTTAAAAAATGTGAAGCAAATCACTCTAAATGTGAAATGGTTTATAAGCTTTACTGACAGTTAATAACTCTGAAAAACTCTTCTTTGGTAAAAAATATAAAAATTCCAAAAAAATAGACATTAAATAACCTGAAAAGCTCATGAGACTTGGCAGGTAACGTAACCAGCTGTCATCACCATGATCACCTTTTTAAACTCGTATATTTTATTCAACAACAGTACATGTTACCTATAGAAAATATCTCAGAGTCAAGAATTATACAGAAAATTGAATAGTTGTACAATTTTACAGACAAGCTAATCTGTTACACATATTTTGAAATGAGAAGAAGCGTCATAAGTATGCAGAAGATGCGGAAGGAGTTATTTCTCAAACTTGTTAACAGCAATACATTTTTCTGAAACTCTTTGAGTGAACTGGAACAATTGCGTTTTTTATGGCCAATTAGAGCAATTGACGTATCGCTGGCTACGCCCACAATGTTTCGACACTGGCCAACTTTACGGTACCAAATCACAGCAACTAATGAAGTTCTAGTGTTAGTGACGTCATTAAACCACACAATTCAAATTCAGGCCAAGTTTTCATTTTTTTTGTGTGTAATTCAAACATGTCAACCCTTTGTCGGAACATAGTGGGCACACCTTTGAACCATGAAGATTATTCATGTGAAGTTTTATGACAATCATCCAAAGCAATTATGAGATATGGCTCAGACATGATTTTACACAGACAGATGGATGAACAAGCAGACATGGTGATTCCTATATGCCCCACTAAAATTAGTTAGTCATAATAATAACTTATGATATAATCTTTATCACAATTTAATGGATCCAATCAATACGACACAAAATTATAAGCATTCAAAACCAGTTTTTAAAACATTTTGAAACTTCTGTATGAATTTTTACTACTATTTTGAGAAATAGAGGTTTTGTAATAATGTTTCTAAGAATATCAAGAGCTTAAAAAGACATGTACTGTTGCACTAATACTCATAACAGAGAAAAATGTCCCAAGAAATTTCTACCTTTGCAGGGCACTCAGGGCAATGTACAGGGAGGGTTCTTAGCACACAACATCTATTGTGTCAGGGGTCATTAGTTTTTAAGCACTCTTCCAAAGGAACCTTTGACTTTCATTTCTAAACAAGAAGTGCTTGGTCAAAGAACAGACAGGCACAATCTATTTTCAATTTTTGGGTTAGACCCAATTGGTGGTTTGAACTACTACCTTCATTTGGAGCCAACACTTTACCAACTGAGCTTGTATTGTGGTTACTTAGACCTTTGGCTCTGGCAAGCTAGTTTGTCTGGTAACAATATTTCACTTATATCAAGATGTCACCAGCTATAGGCGAAGGTTCGAAAATTTTGCCATTTAAAAATTTATTTTGTAATGCAGAGTGCTTGGTGAAAGAACAACCACAAACCAATTTCAAGTCTTGGGTCAGACCGGGTTTGGGTACAAACTCAAAAACTTCCACTTATATCACGTTGGAATACACGGTTTCTTGATCAGTCTGTTCATCTTGTTTTAGCTGTATTAGATACAACTGAACAGGCAATTTGACATGCTCTGCATTAGGTAGACTAATCAATAATATGCCTTCAACACCTATGGTGTTGTGGCAAGCATTCTACAGGGCTTTACATTGCGAGTAAAACACTCGCATTTGCGAGTAATTATTTGTAAATGCGAGTGGATATGTCAAATTCACTCGCCCATGTGCGAGTAGAAAGTAAAATCCGGATTTTCCTTTCCGTTTTCGATAACGAAATTACTCTCATCAAGTTTAATCTTTAAAGCGCTTTAAATCATATAGCTCCAATCTGTTAAGTTGTTAAGCGTTTGTGTGATCACGTTTTCAAGTGATCGTAAATATATTTATTTTTCAAGCCACGAGTACGAATAACAAGAGGCCCATGGGCCTGATACGCTCACCTGATAACTAATGGCTAGCTGATAGATTTAAAGAACACATAAAAACTAAACCCCAATGACTTTTTTCTTTACATCATGATAACCATTGTATCAATACCTACAACATTCTAATATACATGCCTAAAAAAAAATTTATAGTTTTCGAGATAATTAACCCTTTTGGTATTATTTTGCATCTGTGACCTTGACCTTTGAACCCATGACCTTTTTCTTTACATCAAAATGATGGTTGTATCAATACCTACAACATTCTAATATACAAGCCTATACAAAAAGTTTATAGTTTTCGAAATAATTAACCATTTCGGTATTGTTTCACATCTGTGACTTGACCTTTGAACCCATGTCCTTTTTCTATACATCAAAATGATCGTTGTATCAATACCTACAACATTCTAATATACATGCCTATACAAAAAGTTTATAGTTTTCGAGATAATTAAACATTTCCATATTGTTTCGCATATGTGACCTTGACCTTTGAACCCATAACCTTTTTCTATATATCAAAATGATTGTTGTATCAATACCTACAACATTCTAAAATACATGCCTATACAAAAAGTTTATAGTTTTCGAAATAATTAACCATTTTGGTATTGTTTTGCATCTGTGACCTTGACCTTTGAACCCATGACCTTTTTCTATACACCAAAATGATCGTTGTATCAATACCTACAACATTCTAATATATATGCCTATACAAAAAGTTTATAGTTTTTTAGATAATTAACCATTTTGGTATTGTTTCGCATCTGTGACCTTGACCTTTGAACCCATGACCTTTTTCTATACATCAAAATGATCGGTGTATCAATACCTACAACATTCTAATATACATGCCTATACAAAAAGTTTATAGTTTTCGAGATAATTAACCATTTCAGTATTGTTTCTCATCTGTGACCTTGACCTTTGAACCCATGACCTTTTTCTATATATCAAAATGATCGTTGTATCGATACCTACAACATTCTAATATACATGCCTATACAAAATGTTTATAGTTTTCAAAATAATTAACCATTTCGGTATTGTTTCACATCTGTGACCTTGACCTTTGAACCCATGACCTTTTTCTATACATCAAAATGATCGTTGTATCAATACCTACAACATTCTAATATACATGCCTATACAAAAAGTTTATAGTTTTCGAGATAATTAACCATTTCAGTATTGTTTCACATCTGTGACCTTGACCTTTGAACCCATGACCTTTTTCTATACATCAAAATGATCGTTATATCGATACCTACAACATTCTAATATATATGTCTATACAAAATGTTTATAGTTTTCGAGATAATTAACCATTTCGGTATTGTTTCACATCTGTGACCTTGACCTTTGAACCAAAGACCTTTTTCTATACATCAAAATGATCGTTGTATCGATACCTACAACATTCTAATATATATGCCTATACAAAATATTTATAGTTTTCGAGATAATTAACCATTTTGGTATTGTTTCACATCTGTGACTTGACCTTTGAACCCATGACCTTTTTCTATACATCAAAATGATCGTTGTATCAATACCTACAACATTCTAATATACATGCCTATACAAAAAGTTTATAGTTTTCGAGATAATTAACCATTTCAGTATTGTTTCACATCTGTGACCTTGACCTTTGAACCCATGACCTTTTTCTACACATCAAAATGATCATTGTATCAATACCTACAACATTTTAATATACATGCCTATACAAAATGTTTATAGTTTTCGAGATAATTAACCATTTCAGTATTGTTTCGCATCTGTGACCTTGACCTTTGAACCCATGACCTTTTTCTATACATCAAAATGATCGTTGTATCGATACCTACAATATTCTAATATACTTGCCTATACAAAAAGTTTATAGTTTTCGAGATAATAATTATAATCAGAGGTACAAAAAATTAGGTCACGACCTTCACAATCGACCTTGACCTCATTTTGAAGATACTAACAAGAAGATGTCAAAATTGAAAACCCCATGTCATTATCTGGTCAAATAGTCAAGTTATAACAATTTGAAGCTATTTTACGATTTTTTCAAAATTAAACGCAAAAACGCGTAACCTATTTTTTATCCGAATTTCACAAAATGAACAAACTATAGGCTTAAGACCCTAGAGAAGCCAAATATCACATCAGATTTTTTCTCCAATCAGTACTTTCGGAGAAGAAGATTTTTTAAGATTTTTGCACCCCTAGGTCACCTTGACCTAGTTATGGTAGCCATAGCAACGCCACGAACAAATCTGAATTGCACCAGCCCATATATACTTCTGACAAAGTTTCATTAAAAACTGTCCAGTAGTTTCAGAGGAGAAGTCGAAAATAGGTGTTAACGACGCACACACGCACGCACACACGCACACACGCACACACGCACGCACATACACACGCTGCGCTATGCCATAAGCTCACATGACCTTCGGTCAGGTGAGCTAAAAATCCAGAAGCTTCGAGAATTCAAATGTTATCAATGACCAGGAAAAAACGACCTTGTCTACGACTCGGTGCCAGTGATCACTCGGTGGAAAAACAAACGTAATCCTCTAAACTGACTAAAGCGATGACGGAAAGCCGAGTCCCGAATTGGCCTGAAAAACAGTTTCAAACCGGCAAAAGTATGTTTAAAAGATATGGTGTTAAATTTTACACGAGGCAGATGCATCTAGCTAGACAGGAAATGCTTACATTCCTGGGGCGACTCGCCTCACACCTCTGAATTAAGTTCACGTGTTTTTAACTTAATTTTCCGTTTTTCAAAGTTTTTGCTTTGCTTTTGGATATGCACTGCGATTTTTGTGTTTGATACCACAATAAAAGTAAATTGAATGAAAAATATTTATTTAAAAACATTGGACACCATCTGCTGTGCCTGCATCTTCAAAATTAAGCAATAATGGGAAATGTTTCCAGTCTAATTGGATCCCAGTTAAATTGTATTTATAAATGTGGCGAGTAACATTTTTGCTCTGGCTAGTAAACATTTTGGGTTTACTAGCCAGGAGGCTAGTGAAAAAATTTGCAATCGTAGAGCCTTGATTCTACTGTGGGGCATCTTATTTTTAGAATTTATATCCTTGGCCTTAGGACACGAAGCATTTCCAGTGTTTCACAAAGTAGATTTATTACTTGGTAAAAACCTTTTTACAGTAAAGCCTCTGTGGGTGTGTATCTACAAATAGTAGTAGGCATTTCATTGGTGGACATTTCAATGAACAAGACAGAAATGGGCTTCAGGTTAATACCAAACTGAGTTTAGAAGAACAACTCATGTTGTTAATATGCATTTTGGTTTTTGGTAGCAATACACATGTGGTTTAGATATGGGCCTCAGGACATCATTGGGTATAGAGTATTTTAAGACATACAGTGTTGGCTTGTCAGCAGACCAAGTGACTGCCTTGCCAAGCCTGTACCGTTCTTGTATGGTAAATATGACTTTGTAGTAAGCATTTCATTGGTCAACTAACTTAATAAAATAGGTAGACATGACACAGGAAAAAGACTAATTAAAATCCTAATCATTTGAACATAACATAATCAACTATAAAGATTTTTGCATTTTGCTGACTGTTAATTTTTTATACATAAACATGATCCAGAATTCAGCAATTTACTTTTACTATTTACATGTATAGGGACATTATCCCTTAGCCTAGTTGTGAGGCAAAGCTTGTCCGACTACAAAAAATTGGATGAATGCTGTTTTATGCCTCAGTCACTATTCTAACACTACATGAAAGTGGTCAGTTGACGGATCACTGACCATGCTCACAATGTTCCGACAAAGGCCTGGCATGCTTGAATTACATGCAAAAAGAATGAAAACTTGGCCTGAATTGTACCATTTAATGATGTCACTGACACTAGTATGTCATTAGCTGCCGTGATGCTGCTTTGGAACCATGATGGCAGCCTTGGCCGGCGATACGTCAGTTCTGCGATGAGGTACCCAAGAGAAGCACATACCTGATAAGCTTTCATGAATACATTAGAATTACTTGATATAGGTCTGTAGGGACATTTTATGATATATGCTGCTCAACCTCTGTAACCACATCTGCTAAATTAGGATTCAAAGCTAAGAAGTAAGACATGCTGATTTGTCAGGCAGTGCTTTGGGCTACTCCACCAAAGCCCCCCTCCCTCGCCTATAGTAGTAGTAGTCAGAGGATATACATGTATTAGGGTGAAATATTATCAATATGCAAGTTTGGCACAGTGGTAAGAGTCCAGTCAGATTTGTGCTATTTGAACCACGTTTGTCCTCAATAAAAGTTACCCGTCATGGGTTTCAAGTCAGATTAGTTCCTAACAATAAAAGTTACCCATCATGGGTTTCAAGTCAGATTAGTTATTAACAATAAAAGTTACTCGTCATGGGTTTCAAGTCAGATTAGTTCCTAACAATAAAAGTTACTCGTCATGGGTTTCAAGTCAGATTAGTTCCTAACAATAAAAGTTACCCATCATGGGTTTCAAGTCAGATTAGTTATTAACAATAAAAGTTACCCATCATGGGTTTCAAGTCAGATTAGTTCTTAACAATAAAAGTTACTCGTCATGGGTTTCAAGTCAGATTAGTTCCTAACAATAAAAGTTACCCATCATGGGTTTCAAGTCAGATTAGTTCTTAACAATAAAAGTTACTCGTCATGGGTTTCAAGTCAGATTAGTTCCTAACAATAAAAGTTACCCATCATGGGTTTCAAGTCAGATTAGTTCTTAACAATAAAAGTTACTCGTCATGGGTTTCAAGTCAGATTAGTTCCTAACAATAAAAGTTACCCATCATGGGTTTCAAGTCATATTAGTTCCTAATATTTGTCTCAGATTCTATATTGACAATTGACCATACATATGCAAAAAGGGTCCTGAGGTAAAATGTATTTGAGATTTTTATATTTTTTGTTATCTTTTTGAAGCACCAACGTGTGGTTATACAAAAATAGCAATAAAATAGCAATGCATTCATTGCATTCAGTTCTGTTTGCTGCATTACAATTGACATTTTCTAAGGGGCCTTTTCGCTTACATCATATATGAAAATAAAATATATTGCATATAAATGTACCAAAAAACCACTATATAGGAAATAAATTATGTAGACCTACCTGTGGTACACATGATGTCCATGGTTAGCTAATCCTATGTATTTCACCCCGTTATTCACACAGATATCAGAATTGCGCAGATTCTGTAGCTGTTTTCTGTAAAATAAAACCCACTGTGTTTTAAACTTCCACGTTTCCAATCAAAAAAGAGAAAACTTTATACATGTATATAAAACAAGTCACATCAAAACACACATAAAACCAACTGAGAAAAACTATCCACGTAAAAAAACGAAATAATTTGGCAATGTTAGTTTATATAAACCAGCTGGAGTAACTTAAAATGTTCACATTCAGGGCCAAGGCTTCAGAACCACAGACTATAAGGCCTAAACGTAACAGTATTATGTTGTTAAAATCAAGCTAACATTCTGGCAATGTGAAGCGGCCAGCTGTAAAGTCTCATGGTAAAGATTAGCATCATTTTGTGTCCTTGCCAAACTATACACCTTACATATCAGCCTAATATATTAGGTAAGAACTAGAGAACTCTATCCAGCATAATCATAAGCCAGTGAGCGAGCGAGGAGTATATAGACAGTTGGTTCCTTACTGATAACCTAAATGTTTAATATATATATGTATATATAGCTTTACATTCAAAATATGTCCAAACTTATCTCCAACACCGGTTGACAAGATGATTGAAATTTTAAAGATCATAAGTTTTAACTTAAACCGTCTGCTGTGTAGACTACATATTTCAAATTTTCATACATTTTTTGTACATATTTTATCCGCATTAATCATCAGTTATAAGGCTGTTTTTAGTAAATGACAGTTTTATGTCACTGGTGTAGTAATTTTAACACCTAATATTGTGTGATTACCTTGACAAAAAACAACATACAATCTCCATCATCCTACTGGCATACTGCAAAATCTGGAATAGGACATAGATTTGACCTGGACTGTGTTTAGTCTTAGAGTGGGCCTGAACTCTGCCTTGAACCGAAAGACTGTCAGACTAGAATTGTGAAGTATGGACTCTTATCCTGATTAATCAAACATGAAAAAATACAATAAAATATCTGTATAAAAATGTACCATCCGTGGTACCAAATGTGGGGTTCTAAAAAAAAGTTGGGACTAATAAGCAGGTGATATTAACAAGCAAATTGGTCTTAAAATTGGGGTTTCTACAAGTAGATAGTCTTTATATGGAAAAGGTAGCTTAAGAAAGCTTTAGTATTTTTCATAACAATCGGGAAGATTATAATATATAATTAATGTCCAGCTGCTTGTTCAAATTTATAAATGCCAAATTGATGTCCAAGTACAGAAGATCGTAGTACAAGTCCAAAGTCCAAATTTAATTCGAAGTCCATGTCAGATCATAAAAATCCAGATTTTCCAATATGCCCCAAATGTTTGCCTATTACATCATGTATTTAGGGAAGGGTCACAGCGACCTATCAACACAATTACATGTTATCACAACACATTAGTTAATCTTTTACCTACAAAGGGTCAAATTCATTTTAATGCCATTGATGAAAGATATAAAACAAATATATGTTTGTGTACTTTTAACAGTTTGCAGCCTGCCAAAAAGTCAAACTAACTTTATTATGTATTGTAAATGCCACTTAGCCGCATTGTGAGGTCATGGGGCCAGAACTGAGCATATAGAGCATGCATGTTGTCAACTGATTTTGGAATTTGAACAATTTTAGATTTTTAAGATATCGATCATTTTTACGATTAAATTTTGGGTGGGCATCATCAGGTTCTTTAATTGTATCTAATATTTTATCTCACTCATATCCCAGCATTCAATGATGCAGAAAACATGTGCAGTGCTCAGAGAAAACCTCTAGCCTACATTAAGTAAACTTACAAACTTTCTTCCTTTGTGAATTTTAAACCTTAGCAAGAGGTACTGTGACTGGTAAACTCAGGAACTTTAGACCATTCTGACTTAATTTTAAACTAGAACTGAAAGCCAAATACCCACCCATCCCCTCCCCTCCTTGTCCCTAACTTAATGGTTTCCCCATGACCTTGACCTTTTCTATATGACCTTGGTTCAAGGCCATGCATATATGACACCTTTGGACCATGAATATTATTCCCGTCTATGAAAATTGTCCAAAGCAATTATGACTAGTTTGCAGGGGGTATAATAAAATACAATTAAAACTGGATTCGTCATCATCATTTGATGAGTAAAAATTTGTTGTTATAAATTAATATATAAGGTAATATATCGTGTGAGGCTTATAAAGAAAAACATAGAAGACATGGACTACACGAATATGTCTAAATTTTCTATACCGCGAATATAAATACACGCGAAATTAAATTTGTTTACAGTAGCCTATATCAAAAAGCATAATCAGGGGAAATTATCATTTCTAGTAACCGATACACATTTGAAAGCCTCCTTCTTAATGGTTGCTTATCATTTTCATAGGTAATGAAATAATGTTGATGTTGAAAAAATTTGGATAAAATGCCGCTTATATAATTATAATTGATGATTGATCGGTAACCAGGGATTTATCAGGGTCTTTTGGGAAAAGGCCCTAAACTAAAAATTGGGAAAAACTATCAACTTTTTGCTTATTTTGGGAAAACTTTGACATCATTTTTGATGCCATTAATAATTAAATAAAATGCTTTTAGTGTATTGAGTTGATTGAAGATTGAGAAAAGCAGCCACATTTATGGCCAGACTTCAGCTATGTATCTGGTACGATTTCCTAATTGGGAATTTTTTCAGCCCATTTTGGGAAAAATTCAATGTTTTTCCATTGGGAATGGGGCCGAATTTCGGACCTAAATAGGCCTTTGAAAAATCCCTGGTAACACTGAACAAATCATCAATTATGAAATTACAACCAATACCCAACACTAGAACACACTAACCTGAATTTGCAACATTTGTCATCATTTCCTAGATATGACTTGTAAACAAATTGGATTTGGATATGGTACACCATCTGAAATTTAAGCATAAATGGGTACTATTACATAAATAAATTTGGTTGTAGATTCCAGTTCAGATTACATCATCCATGTCTTAATTATTATAGGAATGAAATTAATAATTCAACGAAATTTAACATGAATATTTTTCATTAACAAATCAACAGTTTAAACAA
This sequence comes from Anadara kagoshimensis, assembly GCA_021292105.1. Classification (NCBI taxonomy): domain Eukaryota; kingdom Metazoa; phylum Mollusca; class Bivalvia; order Arcoida; family Arcidae; genus Anadara; species Anadara kagoshimensis. Next base: position 46,760,124 of record CM037857.1, read on the forward strand.
CAATAGCTATAGCAAGTAAAAATAAAATAGCAACGCTATGGCACAGGAATTCAAATGCCTCTGTATATCATCCATATGAGATGACATCACTGAGAGCCAATCCATTCACACAAATGTAACAGAAAAATCTGACAATCAAAATGCTTTTGACAAATGAGAATTGAATTATATCAAAATATCACCAGCTTCTAGGAAAGATGCATATATTTGCAGAAATCTCATCAGTTTTTATCTTTTTAATATTATTGGAGCCCAAATCAAGATTCTTTCAGTTAAACCAGGAATTCACAAAAGGCTGCTTTTGAGGCTCTGTGACACTAGGGTCAAACCAGTAAAACGAGGTGGTCAGTTCCTAGATAGTGGAGGATACCAAAGAAACCTGACAACGAGTAGGAGGGTCTGGGATAACCATCAACATGACAACGAGTAGGAGGGCCCTTAGTCATTCTGACATGTTATACAAAAAACAACCATTTTAAAGGTCTCATCTTCTAAACCCAAGCTATGGCCAAAAACATTCTAAACAGGAGGTGGCATTCTTGCCATGCCCACCATGAAATAGAGCACATTGGTTAAAAATTTCATCTGAAGGAACCTTGTCATTTTCATTTCTAAGAGCCAAGTGCTTAGACACAAAAAAAACCACCAAAAACTGTCCATTTTCAAGTGTAGTGCTTAGGAATCACAGGACCTCTCACCTCTTAGGTTTAAAAATATTGTTAACTTCCTAGTGCGAGAAAGTTTGTCAGTTTGCTTGCCAAAGGTTGATGGTTTTCTTTTGGCATGTCGGTTTCTTCCACCATCCCTGAACTGACCGTCTCAATATAAGTGAAAAAATCTTGATTGGAACAAAATACCCTTACTCAACTCAACTTTTTCAAGTGTCAGCTAGACTGACAAAGCCATGAACTGAATGAACAAACCCTGGTCATCCCATTTGTGAAGTGAGCATTTTATCAAATGGCCTATGCAGGCACAAAAAAAAATCTGCAAATTGGACATAAAATTGAAAGCATGAATTTGAATTTGTTTTTTTTACAGACCAAATGAACCACATGCATAAATTATGTAAATTGATGTGTCTAGACTGCACATTAATAATAAAAACTGTGCTTATTTGCATATTACTATCTACTGGCCTGTAGGTAAATGTACATCACAGGACTTAGTTTTAATGGTGATATATACATATGTATTTATATAATTCTGACTGATTGATTTACTGTAGTTTTATAGTTTTTAACATCCTTGTCTAACAAGTTGGCAAAACCCATCACCTGATATGACAAATGTAATATATTTTTTCTGAATTTTATCATAATTGAATTCAGTTAAGTAATGGTGTTTAATGTCCCAGTCAAGAATATTTCACTAATAATGAGACATTGCCAGCTATAGGCAAAGGTGCAGAAATTTTGCCCATGCATTGCGCTGATGGCATTATACAGTAATTGTATGTAGGGTTCTTATCTTGCAATGCCTACAGTGACATGGGACCTCATTTACTTAAGTTCTTATACCTAAAGAACCGTGACTTTCATTTCCTAATTCCAAGTGCTTGGAGAAAGATCAGTCATGTCTTGGGTCAGACCATGTGGAAGTTCGAACCCACATCCTCTCACTTACTGACCCAGCAATCTACCGACTGAGCCACTGCAGTGGTACTTGATAGTTGAAATATTAATATAAAAAATAATTTCTGCATTGAAAGGTACAATAATTGATATTTTAAATTGTGAATTATAACATTTTCAGGTTCTCCACGCAAAACACCAAACATTAAAATGCAACTTATTGCAGGTACAGGAACAAAATAAAAGGGGTAAAAAAATTAAAGAGATACCAAATATTGATGTTTTTAGAGCAATTTTAATTTAATCTTCAAATTCAGTATTCAACATATTCTAAAATAAAATGACCAAGAAAGTTCATCATTTGTATAGGGGGGAATCAGTGGCTGTGTTGTCTAATTGACACTTAGGAATCACAGTTATTTGACTAGGTTCAAATCCCACTTGGGACAAATCTTTGTGAGAAAAATTGTTGGCCAGTTTGCTTGCTGAATACTGGTGGTACTCCAGTTTCCTTCATCACCAGATACAGAAGTTTTTCCCATTCATGCAAAAATTATGAGCATACATAAGTTATGTGGAAAGGGAGACAACTCAATTCATCATCCACTTGTGGGATGTACAACTTGTGCATGATGTACAGTACACACAACGTAGAAAAGTTAGAGCTAATGAATTAATGCCAAATCAGCAGCTTATCCAGGCCCTTCATTAGCTATAATCTTGACAGCAGGTGCTGTCTATTTTTGATAACTTATCTCCCACTAGCTAATCCCCATCTCTGCCACTCTGTATCCCACCTTCAACTCTTTTCATTAGCTCAGTGTTAAAATTTTGACAGGCCTTTACTGTTCGTGATATATATTTTAATGATTTATATAATTTGGACTTTTAAATTTTGTAATTTAGGATGATTTGTACTGTATTCAGGGTTGTCTATCAAAGTGTTCAGGAGCCCTTTTTATTATGTAAACAAGCAAATTTATTGAATAAGGAGGGTTTTTTTTTTTGTGATTAGCACTATGTTCAAAGGGCAAAAACTCCTTGGAAAATGAGCAAACCAACTCGGGTTAAATGTCTGCTGTCAATTTTGATGCTTTGCAACAAGTTTGTGAAATAGTGCTTCATAGTTTGGAAAATTAGTGCAGACAAGAATTTTGGATGGACAGAAGGACGGAAACTTAAATTTAATAACACCCTCTTTCTTAGAAAGATGGCAGATAATTAGCTGCATAATGGCCAAAATTGTGTATATAAAAATACATTTATTATTACGAAACTGTAAGCAACACAGATGATAACGTTTATCATATATTATGGTTGTTTTATTTGTTGATTGATATTGAACATGAATTTATTCTTTTACTTTTATTTATTTTATCATTTTTAAAATCAACTTATTTTTTTAAAATTGTGAAAATTAGCTTGGTGTTTTTGAGAAAAAATTCAATTGTGAACTAGGTCCAATATTGATTGACCCAGACCACTGATATTACTGTTAAATAAGTCGAAAGTTTGGCTGTATTGTAAATGGTTCCCACATTTGACTTTATTAAAAAAAAACCTGAAAATTTCCTGACATTTTCCTGACAGAATTCCATTTTCGCCCAACGTTCTTATGCTCTTCAAAACAAGAATGACCCTAGGTGCAGCAAGATATGCCAGTTTACATTACATTGTTAGTAAAGATGGCAATGATGGGACAGTGCAAAGGGAAATAAAATATTTTTGTAGAACGGATTTTTCAGGGAAAAGGCCCAAAACTAAAAATTGGGAAAAACTATCAACTTTTTGCTCATTTTGGGAAAACTTCGACATCATTTTTGATGCCATTAATGATTAAATCACTGACCTCTTCAACCCCAGAACTGGAATCATTACTTTCAGCCACTGGGAATTTATAATTCTCATGATCACTTGTTGAATCAGAATAATCTTTTTCTGCCGCTTAGTGTATTTACTTTCGTTTTCATTTAAAAACAACACAATTTACTAATTGGGAATTTTCTCAGCCAATTTTGGAAAAAATCAATGTTTTACCTTTGGGAAAGGGGCTGAATTTCGGCCCTTAATAGACCCTTGATAAATCCCTGTGTAATCATGTGGAAGGGAAACAAAAACTAAAGCTCTAGTCTATAATATGTCCTATTCTGTTCTGTTCAGTAGTGTGCTGGGAGTGTGCCGGATTAGAAAAAAAAAACAATGATTAAATTTTCGAAGGGACACAACTCTTGAGGAAGAAAAAATATAATTCTCTGACAATTCCCTTACATTTCTTTAATTTTTCAAATTCCCTGACATTTTGTAAATTGACAAATTCCCCCGACCTCAATATGTGTTATCCCACAGAGAAAATTCGGTTTTCATTTCGTTTTGACAGTTTTACATGTGCACCATTACTTGTAATTATCTCCCCTTCACACAGCAAATGATACAGTACTAGAACAAGTGACTTTTAACTACTATTTAGGGTCAAGAACACATGCACAGGATCTCTTTGGAAAATCCCCATTCTTAAACTAAAAGTGATATTGCATGGGATTCAGACTCCGATGCGCATTTTGCGGGGCATTTTTAAAAGTATGGAAATCAACAAAATTTAACTTAAAACTGTGTGCAGATAGGATTCATTAAGTGACATAAATGTCAATTCTGCACAAAACTATCATAAAACAACCTGCCCACAAGAGTTGCAAGACTTTTTTTCACAGAAATGCAAAAATCTGCAATATTGCAGTCTAGGTGAAGCCCTGTCTATGTTGTATACTGATGTCAAAATATATTCCTTTGTTACAAACAACCAATCCTTTAAAAGTTATTATTATTTTTTTCTTTTCTAAAGTACATTAAGACACAGATGATAAATTTGTTTTTGTAATAAATGAAATAAAAATAAACAAAAACAACAAAAACATCAACAACCTTTCTGGTTGTCAAATTTTTGATGAGAGAGTAGTTATAGTAAGATGCCTCTATTGCCCCCAAAAATGAAAGTTGCTGATTGTTTAAATAGTCCTTTAACAATATGTTGGCAGGGTGTTTATAAACAAGGAAAAGTCTATATAATATGAATAAGGATTTATAAAGGTGGTCTTGACAACTGAACCCACAAAGGACAACTGTGTGTAGCTCAGTTGGTAGAATGCTCACTTCATAAGTGGGAGGCTATGGGTTTGATCCCTGACCAGGTAGTGACTGTTCTTTCACCAAGAACTCAGCATTACAAAATGGTTCTTTCTGATGGAAACTTAAAATAAACCATGTCCAATGTCATGGTAAGCAAGGCAATAAAAAGAACCCTGCTGTATAATGTTATCAGCACAAGTACCTTCCTCTATAGACCTAGACAAACACAGCAATTCATGTCCAAACCAAAATCCCATAGTAAAGAAAAAAAACTTTGAAGCTGGCAAACCAGTTGAAACATTTGAACTTCCTCCAGGGATAATGAGGCCGGGTGCAATGGAAGGGTAATCACCTCTGTTTAGCTAGCTACATTCGTCATGTGTGTATAATTAAAATTGGGAATAAAATTAACATGGAACTATGGGATGCCAAATATATCTAGAGACATCATTCTTATAAACAATATTGTGTTGACAACCATTAAACTTTTTGAGGGGGTAGTAATGTCTACTAAAATACAGTAGAACTTCAATAACTCGAACTTCAATATCTCGAATACCACGGATAACTCTAAGTCAGTATTTTGTCCCGACTGGTTTTCTATATGAACTATATAAATACAACTTCGATAACTCAAACTCCTATAATTCGAATACCCCCGATAACTCGAAGTAATGTTAAGTACAAAATTATAAAATTTTATGACAATCAACCTTCTAAGACTCGAAATATTTTTAAAATTGAGTGAGTGATCAATAGAACGATAGACTTGTGTATAATCCGTTTAATGAGAGTAGTAGTTGTACAGATCAAAGGTTCTGCTACTGTATTAATTAGTATCAATTAGAAGATTAGTACTCCGTCCGGTAAAGGGCGAAGGAGTCTAACCGTGTACTCCCTTATAATTAGTAGTGTTTTGTGCCGCTGGCAATAACAGCAAATGATTTATCCTAGCTGGATTTTAATGACTTACACGTGGTACTCACAATAATTTTATTATTTCTATAAACTGCGCGTCTTGCCTGCATATGTTTTATTATTTTTATTACATACAAGGTACATGGATATGTTCTTTGAATGCGTTGTGATAATGTGTTAGTAATACACATTTTGTGTTTTTTATGTATGCGTGTGTTGTCACCATTAGTCTTTATAAAAACACAATGGTTCATTTTAATTCATTTACTAGTATTATTCCATGCATACATATTACACTGGTGTATCGATAAGCAGTTTATCGCCATCAAACATTTCTCCCATAGAGATGAAAGTCTATAATGTGACGTCATCCTTCAACTTCGAAAACTCGAACACCACGATAACTTGAAGTCATCATCGAAGTCCCATGCACTTCGAGTTATCAAAGTTCTACTGTACAGCAAGATATATTTCTTCAGGTGAGCGATTAGGCCAACATGCTGCTTGAGTGGTACTGTCACTGGCTTTCGAAGTCAAGGATTGTGGGTTTGAACCTCACTCAGGACTTGGAAATTTTTTGAGATGATTTTCATCTCCTGTCCATACTAGAGCTGTAAATAGCTAAAATACTTGTATAGTCTTTCGGATGCGACTTAAAACCAAAGCCCCCTGTCTCAGTGCACGCTAAAGACACCTCTGTAGAGTTAAAAAAAAAAGTAGGTCCCTGTGGCTGCTACAGAAGATGCTTACAACTAAAACACGATTGAAACAGACTAAGCAAACAAAGTAATTCAAGTCAAGTTAGGATTATATTCACAGAGTTTGTGTTTCATCATTTTTCTGTTACTATGGTTACAGAAATGACATATAAAAACAAAAAGTGTATCAGGTATGAAATAAAATGAAGTAAACAATAAGCATGTTCTAGATGACCCTATTTTTGTATTCAATTTCAGGGGCGGATCCAGAGTCTTGGTGAATGGGGGGGCACAAGTATGTGCGAAAGGAGCGACCTCCTAGGGGGGTCTGGGGGCATGCTCCCCCAGAAAAATTTCGCCTTTTTCAGTACAAATGGTGCAATTTCCTGCATCTTGATCACCGTCGGGAGTCCTTTTTACCTCGTATTCAAAGTTGATCTAAACCAGTCAAAGAACTAATCAGTATAGCTTTTTTTCAAAAATTGTAATATTGACGCAAGTGGCTATAAGTGTCGATGAGTTCAGAATATCTCTATCAACTGTACTGTCGTAATTTATCGCCGTCGGTAACTTGTATTGTTGGTCTTTTTATCTGTCGTGAGGTGTAGTTTGCACCGCAACTCCAAACCGACTCTTTTTTGCGTTATATTGCAGATCGATACGTTGATCCATCGGGGGGATACCAGTGTTTTGATTTAATTTGGTCGATAAATGGATGAACGTGGTCTGGGTGATCCAGTTGGGTTGATAAATCAAACTCATCAGTGGAAAGTCTTTCTGCTTGAATCCCGGTCCTAAGTTTGATTGATCATTAATTAATGGGGTTTAACTTCTAAGTCAATAATATTTCACTTATATCGAGACATTACCAGCTAAAGGCGAACAGTCACTACACTTTTTCAATTCTTGCGTCAGACCTGACCAGAGACCAAACCCTCGACCCCCTTAACTTACGGAGCAAGAACTCTTCCAACTGACCTGCCTGCTACATATACCGAAGGGGCAGGTCTACTACTACCACCACCACCACCACCACCACCACCACCACCTCGATTTTTCCACAATGACTTGTTTAAAATGAACTGTATCATAGGCGTAGGAGCAGGGGGGGGGCCCAGCGGGGGCCGGGCCCCCCAATGTCAGAGAAGGGGGGGGGGCAGGCCCCCGCAATATATTGTGTGAAATTTTGTATCATGCTAAAAAAATAGAAAAAACCAAGAGCTTTAACAGGAAATGTCCATCTGGTAACCGATCAATTATCAATTTCATCATTATACTTGTAAAAGGGCGTCAAAATTTTCCGGGGTACCCCCATATCCAGTGGCGGATTCAGCGGGGGCGTACCCCCCCCCCCCCTTTTGTCGCTAATAATACATATTGTTCAGCTCAGATTGCACCAGAATGCAGGATTTTGCGCCACTTTTTCAAAATTTTTCGGGGGAGCATGCCCCCGAACCCCCCTAGAAGGTTCGAGCCTTCGGCTTTCGCATTATACGCCCCCTTTCTAAAATTGAGGATCATCTCCGAGGAGAGAGATTATTTATGGAACTTGTGTCATACGGTTATTAAGGCGCCCAAACAAAGTTTGGCGACTTATTGTTTTTGCACCGTTTCTTATTATTATTATTATTCTTCCTCTTCTTCTTCTTCCGGCCATGAACTTGTCCAACCAATATCTCGAAGACCGTTGGTCCAATCTTAACCAAACTTCACATGAAGGTTGATCCCCATCTCCTTCCCCAGAGGCCGAGGTAAAATGCCCATGGGGTCATTAGGGGAGGGGCAGGAGGGCGGGGTCTTAAAAACAATAATGATCAATTTTGCCATTTATACTATATTTTGTACTATAAAACCATATATATTCATGATCAGTGTCTCAAGATGCACAAGTCTGTATCAGTAGATTTTCCCTGCGGTATCAGGGAGGGGTGGGGATGGGCGGGGCAGTGTGCTAACTTTTAAGCGGTTGAGATCCCCACCCATAAACTATATATTTTCTGGTTCTACATAAAAAGTTGAATAGAATGATACTAAAAAAAATCCCATGGGGTCATTCCTGATGAAGGGTGGGGACGGGCGGGGCTTGGTACTAACTTTTAAATGGTTGATATCCCACCCTAAAACTATATATTTCAGTTCCGGTTCTGTTGTAAAAGTTGAATAGAGTGATACTGAAGAAATGCCCATGGCGTTTTCCAGAGGAGGGCAGGGACAGGCGGGGCTGGGTACTAACTTTTGATCAGTTGAGATCCCCACCCCTAACATATATATTTTTTTATTATTTATGAAAATTTGAATAGATTGATACTAAAGTAAACCTATATGGGCATTCAAATAGAAGGGTGGAGACAGGTAGGTCTAGGTACTAACTTTGAGATCCCCACCCTCAAACTATAGTTTTCTTCATGGGATGGTTGCTATCATTTTGTTTAAGAATTAAAACAATAAGCATGAATTTTCATAGTTTAGGATACTTAAGTAATCACTGATCCATGTCCAAAAGCTCTCAAGCTAAGTCTGTTTTTATAAGCAAAACTAATGATCAGTTATCCCTGGGGCATGATTCATTCAATTCGATAGAGTAGCTGCATTTAGTTGTCAATATGATATGACATGGGTAAATGCTTGGATTAATTTAAAATCAACACATCATTAGCTCATCAAAACAACAGGTTGTGATATTGGTATAGGTGATGTCAATCAACTTTGCCTATTGTTTGAATTTCAACCAATTGGATTCATGTACTACTTCTATATATAAAATTAAATCTCAATATTACAAGTTTAAAATTCTTGATTTTTATTTGTTTGGGCGCCTTATTTGTAATGATGCATCCATCATTACATTAGTACTCGTTTTATATAATCTTGCCTTGATATCACAGTATTTTTACCTATCAAAACGATGCACAATACATTGAAAATGCGTCTAGACAGGACTTAATTTTGAAAATTTTCTGGGGGAGGCCCCCCGGACCCCCACCTATGCGAGGGGTTTAGCACCCCTCTCACACTCTCCCCGCCTCGCGCCATAGGCACGAGGTCGTACCTGCGGCACGACATATACACATAGCTTCGGTTTGGCCCCCCCAATATTAAAAACCCTCCTACGCCTATGTGTATGACATCCATCTGAACTTTCAAGTTAATTTTATTATTAGTTTTAAAATGACTAGTTAGTCAGTTTCATCATTGTATGCAACTGAACACAAGAATCTTGTCACTAGAAAAAAACCCACTGATTATTTTAGACGCATTTGTTCCGTAAAGCCGATAAAAGGACGAATAGAATAAAAAGTCAAATGAGACAGATTTTTTCCCATTAAAACCAATTAAATATAAGAATGTATAAAAATTGTACACAAATTTTCACTTTTATATAGAAATAGAACATCGTGCTATAAAATATACAAAAAAGATAATCTTGTGTGCTAAAAATTAGTTCTCTCTCTCTCGGCCATGTCCCTTGGTTTAAAAAGGTAAATTAGACGAATTCACGTATGATTAATGAAATTACTCTTCATGGAAGTCTCTTAATTAGTATGACTAATTAACGTTATCTACTGATTTTAACTGGTTTCTTTCACGCCTCAGCGATCAGGTAAATAACATTATCACATAAGACTGGTCAGTACTACCTGGATTCTTTCATGCTTCAGCGAACTGGTGGATTTCATCATCACCTGATTGCAATTTCCTACCTGTATACACGAATTAATTAATCAGTACCACTAATTGACTGGTCATTACGCTGGTTGATTGACAATTAGCTGAGAGAGAGGGGGAAAAGTCGGGGCAACTGGGGGGGGGGGGGGGGGGGGGGGCACGGGCCCCCTGTGCCCCCCCGCTGGATCCGCCACTGAATTTCAGTTTAATGAGTTTGCATGTGCATGAAATATGTCAGAGGTTTTTATAACACCTTCATCAGTTAAAAAATGTTACAACATGGTGTTTCTAGGTTTATTACATTTAAAATGTGAAATAGGTCATTTCAAAAATGATATCGGTTATGTTAATATTGTATCTTGTGTTATATATTAAGGCCAAAATAAACCCAGAGTTAAATATGTTCTCAATGTTCTGGTGGTTTTTCTTGGTGTAGGTTAATATCTAGTTCACGCAGTATTTAAAAAACCTTGTTATAATGTGACAACTAGATGAACAAAAGCAAGGCAGGCAATGTTTCAGATTAATTAAATTTGAGTACACTAGTATGTGTGTGTCATTATCAGCCGGAGTGTACAGCTTTTAACAAATAAATTAAAAACACATGAATCAGATTATGAAAGAATAAACATGAGTGTCCTTTACACTAGCTAATACATGTACTTAATTTTGTAACTGAGACTTCTTGGCAATCTAAAATTTTGTGCTTGAGACTGGCTACCACTCTGAGGTTTTTGCTTGAGTCTAGCTACCATTCTGAAGTTTGTGCTTGAGTCTTGCAACTACACTGAGGTTTTTGCTTGAGTCTTGCAACTACACCGAGGTGTTTGCTTGAGTCTTGCAACTACACTGAAGTTTTTGCTTGAGTCTTGCAACTACACTGAGGTTTTTGCTTGAGTCTTGCAACTACACTGAGGTTTGTGTTTGAGACTTGCAACTACACTGAGTGAGGTTTGTGTTTGAGACTTGCAACTACACTGAGGTTTGTGTTTGAGACTTGCAACTACACTGAGGTTTGTGTTTGAGACTTGCAACTACACTGAGGTTTGTGCTTGAGACTGGCTAACACTCAGGTTTGTGCTTGAGACTTTTTGGCACTCTAGAGGTTTGTGCTTTAGACTGGCTACCACTCGGAGGTTTTTGCTTGAGTCTTGCAACTACAGTGAGGTTTTTGCTTGAGACTTAATTGCAACTACACTGAGGTTTTTGTTTGAGACTGGCTACCACTCTGAGGCTTTTGCTTGAGTCTAGCAACTACTACTCAGGTTTGTGCTCGAGACTTTTTGGCACTCTAGAGGTTTGTGCTTGAGACTGGTAACCACTAGTGGTTTTCTTGGTGTAGGTTAATATCTAGTTCACGCAGTATTTTAAAAAAACCTTGTTATAATGTGACAAGTAGATGAACAAAAGCAAGGCAGGCAATGTTTCAGATTTTTGTATTATCTGTGTCACAACTTAATTTAATTTGAGTACACTAGTATGGGTGTGTCATTATCAGCCGGAGTGGACAGCTCATATACATTACAACTAATTTAAAAACACATGAATCAGATTATGAAAGAATAAACTTGAGTGTCCTTTAGACTAGCTAATACATGATTGAGATTGGCTACCACTAAAGTTGTTGTTTGAGACTGGCTACCACTCTTGAGGTTTTTGCTTGAGACTGGCTACCATGCAGAGGTTTTTGCTTGTGACTGGCTACCATGCAAAGGTTTTTGCTTGAGACTGGCTACCACTCTTGAGGTTTTTGTTTGAGACTGGCTACCACTCTGAGGTTTGTGCTTGAGACTGGCTACCACTCTGAGGTTTATGCTTCAGACTGGCTACCACTCTAAAGTTTGTGCTTCAGACAGGCTACCACTCTAAGTTTGTGCTTTAGACAGGCTACCAGTCTGAAGTTTGTGCTTCAGACAGGCTACCACTCTCAAGTCTGAGGTTTGTGGTTGAGACTGGCCACCATCAATTTTTGTGCTTGAAACTGGCTACCACTCTGAGGTTTGTGCTTCAGTCTGGTAACCACTCTGAGATTTGTGGTTGAGACTGGCCACTATCAATTTTTGTGCTTGAAACTGGCTACCACTCTGAGGTTTGTGCTTGAAACTGGCTACCACTCTGAAGTTTATGCTTGAGACTGGCTACCACTCTGACATTTGTGCTCGAGACTGGCTACCACTCTGACATTTGTGCTTGAGACTGGCTACCACTCTGACATCTGTGCTTGAGACAGGCTACCACTCTGAAGTTTATACTTGAGACAGGCTACCAATCTGACCTTTGTGCTGTAGACAAACTACCACTCTAAAGTTTGTGCTTGAGACTGGCTACCACTCTGAAGTTTGTGCTTGAGACTGGCTACCACTCTGACATTTGTGCTTGAGACTGGCTACCAATCTGTAATTTTGTACTTGAGGCTGGCTACAACTATGAGGTTTGTTCTTGAGACAGGCTACCACTCTAAAGTTTGTGCTTGAGACAGGCTACCACTCTGAAGTTTGTGCTTTAGACAGGCTACCACTCTGAGGTTTTTGCTTGAGACTGGCTACCACTCTGGCATTTGTGCTCGAGACTGGCTACCACTCTGAGGTTTGTGCTTGAGACTGGCTACCACTCTGGCCTTTGTGCTCGAGACTGGCTACCACTCTAGAGGTTTGTGCTCGAGACTGGCTACCACTCTAGAGGTTTGTGCTTGAGACTGGCTACCACTCTAGAGGTCTGTGCTTGAAATTAGCTGCCAGTATGTGGTTTGTGCTCGAGACTGGCTACCACTCAATGATGGTAGTGTTTTAGACTGGCTGCAACACTGGTTTTTGGTCATGAGATTTGGTACCAGTCAGTGAAGTTTTTGCTTGTTTTTGGCTACCACTGACAGGTTTTATTTTTAGATTGGCTGCCATTCAGTTAGATTTGTACTTTAGACTGGTAGCTGCCACTGTGAGAGACTTGATTCCACTTGATCAGATGTACGCCTCAAACAAAAAAATAGCCATTCAGACTTAATTAGGTTTTAAGAATAATGCCTCTGGTTTCAAAGATATGTGTAATGTGAATTTGTTCCTGTTTAGACTAACAACCGATACAATTTAAAAATTTTGATACTTTAAGTCTTTTATTAAATCTTAATTAGGTTTCTTCAGAATGTTGCTCATGGATTTAGAGAAGAGATTTATAAGACTAGTGTGAACATTTGGCGATTTCTAAAAGGCTATTGTCTACTTGCAGCTTATAATTAAACACAGAGACTGTTCTAGCTATTTTTAGAAGGGCCTCAAGTGATGAAATGTATGTGACAATTTAAATAATCAAAAGCAGCAAAAGTGAAACATATTTAAACTAAAAGAAAGAAGATTTTGAGCAGAGACTGACATTGTAAATTAGGTCAATTCCTTATAAAATGATATAACTAGAAAAAAATTGTTTCTGTAGTTACAATATTATATAATTTTATTAAGAATGGGTCACCACAATTTAGTATCAATGGAGGATTAAATATATCAGTACATAACATGGACTCATTCACACTTGTTACCGATTCTTCAATTTTGGGTATGATCCTAATTTACCAGTATACAAGCAAAACTAGAACTGCCTTTTGAGAACCAAATACCCCCCCCCCCCCCAACACACATTTAATTTTTTCAGCTGCCCTTTTTGATATGACATTGCTTCAAAGTCATGACACACCTTTGGACCATGAAGTTTATTCATGTGAGTTTCATGACAGCCAATCAAAGGAGCTATGAGATATGGCCTGGACACGATTTTCAAACATACATTCCCCATGACCTTGATCTTTCCAATATGACCTTGATTGACACACCTTTGTACCATGAAGATTATTCATGTGAAGTTTTATGAATCTGTTCAAAGCAGCTATGAGGTATGGCTCAGACATGATTTTACACGGATGGACATACAGACATGGTGATTCCTATATACCTCCCTCAAAACTAGTTTGCAGGGGTATGAAATTTTAATTCTAGAATTAAAATGATGAATTATCATGGTATATGACCCTATTCTAGCCTAATGGATTCACTGAATACTGTATAATGCTTATATTTTGCTGTGGTTTTATTTTTGCTATATTCGCAGTCAAGTGTATTCCCGCGAAAATAAAACTGCCACGAAAATACATGGGTATTACCTGAGCCCATTATTCTTGCTAAAGCTGTTTTCCTTTAATAAGATGAGACCGCGAAAATATGACACAGCGAATACACTAGCTATCGTCAAACCGCGAAAAATTGACACCGTGAAAATAAAGCAATATACAGTAATCCAGGAAAACCTCAACATTGTGCCTGATAACAATTTACATTCTTGGATTTATACAATAAATTAATACATATAAAGAATCCACAGATTTCTTAGCCTCCTACTCTTAAATGCTGGTATCACAAACCAATTTATAGAATTATTAGTATCCCCACCGGTAAATTTTTTTTTTGATGTGCACTTATGTTCAATAATATTCAGGTCCTAGGTTTATCATTGTTTATGTTTCTGAATAAGTTTTATAAACTTCTGACAGTTTTGGTGAATTACTCAAGGCGGTTGAAAGGGGTTTAACGTCTGAATCAAGAATATTTTACTTATATCGAGATGTGATCAGTTATAGGTGAAGTGGCAGAAATTTTTACATGGGGCATCAGTTTTTAAGGTATCTTCCGAGGAACCCTGAATTTCCGTAACTTTCCTTCTATCAGATACAAAGCAATTAATTTATTAATCGTTCATACCATTCAACAATTAATCAATTAGTGATTATAGACAAAATTGCCATCCCTAGAAATATCATGATGGTTCACTCTGCATTTTTTTGTAAAGCAAGCAAATAGAACATTTGGATGAACCCATATTTATTCAATAAACTTTTACTAAAAAAATGAACAAACAATAGGCATCAGCCCTTACAGAACCCAAATAATCAATTTTTCCTAGTTTGATTCAGTGACCATTTTTGGTAAGCCTTGCAATACCAAACAAATCTCAATTGTACCAGCCCATATTTGCCATCAGAATCTGTCCATTAGTTCCAAAGTACATACAGATGTCAACAAAAGTACCATACATACACACTCGCTGCACTATGCCATAAGCATGCAAGTTAGCTAAAACTGGCCCCAATAAAGAACATTATATAAAGACTATGTTAGAGTTTCAAAATCTGTAATCAAGGTCTCAAACTTGACCTTACTCAAAATTCCCCGACATTTTCCTGACAAAATTCAATTTTTCCTTGACATTCCAATGAACTAAGAACAAGAATGTGGCTTAGTGCAACAAGATGTACTCATTTAGTTTATTGCTATTAACGTAAATTTTGGTCCAAAAAATATAGGACCATGAGGACTTACCTCTGAAATAAAGGAATTTATAAGAATTTCACAGAAAATAAGGAATTTTCATGGAAATATAGGAATTTATAGGAGTTACTCCAAAATATAGAAATTTATAGGAAACTTGATGCCCTGCATTAAACTAATGGTGAAGATGTCAATAGTGGCATAAATACAAAAGGGATAACATATTTAAGCATTTTAATGTAAAAGGGAAAAAACAACTAAGGGTCTAGTCCAAAATATGTCATGTTCAGTGTTTAAAATTTCAAAGGGACACAACTCTTGTAAAATAAATATGAAATTCCTTGACAATTGCCTAACATTTCCTTAATTTTTTTAATTTCCTGACAAGTTTTGGAATTCCCTGAAATTCCCTGACCTTGAAAAAAAAAATTCCTTGACTTTTCCTTGATGCAGTGGGAACCACGGTAACGTAACACAGTAAATATAAATCGTTTTTGATACATCAATATATTAATATCACTTTAGTTAATGAACTAATCACCAAAACAGTACTAACTGTCATTACATAACAAGCTGTATTGAAATGTAATATAAGAATCCATTATAAACAGGAAAATCTTACCCCAGGGGTTCAATATTTCAGTCAGACAAGGCTTGCTGAGTCTCTTACAAAAATTTCAACCCCAAGGGGTGAATTTTTCCTATCCTTCATTGATAAAACTCAAATTGATTTGTGCTTTCTCCAATATTTAATTCTAATATTTGGTTTCATAATTTGATTTAAAAAACATCAGTGCACATTATGTTTGTGAAATTTAATTTTAAAATTCAACATGCTGATACAGAACACACTAGTAATTGTAGTTTATATACAGTCAAACTTGCCTTAAAGGCCACCTCTATATAAGGATCACCTGCTTATAAAGGCCAGTAGAATTGTACTCTTATGGTTCTCTATTCATATTACTTGAACCTGTATATTTATAAAGGCCGCCTGCTCATAAAGACCACTTTTACTGGTTCCCTTGGGTGGCCTTTATAGACAGGTTTGACTGTACAATACATTATTTTCCTGCAAGATGATGTCATATTCCTCACAGGATGACATAATGTGATTGTTTCATAACTATGATCATCAAGACCACTGCGATAGCTCAGTTGGTAGAGTCCTTGCTCTGTAAGTGGGAGGTCGTGGGTTTGAACACCGACCAGGTCTGACCCAACAATTAAAAGTTAGGATATGGACCGTTCTTTCACCAAACACTCAGCATAATGAACAGATCATCACTCTCCACTAAGTGACCGATGATCGACTAAGATTGATCATACATTATTGTTTTTGTTCACAGAAATTTGGAATTTAAACAAATAGATACTTAATAAAACATCAATACTGGTTTTAAACTTTTAGGTATTGTTTTCTTTTTGTCATCCATCTTTTATAGTACCCATTTTGGCAAGTATTGTTAGAATTACGTGAAAAGCTTGGTCACTGTCGGAGTTGTCGGCAAACTACAGTATTATTGAAATTAGTCGGACTATGATCGATCATGAAAAATAGAAATCGATTAATCGATTTTGAAGCACAAACGACTAGACATCGACTAAATCGATTAATCGGAACACTAAAAAACCCTGCTGTATAATGCCATCAGCACAACACACAAGGAAAATTTTTGCATCTTAACCTATAGCAGGTGACATCTCAATATAAGTGAAATATTCATGACTGGAATTTTGAACACCATTACTCTCAACCCTTGACCTCCCATTTACGGAGTGAGCATTCTACCAACTGAGCTACTGCAGTGGTTGTCATAGTTATGAACCAATCACATTATGTGGTCAAATTTTATTACAGTGAAGAAGAGTAGGGAAATGGAGTTTTACATCCCAGTCAAGATTCTTTCACTATGTCCAGGTGGTCAGGTTATGGATGGTGGAAGAAACCAGAGTTCCCAGTAAAAACTATCTCACACTACATTGTATATCTGTTCATGGTATGAATTGACGTATCCCCAGCCACGCCCACTATGTTCTGACAAAGGGTCGACATGCTTGAATTACTCGCAAAAAGAATGAAAACTCGACCTGAATTGTGCGGTTTAATGACGTCACCGACACTAGAATGTCATTAGTTACCGTAACGCTGCTTTGGTAAAACTTTGCAGCCAGTGTTGGAACATTTTAGGTGTGGCCGGCGATATGTCAATTGTAAATGTTGAGAGGCACTGCACTGCATTCGTAAGAATGCATGTTAAACCATTTGGACACTGAGGACCAAAATATTAAATGGAGATGTTCCATAAAATTTGGAATCCAAACCAGTCAAATCTTGTACGCCATATTTTATTCTGTATTCATTTTGAACTAGTAGTTTTAGAAGAGAAGTAACTAAGAATTGTCTAAATTTTCATTTTGCATGACAATAGAACATTGGGTCATGGAAAAATTAATCATCATACTGTATAAATGTTTCTGCAAGAACCAAATATACACTAGTATATGTACCGGTATATATATATATATATATATATATATATATATATAAATTTATAATACTATATTATTGATTTTCTTAAACTAATTCAGAGTTTACTATTTCTGTATTTGTATTTTTGGAACTTGAATTCACTCTTTAAGATAACAAACCACAATTACTTAGGGTTCAATAACCTACACATATAAAGTAATATAAAGTGGAACAGACCAATGACCAGACACAGCTATTCAAATGACCACCAATCACTAATTAAGACAACTAAGCCTCGTTATTTTTTTCCTTCTATATATCAATGACTTCTTAACTGGTAATGGTGAAAAAAATATAACCACTAAATTGCTTGAAGGGAAAATATAATTACTCTTTTTTCAAAATATTGATTACTCTCAATCAACTGGCAGTCTCAAGCTTTCTGACAAGTTTTCCCCGGATATTGTACAGTACAATTTAAACCCAACTGTCAAACAAGCTTGACAAACAATCTAAAAATAGCATTAAAAACATCTATCCATATTGTTGTTTCTGTCATATATTCTTTGCCCAGGTCAGAAAAATGTGATGGATGGATAGATGGATGGATTAGTATATGGTTTGATAATATTTTTTTTAATTTCTTTATTTTATTTTTTAAGTTTATCCTCTCTCTCTCTCTCTCTGTTTTATGCAGATTGATTGGCTATCTCCTTTATGATCCACTTAAACAGTATAAGTTAAAGCATTTCTTTGAGTAATAAAGCATTGTGTGATTTATTTTTCAAATTCTAGGAATATCAAGTTGTGACAAGCCATATAGATAAAGTTGCAGATACATGTATATTATATACATATTTGCAATGTGTGTTTGACATTGTATAGTTAGATCTCTTTGTTAGCTAGGTAACAAATCGTTAGTTTTCATCCTTTAGTCTGAAGAACCAAAGTGTGGTCAGATAGCTAGTACACTGAAATCATTTGGGCAGATGGAAATCTCTGTAAGGGAGGAAATAATATCTAGGAATATCCGAGTTGTGACATTTAGCCATATAAATAAAGTTGCAGATACATTACAAATTACAAATTTGCAATGTGCTTTGACATTGTGCGGTAAGGTATCCGTGATAGCTAGGTCACCAATGGTTAATTTTCAACCTCTAGTCTGAAGAACCAAAGTGTGAATGGTCAGAGATAGTACATTGAAATCATCTGGACAGCTAGCAGATGGAAATCTCTGTAAGGGAGGAAACACCTGAAAACTCCACTTCCTTGCAGAGTGCCACAGCTAGGGATCAAACCTGGTCCTCCTTGTTGAAAAGCGAGTGTTCTACCACAAGGCTAAAAGATTCAGAAAGTCTGGCAGTAAATCATTCTATTACTGGTAAACACCATGAGTAACTCAGTCCAGCTACATCACTAGAACACTCTAGTTAAAGAGAGATAACTCCTGGTTATCAATCATATAACCGTCATTAAGTTATTGGAACATTGGCCATCTATGAGGCTTGTCCAAATTTAAACCACAAGCTAAAATATAAACCTTGAATTTTTCTTTTTTTTAAGGACTTTATCATACATCCTATTATTTTATTTTAATCTGAAATACATTAATATCTAAACTGCTGGAATGAAAAATAAAATATTCAAATCTAAATAGAGAGTTTGTAATTTATGTAATTTAACCTGCACATCTAAATTGGTATGCGAGGCATCATCTGATGTTAATGATATATATATTTGTTCCATGTTTGATAAAAACCCATCCATAGACATTTGTTCAAGTTTGACTATATAGATAAAAGTTGAGCGATTAATGGTGTTTAATATCCTGGTCTAGAATATTTCACTTTATATCGAGACATCACCATAGGCAAAGGGGCAAACATTTTCCCTGTGCGTTTCACTGATTGCATTATACAGAAGGGTTCTTTATCATGCCACGCCTTCTGTGACACAGGACCTCGTCGTGACACAGGACCTTGTTTATTTTAAGTTCCCATCCGAAAGAATCATTACTTTCATTTGGTAATGCAGTGTCCTTGGTGAAAGAAAAGTGACTTTAGTCACTACCCACTTTCAAGGGTTGGGGCAAGACCTAGCCATGGATTGAACCCAAAGGCTCCTACTTACTGAGCAATTGAGTGAGTAATGGTGTTTGATGTCCCAGTCAAGAATATTTCAGTTATATCAAGATGTCACCAGCTATAGGCGATTGTGCAGAAATTTTGCCTGTGGGTTGTGCAGATGGCATTATACAGCAGGGTTCTTTATCGTTCCAAGCCTACTGTGACACAGGACCTCTTTTTTTTTTTTGTCAGTTCCCATCCGAAAGAACCATGACTTTCATTTAGTAATGCCAAGTGCTTGGCAAAAGAACAGTCACTACCCATTTTCATGTCTTTGGTCAGACCCGGTCAGGGTTGGAACCCATGATCTCCAACTTACAGAGCCAGCACTCAACCAACTGAGCTACCGCAGCAGTCCTACTTACTAAGCGAGCACTCTACCAACTGAGCTACCACAGTGGTTAGGACAAGATAAGGTCACAAACTAAATGTTAACAGACAGATGGACAGCATGATATAATAATACACTCCACTTTTGTTAAGAGACAGTGAACATTAACAACCTGGTTGAAAAAATAAGACACACAAATTCAGTGAATTAGGATCCCCTGCCAATGGGTACTTCTTGTGATTTGCACTTAAGTTCAAAGGGTCAAACCTCCAAGGGAAATGAACAAACCAACCTTGGTTAATAATATGCATATCTCCTATCAATGTGAATGTTTTGCATCAAGCTTTGTAAATAGTGCCTGACAGTTTTTGAGAATTACTCTGATCAAAAAGTGTCTGAATAAACTGAAAAAATAGACAGACAGATGGATGGATAGATGGATGGAAGTTTGAATTTTATATCCTCTTCATTCGTTGAATCGCTGGATATAAAAGGAAATTAAAATTTAGCTTTTGCAAATGAAAATATAATATAAACAGCAACCTAGAATTAAAATGTAGAAATAAAATATCACACTAAAGTCACATGCACATGCATAAAGATTGCAATAATGTTTTCTATCCTATAATTTTCCGAGCAAAATCAATTTCATAAGTCGTTGTCAATTTATTTGATTCTCAACTTTCACGATTTTAAGGAGCATTTTTACAACTTCTGAGAATCTTCTGATTGTCAAAAGTGCAGGATTTATGAGAACTCTGTGCATTGTTAAAACATCACTTCTCTCCTTTGTTATCGGAAATCTGACAACTTAATTCATTGTTTCATACGGAATTTGTTATAAAATATTACCATGACAACAAACAAGTCATTATGTGTATTTTCAAGTGCAATTTAAAATTTTGAAAAATGAAAACAATTTTAATTTTATTTCTATTTTTTATTTTTATTTTATTTTATTTTATTTGAAATATTACTTTCAAACGATCAAATAGCTTGTGAATCATTTGTGGGTTTTTAAATGTACTGTATTTTAAAATAAAAATTTAAATAATGGCATAATTTTAATTTAAAATTTTTTATTACTTTGACAGAATAATTTTAATATAATTTTAAAAATAAGACAAAAGACTGAATGTATATAAAGTCTATATTTCTGGTCAAATTTAGGCGGTTAAATTATGCTTGCTGTCGCCTCTTCAGGAAACACTGAATGAAGTCCACAGTTGAGGTTCAAGATGAGGAGTCTTTTTTGCTACTAAAACATGTTTGTTCTCAAAACCTTATGACATGGTTATATATCAACTAGCAGTAGCACAACACGCTTTTAGCCACATATGACTTGTGTTTTGTCCATGCATACAGGCTGGTTATTCCACCCACCTTTAATTGTAAATAAAGATCACCAATCAGACCTACATGTATTTGCAGGTTTTATTTTATGAGAAGGTATTTAACAAAAATTCAAATATATCACATATATATATATATTATATTATTTATCAGTTGAAAAAAAAA
Organism: Anadara kagoshimensis; assembly: GCA_021292105.1. Lineage (NCBI taxonomy): Eukaryota > Metazoa > Mollusca > Bivalvia > Arcoida > Arcidae > Anadara > Anadara kagoshimensis. Next base: position 46,781,863 of record CM037857.1, read on the forward strand.
ACTTGACTGGGCATAAACCCTCCATCCAAATTATTTGTATTGCCATCCACATACAGTGCAAAACCAGTGTGTTAAGTTTAAAAGTAAAAATAGTAAATTCAATTTACCTAATAATGTGATACAAAGTGAACTAGCATGGAGAAAAAACAATTAAAAAAAGAGTGAATAAATCAATTTAATCCTTTTTTAATGTTTGTGAACTTTTTCACCTATTTTACAAATCCCAATTGTAAATTAAAAACTGAAAATGAAAATTTATGGATTAATTTGAAATCATAATTAGTTACCCAATCAACCTCCAAAGTTCAATTTTATTGTTTTTACTCAAGTTCATTTTTTGGTCTTTAATTTTTATTCTGTTAACTTGTAACCACAATCATATTAAGTTCAAGAATCCCAGTGCCACGGACTGTAATTAAGTTCCCCACCAGTAAAGTCAACTTTTTTTTCATTTATGCATAGATACATAATTATCCATTGTACAGCATGAATATTTTCCCAATTTTGGGGCATTTTTCTCCCAAATATCCCAAGATTTAATTTTTCACACTTGAGATCTCAGGATACAATTTTTAAATCAATATAATTGTATATTTCTTATTCAAATCTACATAGATTTCTACAAGTTTTTTTTAACTTTAACTTTGATTTTAAACAAAATTACATTTATTTTCTGGAAAAATAAAAACGCTATAAATATACATTATATTCTGTAATGCATTCCCATAATGGAGAGCTCATCAGGAAATTTCCGAAGTCATTTGACCTGGACATTTTTTTTAAAAAAAGCCAGAAAAGCCCTAGGCATATTTTAAAATTTATAACTTAAGGAATGTGATAAAAGCACCCCTTTGAAAACCAGAGATTGCTTACTCCGATTTGTTAATTGAATGAATGGGGTTGAACATCCCAGTCAAGAATATTTCGATCAACATGTCACCAGCTACAAATGAAGTGGCAGAAATTTTTACCTTTGCAGTGTGCTAAGGGCTAAGGGCAATATGCAGTGAGGGTTCTTTAACCTGCCACGCCTGCCATGAAATGGGGTGGGGGTGGTATTAGTGGTTTACCAAGGGAGCAAACACAAGCTGACATATATATGTTTCATTTTCTTACTTTGCTAAATTCAACAGAGAAACTGTCCAGGTTTGTATCAGGACTTGAACCCACAACCTATTGCTCTATAATCAAGTGGTATACCAACCCAGCTACATGTACAAAGCCTATTACATCAATATTAGTACTGATGTGCAAGATACTTAAGGCTTATAAATTTGAATTGTAGCTCCTGCTAGTTGTATATTTTGCTGATTTATAAGGTGTTCAACAAAGAATATACTAAGTTTGTCAGTTTGCTTGCTGAAGGCCAGTGGTTTTATCTTGGCACTTCTCTGTGTTTCTTACAACATCCCTGAACTGACCACCTCAAAGCGGTACTTCAGGACCTTCCCATTACTTGCAGGATTCTCTACTTTCTGAGCTACCCAGCCTATCACGCCCAGTCCGCCACATACATTCCTCCTCTTCTTGTTATTCAATTTAACTGAAACCACCAGGTTCCAACACGGGACCAACCTGTTGGTTGGCCACTTCCCAGGGTTGGACAAACCCCCAAATGTAACAGGAGAGGGAAAAATGTCCCAGTCTGTCACAAAAGTGTAACATTTCTCATTGTAACCTGCAACTCATTAAACTGTCTATAAAATCATTGAAATTTTTTTTTTTTTCAAAATGATTTAGTCAAAACAACACTTATAATTAGTGCAGAACACAAAAGGAATGTTTACCAACCGAAGACAAATTTATAGATCCCATGTTAAATTTTCCATCGAACCAGAAATGGTTTGCTAGTGCAGACCACAAAAGGAAAGTTTACCAACCAAAGACAAATTTATAGATCCCAACATGTAAAATTTATCATTGTACCAGACTGCAAAAACTATCTGCTTGTCGGTCTGATTGTGTTAAGTAATATATATGGCAAAGTATACACATAATTTAATGTTATATACATAAAAATGCCAGTGTTGGAAACTAAAATTAAATAAATTCAGAGAAAAAATTATATAGCTGTTCTTTGAAATTAGATTTTAAAATACAAAAACAATGAGTACCCCATTTACAAATTGATAATATGCACATAAAATTTGGTAAATTTAATAGAATCTGTCCGACTAGTTGAATTATACTGGTTACATACATAAAATGGATAGTTTATAAAAGCCATCAGTAGTCACCGTATATCAACATTTTTTTTATTTATTGGTCTTCATGTGTGCAGTAAGTTGCACATGTTAAAATTGGATAGTTTATCACAACAATTGTAAGTGATGATATATCAACATTTTTTATAATTTGTCGGCCTCTGTTGCAGTAAGTTGCAGTCTGTCATACCTTAGTTATTATATACTGTCACATAACTCTAGGATTTTTAAGTTTTTTTTCAATCATTATTTAATTCTCTATGCACTTGGGCCAATCCAACAAGAGCATTGCTAGGCGGACCAAGATATGTCCATTTACATTTGTGCCATTAACATGTTGTCCAGTAAAGAGACCCTCTAACGTTTCTGCAGAACACTCATTTCCAATGGATATGGTATAACATAAGATGACGTTTTCCCGAAAAAGGACATTATTGCAGGAATTTTTTATGTCAACATTTTCCAAAACGTTTCGCACAAATGTTAACAGGTATTGATCAAATGGTGCAGCAGGGAACCCCATTATGGGCAAACTATCTACACTACATGGTCAAACCATATATAAGTACAAATTTTGATTTTTCATTGTTTGATTTAAAAAAAATTCAATCATGTGTGTCATAAAAATATTTTGTTTTAGCTACTTACCATCACACAAATTTCTTCTACACTCATCCAATCCTGTTTTTATACCAGCTTTTTCATTCATGAATTTTTTTCAATTACCAGTATTGACGAGTTTGGCACCTTAATCATCACTGGTAAATAAATCATTCATGAGGTGTCTCATCCAAACAGCCAAATTGGCACAGTTGCTGGAAACACCCAGTAACTCCAACTAAAAAAGATAAATAAATTAAAAATAAATATACTAATCTATTTCTAAATCACAATACCAAAGCAAAGTTAAAACTATGAAACTGACAAATAAGGTCTGAAACACATGAACTTCCACCAGGGAAGTGAGGCTGAGAGCTCCGGAAGGCTAAGCACCTCCTGTTTAGCTAGCTACACCCATCACGTGTTATAAAAATTGAGTGAAACTTCAAAGGAACATGGAACTTTGGGGCGTCAAATATATCCTAGGTAAAATTGATTTATCAAGCTACATTATAAAATTAGCTCATAGTTGATATTTCGGCTTTAAAGCCTTTATCAAGACACTAGATAATTTAGAATTTTATATTATCGTTTTCAAAAGGATTTTCCCATCGGGGAATAATGTTGAGAAAGTTATATCAAGCTACAGCCAATTGTATTTGTATATATATATATATATATCAGTCCAACCTGCCTTAAAGACCATCTCTGTATAAGGGCCACCTACTTATAAATGCCAATAGAATTGTATTCCAATAGTTCTTTATTCATATTATTTGAACCTGTATATTAAGGCCACCTGCCCATCAATGCCACTTTTACTGGTTCCCTTGAGTGGCCTTAATAGACAGGTTTGACTATATTATACAATTATGGACTTTTTAGTGGTTGTATATGGTGTGATATTCACCGGAAAAATAAATATTGATCGAGGCGACAGCCGAGGTCAATATTTATTTTTCCGGTGAATATCACACCATATACAATCACTAAAAAGTCCATAACTGTTTTATTATATAATTAAGCCACTGTGGCGCTTCGGTTGACAATGTTTTCTCAAACCTGTGACCATGCAATCTAACTATTTTACTGATGTTAGATTTCCCTGCCCACCCTGGTTGATCACACTAAAATTATCCCGCATTAGTTAGATCAATCTGACTTTTTAAGTCTGATTCTATGAAAAAATAAATGACATTCCGGATGAGACACAATCAATTACACACTACATTGTAAATTGATAATGCAATAACTTCAACGTTCTATGAAAAAATAACAAGACACAATCACTTGCGTACACTTAATTGATGACGTTCTAATCATTTTACAGAGAACGTCAACAAAAATCGATGATGTACACCGAATTTGATATTCACCGGAAAATCCGTGGTATATGATGCGAGATCCAATGGTCATGTGTTACCGTTTTAGCCAATCATAAAGATGGAATTTATTAATTATATAATAATATACAATTATGGACTTTTTAGTGGTTGTATATGGTGTGAAATTCACCGGAAAAATAAATATTGATCGAGGCGACAGCCGAGGTCAATATTTATTTTTCCGGTGAATATCACACCATATACAACCACTAAAAAGTCCATAACTGTTTTATTATATAATTTAGCCACTGTGGCACTTCGGTTGACAATGTTTTCTCAAATTTGTGACCAGGCAATCTAACTATTTTACCGACGTTAGATTTCCCTGCCGACCCTGATTGATCACACTAAAATTATACCGCATTAGTTAGATCAATCTAACTTTTTAAGTCTGATTCTATGAAAATATAATTGGCATTCCGGATGAGACACAATCAATTACACACTACATTGTAAATTAATAATGCCATAACGTCAACGTTCTATGAAAAAAAAAATAACAAGACACAATCACTTGCGAACACTTAATTGATGACGTTCTAATCATTTTACGGAGAACGTCAACAAAAATCGATGACGTACACTGAATTTGATATTCACCGGAAAACCCATGGTATATGATGCGAGATCCAATGGTCACGTGTTACCGTTTTAGCCAATCGTCAAGATGGAATTTATTATATAATCTACTCAATAATCCATGTAATACGGTCATACAATAAAAATCGTATTGAATGAGTGTGACGTCATAAAAGCATAAAAGTCATTCCAGAGTGACGTCATACAATTGACCTAGTTCACAGTTGTTTGTTTCATTTGACACTGCTTGTTGATTCCAATTTAAGCTGATACTTTTGTACTTTTCTTTTAAAAAGAAGATACATTGTATTTAAATTGAAAATGTTTGTTTTGTTTTTGTTTCCTGCGGACAGACTATTGTTTACTTTTAATATTTCAGCAGGATTACTTTTGGCGCATGTACACAGTTACGTAAATTTGTTGTGTTTCGGTGAATCAGCTGTTTTCTTATGATGAGAAGACAAGTTTTAAATATACGAAAAAACAGTTTTTTATGGGATTATATAATAAATAGAATCTTGCATGAGTGTTTATGCAATATTGAATTCATTAAACGAGTTGAATAATGTTTTATGCAACTCGCCAAGGCTCGTTGCATAAAAAATTATTCAACTCGTTTAATAAATTCAATATTACATAAACACTCATGCAAGATCCTCTATATATCAGAGGTCCGGAAACGGTCATATTTGCCAGACAAGTCCGACAAACATTTATTTTGACCGATGTGAAAAATCGCCAGTCGGACATTTTTTGTTTTCGGACATTTTCAATTTTACAACAGGAATATTAAACGGACAAATCAGTTTTCGGTCCCACAAAAGTAAACTACCGCTAGTCTGTCTGTCGGTCTTTTAAACTCCACCTGACTTTACACAGTAAGTGTATTGTCCTTACCACGTGTTTACCTGTCAACTACAGTACAACTCGATCTAATTATCAGGTGATTGTTTATTAATCAGTAAATACCTGTGGACTTAAGTAGTCGTGTGCCGCGTGTCTTACTATCTATTTCTTTTGTTTCCCAGTCCGAATCATAATAACTTTCTTTAAACTTGTGTTTGTTTAATAATAAGTGCATGGTTGTAAGTGTGTTGATTACGGAAGCCATAACGAGTGTCGGTCAAGGGTGACGGTTAGTTATCAACGAGGTTCCACGTGGGGTGTTGAAAATTACCTACTACGCGCTTCGTAACTGTTTCTTTATTAATAAATACAGAAACGCGATTAAATTTTATTTTAGCCATTAATATCTTTCATTCACATAAATATACTGGAACCTCGTCAAGCCGTTCCCGTTATATTGTGATTCGTGATACCTGAATTCCTATTTAGAACCTCTCGCCATACAATTCGTGTATCTTCGGAATACGGAAATTCACGATTGTTAGTAAACAATAATGGCGGACGTGCAATATGAAGCATCGTGGACAGTAACGCATATTGATAATAACAGCATATCGCGGTAAACGTCTTAGTTAGATTTCACCTAATACACATGAAATAAACATCGTGGTCTAATAACGCACATGGATATGGATTAAAATTGGCAATCGCTGTAAATGCATAAACAGGCTGTGCCGACGACCTTTTTTTTTTTTCTTGTACAAAAAAATGTCCGACGGGCCAGACCGAAGTTTCCGAGGCCCTGATATATATATATATATTAAACTAGTTATGAAGACTTTTATATACTAGTAGTGTAAAATTAGTAGACAGATATACATTTTAAGAAATTTTCTATGGAGAATCTACTTTAACAAATCACTTATATATATGCGTGATAGACTCCAGGGCATAATTGGAGGTTGGGTTGCTTAGTCGATAGAGCATCCAACCAATATTTGGAAGGTCCCACGTCTTATTTACTTACTTTTTTCTTTCCAATTTTTCTACTCTTCGTAAAGCAACCATTTCTCTTTGCAGTGTTGAAACCATGTCACAGCGAGATTGGTAACTTGATCTTTGTCACTTGCAGTGTTGTCATGGTATCCATCCACTATATTGTCACTTGCAGTCTTATCATGATCTCTAACCACCATAGACCCTCCTTCATACTTTTCATAGGAGTTGAGTTGAGCAATGGTGTTTAACGAGCACTCTACCAGCATCATAACCAGAGTATCATGTGCTGTAGGCCTTGTTAACCACTTTTGGTGTGCTGCACATTTGTGGTAGTTGTTGTTGTGATGGTGTAGATCCTGTGGAGGGAAAATCTGAGGTAGTAGCAATATCAGTTAATGAGATGGTACATGTACTAATGTCTGTAGTAGGAAGTGGTAGTAGTAGTGGTGGCAGAAATCTTGTTTTTGAAAAAATGGAACTTTTCGCTAACATGATTTGAATCTAACACATGCAGATGAGAAAGTTTTTTTATTTGCCTGTCAAAAAGCCAGTGCCGATTCTGTGGTTACACCGGTTCCCTCAAACATCCCAGAACTGACAACTTCAATAAAACTGAAATAATCTTGTCTGGTGCATAAAATACAATTAATCCTCCATCCGACTTTGTATTTTTATTTGCCCAATACTGCATAGCTGTCAAGGGTCATAGGAAGGAAAGAGTGAGGCAAATGTGTGTCAAAGGCACATCCATGCTAGAGGGGTCTGGGGGCATGCTCCGCCTGAAAATGTTTAAAAATCGACGCAAGAATATATGCAATTTCATGCACTCCAAGAGCAAAACTAAACATTTAATTTAAAATCTCAGAATATGTCTCAAAATATATATACTCACAACACAATTGCATATTTTAGGATTTAGATCTTTGAGTTGAGTAATGGTGTTTAACGACCCGGTCAAGAATATTTCACTTATAACAAGAGGTTGCCAGCTAATAGGCGGAAGTGCAGAATATTGGCTGAGTGTTGCACTGTTGGCATTATACAGTAGAGTTCTCTATCGTGCCACGCCTTCAATGACACCGGACCTTGTTTATCTTAAGTTCCCATCTGAAAGAACCATGACTCTCATTTCGTAATGCCGAGTGCTTGGTGAAAGAACAGTCACTACCCACTTTCAAGCCTTGGGTCAGACCCGGCTGGGATTGAACCTCCCACTTACAGAGCAAGCACTCTACCAACTGAGCTACAGCAGTGGTTAGATCTTTATTTGACAAGATAGAGCATTGTTGTTGGGCTCATGTGTATATTTTTAAAGATTAGATGAAACTTAAAATAGTTGAACAATAATCAATGTATGGACAGTTATCATTAATAATTTGTATGAAATTGTGAACATTAGGGCGGTGAGAAAGTGAATGGTGTGCATGCAAGTGTGATTTGATATCAAAATGTGTGACTCGCACGCAATGCACAAGACTTGATAGGTATGATACTGTATGTTAGTTATAATCCTTTACTTTCAAATATATCTTACAAATAGTTATCTTTTCAAATCAGCTTTCTTTTTTTTTTTAATTTTCAAGATTTTCAAAATTCAGTTACAGTTTTTATGGCCAGAAAATTAAATCAAATGAATTATCATGGCCACATAATATCAAGCAATGACAATATACTTGTAAAATAATTCTTTTTATTATAAGAGGGACAACTCCTTCTGAAACCAGAATCTTTAATTAGCACAGTATCAGAATTCACTATGGCTACATTCCTTTTGCAGGCAATTTGACAGATTAATCTGGGGTTTTTTATGGATTTGTACGATAAAAACGGGTAAACAGGTTGATAAAAATAACAAGGTCAAATTAGACAGATTTTTCCCATTTTGACATTTTCTTCAATTAAAAGTACTAAAAATTCTGATTTTTTGTATGGAAATTGTACCAAAATCAAACAATTATAACAATAAAAAGTGCCTAAATGGCAACCTTGATCATTAAAAACCTACTGATCTGGACAAATTAATAAATTTGATTGGTCTGTATTTTTTTGCCTGTGTAGAACGTGTTCTGGGCATGTTCTTCCAATGGAGTGACTTGGAACAATGTCCCCGCACTGTCCAAAAAGTGTGCTCTCGGAACCTAAATTTTGAGGTGGTGCAATCAGAAAATTCAAAATGAAGTCTATGGTCTGTGCATGTAGAGGAAGGACATGCAGCCTATATTAATTGGGGGTAACTTCTGCAGGAATTACTTAAACACAGTGTTTTCTGATTGTATTGTAACTTACCATGCTTCAATGAAACCCTCATTACTTCATTGATGAGCATCTTTTCCATGCTAAAAACTACAAGTTGTCTATAAACTGACCATGTTGGATCACAGGAGCTTGTAATTGTAGGTTTAAAAAATTATTTAAAAAAAATATGGCTATATTACTTATTTCCATGAGTATGTGTAGCGATATTTTTATCATTTTTAAACCCACAATTACAAACTCCTGTGGTTAGATTGGAGTTTCAATGGACAATCGCACTGACACGAATCTGTTTCGGTGCTTTTTTAAATAATAATTCAATATTCAGAATTGTTTTATCGTATTAAAGTGTTTCAACTCCATTAATCATTACGTAAAAACCGACTGCGTCAAAAATCGTAAATTTACTGATAAAAAGTCCTCATTGGCACATGTCGAGGCCACGTCTTGAACACGGACTTTCCCCGTGAATCCGTTACATGCTCAACTTTCAGAGACAAAGACTATTATCTATACCTTTTTGACACCTTCTCACTTTCAAGGTATGTTCAGTTTATCTGGGGGAGCCTGTGGTTTAAGATCCCAAGTACCAGCTTCTGTGGTTTATCTTCGAACATCCAACAATGGTTTGATGCGCGCGCATTGTACACAGGAAAATTCTTCCTCATGAAAAATCCGTGCATGCAACGATTGGCCCATCACTGATGAATAACGAAATGAACTGAAAAGATCGACCTTAACTTATAGGCAAACAACTTTGACCTGTCCGCTTGACCTTACATTTAAACATTTATCACGGACCAAGTACATCTATGTATAGGACCACAGGGGTCAGTTTATTGATAAAAATTGAAAAAAAAAATATTTAAAAAAAACAATCATAAGTATATAAAAAGTAGTTACTTTGTTATATACTTTGGAGTACTTTTTTAAAGTTTTATTATGAAACTGGGCCCCTGTCATCAGAACCTAGTTCTGATAGCTTATATGGATGAAGGCTATAGTAGTGAAGCTATCGAGTATTCGATATCAACAAATCAGAGGGACAACAGCTATCTTTCAATTTATTGTCAAATTTGGCTCTCCAAACGAAGAATATATTTAACCGACAGATATCAATGATATTATTTAATCTTGACCGTTTCATATTTAATCATATTTCACCTAATGTCGCCTCGTCCAAACATCATCCACGGATTTTTACCTCCTGACCTTGACCTTTCACCAACAGATCAATATTTGGTATGCGACACATTAGTCTTGTGTTGGTATATTATTGCTCTAAGCATGATCAAAATCTACCCATAGATGTAGAATTTTTGGAGCGGAAAGGATCCTGGGACGGACGGATAGACGGCGTGATTCCTTGTCACCAGAGGGACCCTATGAAGCTATGAATTAAATGTTTTCTACCTCTTAGTCTAAAAGTAGGGACCACTGCGGTAACTCAGCTGGTAGAGTGCTCGCTGCGTAAGAAGGGGGGGGGGGTCGTTGGTTTGAACCCTGATCGGGTCTGACCCAAGACTTGAACGTGGGTAGTGACTTTTCTTCCGCCAAGCACTCGGCATTACAAAATGAAAGTCACGGTTCTTTTGGATGGGAATTAAATAAACGAGGTCCTGTGTCACGGTAAACTTGGCACGATAAAGAACTCTGTTGTATAATGCCATCAGCGCAACGCACAGACTTTCTGTACCTTCGTCTATAGCTGGCGCCGTCTCGATATAAGTGAAATATTCATGACTGGGACGTAAAACACCATTACGCAATTCAACTCTAAAAGTAGGGTTCAGAAGATATACAACAATATTATTAATTTTAATGCAACTACATGCACATACATGTTACTTGATGGTAGAAAAACATAACTTTGAAATCATTGTTTTAAAATCTGTGAAATTGTGAATTTAACAGACATTTTAAACCCCCCGCGTCAAGAATATTTTTGTCAAGAAGACTAAATCAAAATAAAATATGACAATGAGTTAGCAATTGATAATGACTTAAAAGATTTTTTCAAAAATAATTACAAGGTTACGTTTTCTATAATAATAAGGTAAGTAGGATATCTCATGAATAAAAAACAAACAAGCATACCAATCCATGTCCAAATCAAAATCCCAAATCCGGGTCCGTATCTTGCAAACACTCAACTTCATATGTTGCGATGTGCTACTGTTCGGAGCTCGACATTGAAGTTTTCGTGGTGTCCGATTTTCGGGGTTCTTAAAAGAAATATCATTTGGCGTGATTGTAAATTCCTGTTTTGTGGTAAGTTTGTAATATATAGCTTTTCGTTGACAAGAAAATTCATGCGTGTAATTGTGACCGCGAAGTAGAAGTCACTAACGAAAACGTACACCGGATATTGCCGAGTTTTGACTATGAACAGCCTAAGGATCAAACACGGCTTGCAAAACAACAACATCTCATATTTATTGATTGATTTATTATTATTTATTTATCTTTTATACAAATATCAGGCCCGTAGTATCCGGGGGGGCCAGGGGGGCCGGGCCCCCCCACTTTTTTTGGGCTTATAAAAATATTTTAGAAAAAATGTATGAAAACCTGTTCAAAATAAACTTGTATAACTTCATGAACGCGTAAGCTATATAATTTTAATCTTTGTGATAGTTTTACTGAAGCTAGCATGTGATTGTCGTTTAAATAGTGTGTAAACAAAGGTCAAATCCGGACTGGAGAACATACGGTACCGTTTCCTATTCCGCTTGTTATCATTCTAGAGTGACTTCCGAAATCGTATTGGAGACTTTTAATTTTATGTTATATAATCACCATGTACCGGTATCAGAGTATATTGTCCAGAAATATTGCGGAAATCAAAAAAATCAAGTTGAAACAAGAAACAATATTGGAAGACAGAATCAAATTGAGAATGCAGGAAATGACGTCTCAGACCTTCTGATTTTTAAAATTTTTCTGGGGGGGCATGCCCCCAGACCCCCCCTAGTGCCATCTCAGGTCTTTCAGAGCCGGTATAAAAAAGTTCTGTCATATTATTTGTGGAAGGTTCGTGGTCCTACCAAATTTTTTCCAAAGAAATCTCTGTGTTCTCCACCAATAATTTTGGTAATCCGTTAGTACAACTTTGTGAATTTTTATAATTAAAATTAGAAATTGTATGTAAATGTGCCGATTAAACCACCTGCTGATTGATATATGAGAATGCAGGAAATGACGTCTCAGACCTTCTGATTTTTAAAATTTTTCGGGGGGGGGGGGGGGGGGGGGCATGCCCCCAAACCCCCCTAGTAGGCTCTTCGAGGTCGAATTACACAACATGTGGCCCCCCACTTTCAAAAACGTTGCTACGGGCCTGAATATAATTTGATCAATATTTTGATTTTATATCGAAGCTTGGTGCATTAAAATCACGTGCTTTGAATTTATCAAACCTAAAACGAGCATTTAGTACTTTCTTATCGGTTTTCAGAAGAGAGAAGTATATTTGGTCATTTTGTTCTTGGTCTTGCCAAGTATACACATCTATATTCTCGTTAGCAACACATTCATTTATATAAAATAAATCTATTTCTAGGACCGGGTATAGACACATATCTGATTCGAAGTGTTTGTAATGACCTCCTAAAGCGGCCATGGTGGCACAATTCATACAATATTCAATATAATATGATTGGTTAACGTGTTTGTTTCCATCAGTATCACTGTACCGGATGGTCAACATTTGTTTAAAAGCACCTGTAGGAATATCAGGAAAAACTTCACGGGTTAATTTTTCTTTTGAAATAAAATCTTTGAACTTCTCTTTGAACCAAACCGGAAGTGTACAAGAACGTCTGCTAACGCCATCAACTGCTACCATGGTGATGACTGATTTCCCTAGATAATTATTGGTGGATCCGTCAGTGACAGTTTGAGTGAAACTGAAAGAGGAGTTTCCAACGTTGCTTAACGATACACCAAATATGAGTGGCAGATATTTTGCACGCAGGTTCAATTGGTGAAGTTCTGGCTTCAAACGGATGGATTGTTTCACTATAAATGTAAGAATTCCATCTTTGTTGAATTTCATCAAACTAAACATGTCGCGACGTATCAATGCGGACCTCGCAGCTTGTAACATTATGGTAAACTTCCACACAGCCCAATGACCTGCATGTACATAACATAAACGACAAAATAAAGATATATAATAGTGACATCAGGAAGGCAGTATTATATAGAGTTAATGTGCCCATCACATCATATTTACAATATGACTGTATCTCTCTTCAATGAAACATACAGAAGCAATTGTATTTCAATTCCCGTTGAAAAACAATAGTGGTCATGACCCTTGATGTGTATCAACTTTCCCGCGGTACAAAATATTTATTAAAAGAAAGAATTGTAAATATAAGAAATGACATTTCTGCTCATGGTATTTCAAGGGGTATGCCAAATTCAAAATGAAGGAGTTCGCCCTTCATCGAATTTGGCACGCGGCACACTATCTTTCATTACCCCTTGAAATACCATGATCAGAATGTCATTTTTTAAATAAAACAAACAAAATGGGTGTCAATGTGATAGTAAAAATATTCAAATCGCAAAAGTACCTGTATGTCCACCCTTTCGGTTTTTAGACGAAGCGAAATCTATCACTTGAGCACGAGATACTTTCCCGTGAGCACGCTATATCTATTTTTTCACGTCACCTCTGTGCCACCGTATAAAGAAACAAATATGACGTAATATGCTAATTGCAATTGCACATGATAGGAAAACCTCAACTTGGGTTCTAATTGAATGGGGTTTCGGGGAGGACATCAGCTATAAGTAAAACGCAGAAATTTGTACTTATGCTCAAGCAGTGTGCAAGAGGTGTTTTCGATAGTGTTATGCCTACCGTTACATGTGTATTTTTTCCGAAGGACCGGCTACTTTCGTTTCTTAAATGTCGAATACTTGGAGATAAAGAACAGTCAACACCGATTTCTAAGTCTAGGTTAGACTCGACCAGGATCGAACACCGACATCCCAAGTACGGAGGTAACTGAACTACCATTGTAGTATAGAAAGATTGTTGAAAAAAAACAAATGAATTGAAGAGCCCTGATCAATATACATATACATGGACAGTGGACTTGGCTATTGGGTTCGCCAGCTTACCATACAATGAATGATCACACTATAATATTTCTAGATAATTAACATTTTCTGATCACCCCAGTTTCCTCAACATGAGAAAAATACAAATAAATTGAAGAGCTCTTATCAATATACATGGAGATAGACATTGGACTTGGCTATTGGGTTCGTGGATGATTAACATTTTCCGGACACCCCAGTTTCCTCAACATGGCCACCTCGATATAAGTGGAATATTCTTGACTGGGTGTAAAACTCCGTTATTGCACTCCACTCAACTCAATACTAATCCATGTCCGAATCACAATTCAGAAGCAAAGTTAGGTTAGACACGTGAACTTCTATCAGGGTAGTGAGGTCGGGTGCTCCGGAAGGGTAAGGACCTCCAATTTAGCAAGATTGGAACAGAGTGGATGTACCGTGATATCAGAAAAACCTTCATACCTGTTCTGTCAACATCGCCGTATGGGATTCCATTAAATACAACTTCACCTTTGTAACTGTCAACGTAATTTATAGTAAACTGGGACATTTTGTAGTTTTATGTAAAGCCTGTAATTAAAATAGATTAGTATTAAAAATCGTCAGATTCTCAAAGCGGTTCCACATAAGCAAACTATTTAACAACTCTTAATGAAGTCCAACGCCAAGTCCAGACTTTAAGTTCTCGTGCGTGAGAGGACCACTGTGGTAGCTCAGTTGTTAGAGTGCTCGCTTCGTAAGTGGGAGGTCGTGGGTTCGAACCCCGGCCGCGTCTGACCCAAGACTTAAAAGTGGGTAGTGACTGTTCTTTCGCCAAGCACTCGGCGTCACGGTTCTTTCAGATGGAACTTAAAATAACCGAGATCCCATATCTTGGTAGGCTTGGCACGATAAAAAACCCTGCTGTATAATGCCATCAGCGCAACGCACAGGCAAAATTTCTGCACATTCGACTATAGCTGGCGACGTCTCGATATAAGTGAAATATTCTTCACTGGGACATTAAACCCCATTACTTACTCCATGCGTGAGAACCGCGACTTTCATTTCGTAATGCCTAGTGCTTGGCGACAGAACAGTCAACTATCATTTTTTTGGGTCAGATCTGGTCGGAGTTCGAACCCACGACCTCCCCACTTACGCTAGATACCAACTGAGCTATCGTTGTGGTTAAAATATATTTCAATAGAAAATATAATTTATTACATTTATTAAGGTGTTTGGCAAATAGTCTATTTAAATAGATATATATTTATTTAAATAAATAGATCAACATAGAGACAAGATTATGCGACCTCATGTGCTACTTTTCTTACAGAAACACAGGTTATTGGTTTCTGGGGGTGCCTTGGGCCGAACTATCTGCCTTAAAGATGGCAAGTTACTTTTTGATAATGCTCTAATGACCTTAACCCCGCAACCCCCAGACCAGGTGTGTAGGGGTGTTGTTTTCATACTTACCATCGTTATCTAGCCTAAATGTGCCTCTGAAAAAAGTAGTTAGTCTGACATAGAGCGATCCCGCCTTGGAACCTATTATTTTACACATATCGATATTGACTGATGACATAATAGTCTATTAGTTAATACCTACCAAAACATAAGATATATTTATCAAATGTCGTTTGTCGATCAGACATCACTATTATTATTATATACTGTGAAATCCATTCCTGTTAACGTTACACTCGACGCCTTACAAACTTTGACCCAAATTATAATGAGGTACTCAATGGGTACCGGTGAGATGTTCAGTTCTGATCGCCCACAAGTATTGAATGCACCGCGTTCAACACAAAAAGGTTATTTTAAAATGCTCTTTTTAATGCGTACAACTTGTAAAATACCTAAAACTTACACTGAAAATTTAAGCTGGTGCTACATATACGTACACCAATGGTCACACCACTAAACAAAATTTAAATTTAATTCACCATATATATCTCTCAACTCTGTGAACACGTGATTATGTCTGTTGCCTGTTTAGCTCCAAATCTATTAGAACTAAATTTTTTCCAATAGCCCTATCTTGCATTGAAGCCACATGCATGGGTCTGGAATCGGGATATTTATAACACGGGAAAACCTGATCACTTGTAGCTGAAAATTATTTAAATAACAAATGACAAAATTTTAGATGGTGACGATCATGTCAGGGCACGAGGTAAAAAAAACAACAGGTTAGCTATAGATCTACAGAAAACGTGTTAGCATAAGTAATGAAATAAACCCCATGGTACATGAATCGAGGGAAAATTATGTCAGCCCTGAAATAACAATTTGAGGACAAACTACGCATTATATTGAAATGTAATGGAAAAATGTAACAGACGCAATTTCCTGCTAGATTGTGTTAAAATTATAACTTATGCATGCATGTACATATTATATGATCTTGAATAGTTATAAATTCGTCCACCTGTCACGTGTGTAATAAAAATATGTGAAAGGACATAGTACTATCTGCTATGACACGTCAAATATATCCAGGATGACATCAAACTTATCAACAATACTGTGATGACGACCATGAAGTTATAAACTAAGTCACAAAACATAAGGAATGAATATAATGCAACCAACATGGTATAGGTCAACAACATTAACTTGTCAGCTTGAATCTTAAGTTAAATTATCTATTATGAACCAGTGTATTCATCAAAAGGGAAAACACGTGTTTATTTCGTTTTCAACTATGAAACATACATCGTGACTGCGAATCCTAACGCTGTCCGTATTGCATGAAGCATTACAGATGAATACATTGTATACTTATGAAAGGTCAAGTGGACAAGTAACTTTTTTGCCTACGCATTCCTTGGCCTTGTAATCACGCGATAAAAATTTAGGCTTAATGCTAACTGATTTTTTTTTGCATTTGTTAGTTATTTGTATCGTATTGCTTGGGTAGAACCCTTTGCATCCCACCCATTACGTTTTATGTAAAGATTTACTAATGGATAATTCAATAATGTTAGGTATTTAGTCGAACATTTTAGTGTGTGTGTGTGTGTGTGGGGGGGGGCTCCTTCCATTCACAATACACCAATTCAAATGTAGGCTAAAACGAGAATTAATACTTTTCTAAACGATTTATTGATTGATTGATTGAATGGGGTTTAACATCCCAATCAAGACTTTCACTTATATCGAGACGTCACAAGCTATAGGTAAAGTGACAGAAATTTGACCTTTGAAGTGCGTTCGGGACAATGTGCAAGGAGGGTTCTTTTATGTACCATGCCTGCCGTGACACGGGACATCCTTAAATGCCGAGTGCTTGGCGAAAGAAAAGTCTCTTAATTGGTGATAGGCTGATTACTTATTTACCCGCCCTCGTAATATCTCAACTTACGAGGAAAACTAATATAGTTTTAGTTAAATACATTTTATTAATCATATTTATTTACAATTCCCTACATCATAATACATTCTGCATTTTTTTCAAAGTCTAATTTCTTAACCGAGACTTTACTGATGAAACACAAAAAAAAATTCTTACCTGACAAAATAAGTTATAACACCATAATCCATGAATAAGTCATTTTATATGAGTTTATCATTTATTTATTTTTTTAATTAATTTTTTCCATGATTTTCAAAATGTCCTTTTTCCTATTAATAACTGCATTGTACACATACAATTCGTGTTCCATATTTAAAATATTCGAAAAATATCAGAGCCAATATGAACTACGAAATTAACACAACTATTGGTAGTAACAAGTCGAGAAATGACATAATTAACTCTTGTCACATAATTATTTTGTTTTCCGGTGTCGTTTTCAAAATGTCTTTTTTCTACGATTGCACCGAGTTGGGTCTCAAGGCTTATCCATAATTCTTCTTTCGGCATCTCTCTGGAAAAAAATAAAGCAATATATTGCATTTGAAGTAGAGGGGAGGTCAAAAAGTTCATAGAATGGGGAATATATTACCGCAACAAACCATATATTTTATTTTTTTCAATATAGTCCCCATTTACCCCA
Source organism: Anadara kagoshimensis (assembly GCA_021292105.1). Classification (NCBI taxonomy): domain Eukaryota; kingdom Metazoa; phylum Mollusca; class Bivalvia; order Arcoida; family Arcidae; genus Anadara; species Anadara kagoshimensis. The sequence goes on from CM037857.1 coordinate 46,799,815, forward strand.
ATGCACTTAGCCCACTTTTCTTTCAGACTGTCTATACCTTTGAAATGGAAGTCTTCGGTTTGGTCCTGAAACCATGCCTCTGTGGCAGCCTTAAGTCCATCATCATCAGGAAATCTGATTCCCCGTAAATGGGATTTCAAATTTCTAAATAGGAAATGATCACTGGGTGCCAAATCGGGACTGTAGGATGGGTGATTAAGTTGTTCGAACTTGCATTCACGAATCCGGCTGCTTGTGCAATACTTGACTTGTGCACAGGAGCATTGTCGTGAAGAAGCAATACCTCTCGGCTCAACTTTCACCTCCATTTTAATTTAATAGCAGCTTTCAGCTGCTTCATTAGATCAGCATAGTAAGCCCCAGTGAAAGAGATTCCAGCAGGTTTATAATTGATTAACAGAATACATTTAGAATCCCAAAACACAGTGGCCATGGCTTTGCCAGCTGAAGGTTGGGTTATGAATTTCTTTGGTGGGGTTGAGCCAGGGTGCATCCATTGCATGGACTCTTTTTTGGTTTCTGGGTCCCAATGATGAATGAATGTTTCATCACCAGTTACTAAACGTAAATGAAAGCTCTCCGGGTTATCATTATAAATGCGAAGAAGCCCCCTACTTGACTGGAGTCTTTGGAAGCGATCCTGCACATAAAGGTTTCTGGGGACCCATCTTGCGGATATTTTTGACATCCCAAGATGCTCGTGGATAACCGTGTATACACTTCCATGTGAAATGTCACACTACCTAGCTATGTCATCAATCCTAATTCGACGATCATTCATGATGAGGGTCTCCACAGACGTGACAATTTCCTTTGTGATGGCCGACCTGACCGTGGGTCATCCTTCAGTGAGGTGCACCTACGTTTAAATTTAGCTGACCATTTGCCACTGTGAAATAGGCAGAACCACTGTCACCATACATCTCGGTCATTCGCCGGTGAATTTCTTCGGCATTTGATCCCTCTTTATTACTGCCCTAAACTCAACATTTTGATATGTTGTGACAAATAAACTTGATATGTTTAAAATGACGGAATGTTGTGTTGTCTAAATATGTAAAGAAAATGTGTGTTACGCTTGGCTGAATATGCTGTTCTATGAACTTTCTGACTTCCCTTAGTATCAGAAACCACAATGTGACACACACACACGCGTGCTGCTCAGTTTGTTCTTTTTTTTTAAATTATGAACGGACACAACGTAGCGAATGAAATTTATATTAATGATCATCAAGCAATACAACTAATTTATATAAAACAGTGAATAAAAGTATTTCTGTCAAAAGTACAATGGTGCTTTTCATTTTTTTTTTAAATTTAAACCATGGACTGAAGTGTCAATCTGATAACAAAACTTTAAATGCTACACATTACTATGGCTTACACTAATAATGTTGATTAATGTAATCCCAATGAATTGGGTTACATCCACCTGATCCTACCTATCCTCCACATTTGAACAATGGTACTATTGTTTGACCAGTTTAGCCAGAAATCAATTTCAATACATTTCCTCTTTAAACAATGATACTGTCCACGTGGTCAATATTTATATAAGAAATTTGGACATTTCATAAGTATAAGAAGTTTCCTTGGTACTTCTATAGAGAAATAACACACTTACTGAATTTTTAAAAATACAGTGACTGCTAACTAAAACTGCTTAATTTCCTTATTGTAAAAGTAAATTTTAAAAACAATTCCCACTAATAATTGTCCAAAAAACGCAGTCTATAAAAATCATTATCATGCTGTATAACTCCTGGTGCAATTACAGTATCCTGTGATGATATTTGAAATTTCAATATCTTTATTACAGTAAGCATACACTGTTTTTTGCCACAAATACATATTTTGTATTATAACTGGTGGCAACAGTAATGTTCAAATAACATACAATACATAAAGAAACAATCAAGATGGTAAGATTTGAGTAGATAAATGGTATTTAACGTCCCACTTCACTTATATCGAGACGTCACCATCTAAATAAGGTGCAGAAATTGTGTCTGTGTGTTGTGCTGATGACATTATACAGCTCGTGCCACGACCAACGTGACACGGGACCTGGTTTATTTTAAGTTCCCATCCGAAAGACTCGTGACTTTCATTTCATGATGTCTTTCATGGCGAAAGAACATTCATTACCCACTTTCAAGTCTTGGGTCAGACCAGGTCGGAGTTACCATCTTAAGGGCAGATAATTCGGCCTAAGTACATGTAGTATAATTGAATTCTGGCATTCTTTAATGAAATATCAATTGATTGCAAAGAGAATATCCATGGTTAACTTTGTTGAATTAAGAATGTTGAGAATATGTAGATTCGGTTTAACTAATATTTTTGAACTAATTAATTATACTTACGGACCAGACTCCCGTCTCAGCGTTGTGAAAGGGGTTGTTGGGAGGCAATATGGGTGAACACCCACTTGGGCTAAGTACATAGTCGCTCCCCTATGTTATCCATATAGCTGTGTAGTCCCCGTATTAATTTTGAGGGGACTCCTCAAAAGTTGAGTCAAACATGCTGGATCTATAAAAAGAATGAAGAAATAAATACATAAAATTTCTTCAAATATTATAATCTTTCCGTAGTGATATAGAAAGTTTGTTAAAGTAAAATATCTTAAGAACTTTCTAGTTATAAAATAAACACGTGCTAACTTGAATTAAGTACCTTCAAAATTTGAAATTTCGTGTTATAAAAAAAACAACATGCACGTGTTCAAATCGCTTCAAAATTCCATATGTAACCACGTGGAAATCACAATATTTTAATTTAATAAAGATAATTAAAGTCATTTTAAGGGAAAATACATATGTAAAAATCATTAAAAACTTACAAATCGTGTTCCATATTAAATATCATAAATCCGGGGGAAAAGATGAGCGGTGGAATGACAAGAGAAAATAATCATTGGTACTACTGAACACACAGCGACATTGCATATACATGTAACTGGAACAATACTGCAGTAAATGTCTCGGGTACTTTTTACCAGATATGAACAAAAGTCTTGTCATGTGATTATCAATAACCAATCGGTTAAAAGCATCTTATTGGAACCAGCGACAGTGTCGAGGTTGGAACTTGTCACGTGATGACAGGTTTAACCAATCTTCAGGAACCAGTGACAATGTCGCTGTTGGAACCTAAAAAGGTTTCTTTAATAACAATAGTATTAAATAATAATCTAGATTACTGGGTGTTTTAAGGCTGTCAACTAGTATAGAGGGAGGTACTGATAAGAACAGGTATTTTAATCCGTGTTTATTTTAATAAAATCAAAAGTCCACGGATAATGATGGACTTCCTGGGTAGAAGTTGTTTGAAGTTCCGTTTTGAAGGGCCTTTGGTCAATTTTTTTCGCCATTATAATCCTGGTCACAGTTAGCTTATGACACCGAGCGGATAGTTATTATTTATACCACTTAATGAGAAAATCGTCTATTTCATTCTATTGAAGAAAACCTATCTGATAAAAAATGGTCAATTATTTATTTTATTTATTTTTACCATGAAAAGACTATATGATATATGTCATGAGATCAACTAGGGAAGTGAGACCGGGTGCTCCGGAAGGGTATATATATATATATATAAAAGTACTTCCAGTGCACAAAACTGGTGTAATGATTAAATTACATATTATACCAGTTTTAATTTTGCAGCACTAGACGGCCGTTTCGGAATACAATTCATCATCAGTAGTGCTTTGATCAAAATTATGAAACCAAAACTGTTTTCAAGATGTCACGTGAAAAGATACCTAAAGGACCAAGGACCAAATATTTAGGCTAGCTAAGGAAATACTTTGCAAAGTACAAAACTGGTGTAATAATCAAATTACATATTATACTAGTTTTAATTTTTCAGCACTAGACGGCCGTTTCGGAATACAATTCCTCGGCAGTAATGCTTGGACCAAAATTGCTTTCAAGATGTTAAAAAGATACCCAAAGGACCAAAATATATTTTACCAAATTTAGCTATGGAAATACTTTGAAATACCAGAATATTTTTTTTTAAGTTGTTGATCTAACCAGCCACATTTGTTATGTTGTTGATCTAATAAAATGATGAAGAGGAAAGTGGTTACATTGTTCATTATTCTGCGTATTGAGGGTCCGTGACTTACTCTGACCTGTTTTCAAGTATGATTTTACATATTGCTACTCAAGGGCGATAATTGTGCCGGTACTTCCTGTCACTTGTCAGCGGCATGTAAAAGATTTGAGAAGAAAAAAAGTTACAAAAATGTGGTTTATGTACATTTTGAGTTGGATAGCCTTGTTTATACAGATATGTGTAGTAACGCTTTCTATCGGTATGAAATTGCACATTTAATACACTTTCGGTTTAGCACTTGAAACCGATTAGATCTCGTCCAGCAAATTATGTAAGACGTCAGCAAACATTTGGATATTTAAATTAAGTGCTATGTGGCGTCTAACAATTTAACATGCAAAAAGTGTGACGTTCTGTCCAACAATTCTGGCGGAACATTTTTGACGAATAATGCGCCATGCGGTTTTCCATATAACTTGTCCCTGAAAATTTAATAAATAATAAACAATCCATATTCATGACACCTCTCTGTCTCTTCTTTCAATATACAGTATTCCTTCTTATCAGAAGATTACTGATTACATACTGTCACATGCGTGGAAATAAAGAAAATTATAAAAGTGAAATATGCAGTGGTGATATGCAGACTGTCTGACAGTCTCTCTCTCTCTCTCTCTCTCTCTCTCATTTATCATACATGTAACCCCAAGAATGCCACAGGGCTTACTGGGTCTATCAAAGTTTCAATTAAACAGTCCGTTTTATTGACTTAAATGAACAGACAATAAAATGGTGTCATTATGAGACACTGGTTTTTTTTTTAATTATTATTCACTATTTTAACATTAATATGCATAATTCATTTATGGATATGTATCCATAAATTTAAAATATGTAAAAATATTTTGAGATATCCAAAAATAATTTTACATATGTAAAAATAAATTTTTGCAAATTTATATATTATATATTTTACAAATGTAAAAATTGCAGACAAATTTTGCATAAGTTGATGGAGGTCATAGGTCTAAGGTTAAGGCAATTATTACTATAAATTGCACAATGTATTAACTTAAGTTTGTTTTGTTTGAACTCCCATGTTATGTTATAATGCATTACAATGGGATATGTTTACAAAATGTTTTTTTAAATTTATTTCAGCTGCAGGTTTATTTTATCTGGCAGAGTTGGTAGAAGAATACACAGTTGTTACGGCAAAGATAATCAAATATATGATAATAGTATGCATTATAATTACATAAACAACAACTGTTAAGGTTTTTCTAACTTTAGAACATTTTGTATTAGAGAAAGGAAAACAAGACTTATAGGTGGACATAGCTGAAGGGTACTGTAACTGGCATTCGAAGTCAAGGGTTGTGGGTTCGAACCTCACTCAGGACTTGGAAATTTTCTGAGATGATTTTCATTTCCTGCCCATACTAGAGCTGTAAAAAGCTTGTTACACAGTAGTCTTGAAAACTGAAGTCCCATGTCTCGGTGCACACTAAAGACACCTCTGTAGAGTTCGAGAAAAGTAGGCCACCTGTGTCTGCTACAGAGGACACTTATAATTAGAATAGAATGAAACAGACTGAGCAAGATAACAAAACAAAACCAAGACTGATGTACTCAATTATGTAAAACATATATAACTTATTTAATTTTTCAGTTTAAAAATTACAGCATGATGGAGTAATCCTTCTTTAATTCATGCACTTTAGAAATTACTAGTACTGGGACAACTGTCACGAGATGGAATAGATTGTTAAAATTAACCTTTATTTTTACATGTTGTATGTATTACAGCCTCTATTGAGAGGGGCATCAGTAGCCAAGTGCCGACTTGCGGATCACATTGCCTCTCACCACCCAAGTTTGAATCCCACTTTGGACAGGTTTTAATTAGTGTACCAAATTTTGTAAGTTCGCTTGCTAAAGGTCAGTGTTTTTTCTCTGGTTTCCTCCACTATCCTAGAACTGACCACCTTGATATAATTGAAAGAATTTTTGACACTAAATTACTCCACTCTATTGAGTTTTTTGTTAAGGCGTGAATGAATAATTTTATCTAACATTATACTAGATTTTTTATCTGATTTGACGAAATACAAGATTTATTGAACACGCATGATACAGAATCTTGTATCACCACACTGTGGTTATACAACATTGGCGGTAAAGTATATATGCACTTTTAGTCGAATTTCTCATTGTGATGTCATTGGGGAATCTCCGATTTGTCAAATGTGAATAATGATGTCATGACTTAGTTCAGTGTTTTTCTGTGGAAAAATATAGTTTTTTTCACATAAAGTGTTGTTTTTTTATTATTTTAAATAACCTAGTCGGAAATTTTAGATAAAAATATCATATAAACAGTGTGCAAGTACAACCCTTCGTATCAGGTCTTGTCCTTTTTAGTAGCCGTATCACTACTTGTCACGCAACACAACTCGTAGTGATACAACTACGGTACTAAAAAAGGACTTGACCTGATACTGAGATTTGTATGTATACACAGTGTGTATATAATATGTATTTATCAGTAAATAAAACTTACTAATTCATTAGTTGGTATATGGAAATATTTTAACCAGTTGGTATATGGAATATTTTAACCAGTTGGTATATAGAATATTTTAACCAGTTGGTATATGGAATATTTTAACCAGTTGGTATATGGAATATGGTAACCAGTTGGTATATGGAATATTTTAACCAGTTGGTATATGGAATATTTTAACCAGTTGGTATATGGAATATTTTAACCAGTTGGTATATGGAATGTTTTAACCTGTTTTGTTTTGATACATTTTTCAGTTTAGTACAGTGATATATGTAGGATTATTCCTGTTTGAAGATTTATCAACGTCCATGATAGTAGTAGGCTTATTAAACAATGCTGCATATTACTGGGTCTTACAGAGTTTTCCATATTTCTACATTTCTTCGCCATCGTTTATTGTTTCTGTTTGTAAGTATTGTAGCAATTTGATGTTAATTTTGACAATAAAGTGTCTATTGTTATAGTTTTGATGCTCAAAATATTGCAATTTTTCACAGACAAATCTTGAAGAAAAAGTTGTTCCAAGCAAGGTACCTCTTGCATACATACATGTATTTATCAATTTCATTGTGTGTCTGTGTGAATTATAATAATGTGTTTTCAGAAATTGTTTCGAAATAACAGACATGAGACCAATGCCAGTCTTAAAGAAAATCATATTATAAAAGTGCTGACGGTCTTCTAATTGGAAACAAAACCATAGTTTCTGAATCGTTTAGCTTGAAAGTTATGCTATATAGATGATTAAATTTTAGACAGGACAACTATCTTTAAAATATTTGTTGGCTAAAAATTTATTTATTCTCAAAATTGTATGATAAGGGGGACACATGTCTCAGAATTATAAATACTAGATTACATTACTTCCTTACTTTGTTAAACATTATTAAGTCTAATAGTCTATTAGTCTAGATATTATTACATCATTTTGTTCTTTCGCCAAGCACTCAGCATTACAAAATTACAAAATGAAAGTCATGGTTCTTTCGGATGGGAACTTAAAATAAACGAGGTCCCGTGTCATGGTGGGCTTGGCACGCTAAAGAACCCTGCTGTATAATGCCATCAGTGCAAGGCACAAGCAAAATTTCTGCACCTTTGCCTTTACTGGGGACGTCTCGATATAAGTGAAATATTCTTGACTGGGATGTTAAACACCATCACTCAACTCAACATCCTTTTGAAACTTAGTCTAAGTTATAAACTTAATGGTGCAAAAAGGGATTTTATTACACACACACACACACACACACTTTGTAAACACTACTAAATACATGTATAATAAATTTGATTTCACCTATGTTATGAATCTTGTTCTATTTTCAGTGATGGTTTTCATTAATCACTACTTAGCATTTTCCTTTTTCTCAACAAATTGGTATCCATTTTCTGATGTAAGTATCAATATTCATTCATTAGGGAATGTTTTGATTCATTGAAATAATCCATAGTTAGTTGTTAACTTCATATAAACTCTGCCAACAGGTATGGGGAGGTGGCCCTTATAAACAGGTCAAAATTACAAATAATAAAGAGCAATTGGGATAAAATTTTACTGGCATTTAAACACACGTGACCTTGATGTAGAGGTGGCCTAAAGGGCAGGTCTGACTGTATATGTATTAATTATTACTTTGTTATCAAAGTAGGAATCTGTTCTCTGTCACATCATCCAAATAGAAAGTGGGGTAAGCATGGAATTTTTAACTTTATAGACTGTATGGAGACAAACTTCTTTCCATAAAATTAATTTTGTTTACTACAATTTGTTTTTTCCCTTTGTTGTTGTTGTTTATACAATCGACACAATCGCTGGGATATTATTAGACAAAAAAGCATGACAATATGGGGGGGGGGGGGGGGGGGGGGGGGGTGGGGTGTTTAAGTTTTATCTTAATTAAATATTTCTACATTTATTTTTTGTAGGTACTTGCATACTTCACTATCTGCCTGTGGATTATACCATTTGCTTTCTTTGTCTCACTATCGGCTAATGAGAATGTGTTACCTACATTGTCTGATGATATGCAGAAGCACACTGATGAATCTGATGTTGTCAGCAGTTACTTCAGACGAAAAGGCAAAAAATATGGACTTCTTTCATTTTTCAAATATGCACAGGAAAGTGTTCTACCACAAAAAGTTCGAAAACAATTTTAAGATGGGATGAAGTATGATAAAGACAAAAACTGTGAATAATGATTAGTACAAATTAAGGGTGTTTAATAGTTATGTCATACATGCTTGCATTTAACCATTTTTGTTGTGAATTCATATCTTGTTTGATGGGGATCACTGCTGTACCACATGATATTACCACCTAACGTTTGTGTGGAATAATTATTAACATTCGATATGGAATCATGTTGGTTTAGGTTTTCCTGTAAAAATGATATTATTCAGAGAATTTGTAATGTAAACGTTTTCCAAAATGTCCCACACAGCAGTTTAGATGTGTTGATTAAGTGGTATATCAGCAAACCCCATTGCAGTATAGTAAATCTGTATGAGTTTTTCTGAACAAAAAATTATTTTATGACATGAAGTCTTTGCATTTTCTGATCCATGGTTGATAAATGACCTGCCATTAACCGGTTAATGAAGTTTTATTTCCTTTACAATTTGTTTTCACTATTTTTTATCTTTATAAATCAAGAAATTTTCCCATGATTTGAATAACAAGACACAGAAATAAAAAGTTCATGGATATTCAATGTACATGTAATTGAATTTAATTTCATAAACTAGCATTTCCATCAATTTGTCATCTAATGACACAAAAATAAAAATATGTGATTAAATTGAAATATTGCTATATCTGTAAGACTATGGATAATTAATACCCAAAAGTGCCATAAAAAGAAAAATAATGGCCATTGTTCAGGGCAAAATACATCTTATAGTGTTAGGATTAATTTTTACTAACAATTCAGTCATCGTAAATTAGTGTTATTTATCTAAATAAACTACCACTAAATACATTTACAGTCAGATATAGTTTATAAAAAGGTGATAGATAGTACTTTCTGTGTGATGTAATTTTGAAATTATTTCTATACCCTTTCGAATCAAAGTTTGGATAAGGAAATATTTTGTGTATGCATACCAGTAACTTATGTGTTTAGAAATTACCATAGTAACCATGGAAATTGGTGCTATGAATTGTATGTGTTTTAGATGACCATTCAAAATGGCTGTAACTTAGTATTATATGTGGTGTGTATTATTTACAGACTTAACAGCTTAATTTTTTGTATTACATGTAAAATTCCATCACATGGAAAACTTTCTGACATGCTTGGGACAATATCAGAGAACATATGAAACACATTTTCCAATGAACAAATTACATATGTTTTTCATATGATGCCATGAATGTTAATACATGTATGTTTTCATTATATGTGGCTTCAATGTATTTTTTGTATCATCCATAAGCATACATTTTCAGGACAAAAGTATCTGCATCTTCCTGGTTTTTTTTTTAACTTTTCCTGTACTGTAACTGTACTTTTTCACTGGTTCAAATTTTCATGTTTTTTGTAATTTCAGACCTTTCGGTTGGACGTTATATTTGCAGATTTAAAAAACTTACTATAAGATCAAACATGTAGAAACATACATATGTTTTATCTGTGGTACAAATTTGGCAGAAAATTTTTCGTGAAATATTTAAAAAAAAAATTAGTACACCGCAAATTAAACTACACTTACACTAACTTGTATGTTAAATTGAATTTTTTCAAAAATAATTATCTAGACTTATCCTGGACTAATTCTGAATTATCTAGACTTATCCTGGACTGATTCTGAATTATCTAGACTGATCTGAATTATCTAGACTTATCCTGGACTGATTCTGAATTATCTAGACTGATCTGAATTATCTACACTTATCCTGGAATGATTTTGAAGGATTTTTTACTGGTAGAAGTGAAGTTTTTTATCATTTCTATAATTTTTTGCATGTACCAGTATTTTCCACATGTATGTACATCCAATTCATAGAGGAAAGTTTCCTGTGCATTTCTAGAGAACTTATAAATGAAGCCAGCATTTCATCATGCCTAATTTTATTTATGATGTATTAAGTTTAATATTTGTGTTTACGATTAGTGCAATTTTTTGTTAAATATCCGTATATCAAACTTACGTGTACAAAATGTGTATATTTTCATTATTTTGAGTTGTTTTTACTATATCTTCCATATTGGTTATAAGCTGTAAACCATATCCATGAGGAGGATTGTTCATGGAGGCAGACAAACCCCTTGGTCATGTATTTAGTATTAGATAATTTGTAAATTTCTTGTATAGAACTATACATTGTTTGCTATGTTGTGATGAAATCCAGTATGTTTTTTTTTTTTTTTTGTTATTTTGCTTTACCGTTAGTGCTTGTTTATGTGGATTCTCGTGTACATACATACTATGCAATTTACCTACATTGGGAGCCATTTTGGGTTTTTAGTTTTCTGGAAAGAAATTTGGTTTTATTTTTTTTAAAACAATTTCAACGAAGTTGACTTGCGTCATGTGATACCCTTTAATGATTTTTGGAGAATATTAATTTCCATTGAATTTGGAGTCCTATGCTATAGAACTTTCATAAATAAAACATTTTGTCATATACTATGGATAACTAAGAGTTATTTTTGTCACAATTGTTCCCCGTTTGAGGTCGAATTGTCTAACTCCTAAAACTCTGGACGAATTATCATATTTTTTATTTTCTTTTAATTTTGAGTTCCACACATAAAAAACAGATTAATTGAATATTTTTTCTTCTACATGAAATGAATAACTCGCAGTAATTTTGTCTCAATAGTTTTTGTTTGTTTTTAATCTTAAATTTTGACTTGAAAACCGTAATCCCCGAATAACTTGAAATTGATATCAAAGTTACTTGCACTGGATTTTATTGAAATTTCACACATTTTGTCCCAGTTGTATTTGGTTTTTTTTTAAATCTTAAATTTTGATTTGAAAACTGTAATCCCTGAATAACTTGATATCAAAGTTCCTTGCACTGGATTTTATTGAAATTTCACATTGTATGTTTTCCCTCCAAAATTATTCTTCCTTGTAACCATTTTCTGTAAACAGTAGAAATGACATGTTTGCGAATACCAGCATAGAGGCCAACCCTATATATAACTATTTATTTTAGTTCATAGTTGGTTTATGTGATCTGCCAATCTCTCGTTTTAACCAGTTGTTGTTGCTGAAGGTGTATTGCTTGTTATGGATGACTCATTTGCATGACTTAAATAAAGGCAATTTTAACAAATACTGTGTTTTCATGAATTATTGTCACCTATATTGCTAAGCGGTTTAGTTTAGGCCAAGCCCAACCAGACTGTGATGTATGGCCTTAAGCAAGACAAATACTTTCACATTGCTCGTCTACATAGATAATAACTATAGGTAAACAACAATGACCTGTCTGCTTGATCTTTAATTTAAATATTTATTACGGACCAGTGTATTTATGTATAGGAAACATGTTTGTTTTGTCAAAAATATGAGAACAAAAATCAAGCTTATCCTATTAGCATTACCTATGTATTTGATGGGCCCTTCTATATAAATATTCTCAATGTTGTTTGCCTATAACCATCTTAAGGCTAAGCGATGTATTTACCCAAAAGTTATCTGCTTCCAGCTATACATTTATGAGCACATTTAGTAGATAATCTTAATTTATAAGTGTATCATGTTAAAGGATTCAGACGATTAAATTGGGTTCCACATCTCTGTCAAGATCATTTATTACTATCAGTTGAGATTCAGAAATAAATATCCATTATATGTAATGAACTGTACGTAATATTACCAAGCCAACTCCACCCCAATCATGATGCAAGGCATTGTTACAAACGACCACACCCTTTCTTTGATAAACACACATAGTTACTTAAAGCTTGAATGAATTGAATTTTTGTGATGGTAAAAACATGCATATTTGTAATTGTTAATTCCGAGTTGTTTCTGCTAGCAGTAGGATGAAATAAATGGTCTTCCGATCTTTAATTCCTTTGACAGAGTGGGAAGGGGAATGGTCCAATCTGTTTTTGATGTACACTCTACTTTGTATCTCAAAACGAGTTGAGCAATGGTGTTTTACAAGCATAGAAGGAAAACTCCTTTCTCACTAGCAGTTAATTAGGATCATACACACAGTGGCGAGTTTTAAAGGCTTATTGCCTTGCCTTAACCACTCTGCTCCACTGCAGTGATTTTCTTAAAAAAATTGGGATGCTCTATATATCAATGTGCTCTTTCTCAAGTTATACAGACTAGATGAATCGTATTTCATGTTCTCAGCTGTAAGTAAAATATCAAGTTCTGTAAGAAGTGGAGTGATGGAATATTCCACCAGTCAATTCTTTCATCTCTATAAAGGTGACAAGTTCTGGGATGGAAAAGGAAACCAGGGAGCATCCTTCAGCAACCAAACTGACAAATCTAGAGTTGAGTAATGGCGTTTAACCTCCCAGTCCAGAATATTCACTTATATCTAGGTCACCAACTATATGTGAAAGAGCAGAAAGTTTTATGTTGCGCTGATGGTTCTTTATTGTGCCAAATCTACTGTGACACAGGACATTGTTTATTTTAGGTTCCCATCCCAAAGAATTGTGACTTTCATTTAGTAATGCCGAGTGCTTGGCAAAAGAACAGTCACTACTCACTTTCAAGTCTTGGGTCAGACCCAGCCGGGAAATCTAGAGGACGAGAGCACAGATCTGTAAAAACATATTTTAGACCATTTAGTCACCATGGCCTGAAGTACTTTTAAGAATAATACCAGTTGTTTTGGATAATATACCAGAAAAAAAAGACAAAAATTTGAAGATACATATCTTTAATGTAACTTTTTTAAGTCTGCAAACAAATATCTGACTTCAATGAATATAAAATAAATCATTTTTAAATAAATTTTTTACTCGTAATGACAGAACCCGCCGTAAAAAATCCCCTGCTGTTTTATCAATTGACTATTTATACAGTAAGTTTTAATATAAAAATTTTATGATACTGTCAGACATTGTCAAAAATTGTCCTTTCACAGAGGAAGGAAATCTTTTAAATTTTCAAATTTTGACACAAAAAATAAAATGTTTATTCTGCTTACAGAATTGATGACTAAAATAACACAAGTTTTTAAAGAAAATTTTTAAGCTTTAAAGGACTATTTATTGTTTAACAACAGAATATCATTTTAAGCATGCTTGAAAAAAAAAGAGAAGACATTGTGATATCTAGAAAAATTTAAAATGTGTTATGCATATACATGTATGACAAGAAAATATTAAATGAATAAACTGCAAACACTGATTAATTTAATTTGTAAATATAGCAATGAACTCTCTAAATTAACATGAGAATGACTGATTTCTACAAAAACATGACTTTAAATGAATGGGGTGAACAATGAATATTTAAATGCAATATTTATAAATCAATTCATCTATAATATTCTTAATTACAGGAAAACTTCTATAACTTCTTTCAATGCACTTCACATCACACCTGCCATCATTTGGTTTGCAGAAAATAAGATGAAATGGCATCTAGATATTAAAATGATGATTTATCTTGAGATGGACATGGAAAATATTTAAGCAACTTTTTCTCCAATTGCATATGACTGATCATAAACAACAACAAATCTTAAACCATAATTTATAAGTTTCCAATATACAGTAAAAACCATGTTATAATGCCCCTTAATAAACTCTTTCCACCTCGCTTATCACCAAACTATTTTGAAGTTCCATAATCCATTTCTTCTATGTTTTTCTTTATAAGCATCGGTCAATTTATTGCCAAATCTCTTTAGAGCGATAAATTTGACTGTACAAATGGTGGCCATGAATCAGGTTTTACTGTATAAATAAACTTTACAACATTTGATGTCAGAATATAACAAGATGCTCTTTAGAGATTTCACAAAGATGTTTGTTGGATAATGGGTGATCAAACTCCATCATGTAATTTGTTCCACGGAAGAATAGCCCCATTCACTACCTAAAAACGACGACAGACACACACATAATGAATCATGATACGAGTGATTGTTATAATACAACATGTAATTATTGTATATGCTACCTATCTACAAATCACAAATCATAAAACCCACAAAATAATACAAATACTGAACAGTCTTTAACCAATTACATGTACACATTTAGTTTCGAAAACCATCTCTTAAGTCAAACAATGCGAATTTCAAAACCATCATCATAATAGGGTCTCTAAATCATACAATGCAAGTTTCAAAACCATCGTCATATTAAGATCTCATACAATGTGAACAGTGACAAATGTTCCTTTCTGATGTTGAAACAACAAGTGTAATTAAAAACCTTGTCTAATACTATACAAGATATTGATCATTTGAAACGGTCCCAAAATGATACCACAGACAAGATCAATCATTTGCTGTAACTCAAAAAAAATGTTAGTTCTTTAAATGTACTGAACACTGTTCAAATCTGGGAATAAAATAAAAGCTTACAAGCAGACTTAGTGACCCATAATGATTACAAACACATTACAAAACTTTATATGTAACTTAATTATCCCTATGTCACCTGTAACTTGGATATAAAATACATGTAGTACAGTCTGACATCTTGTCATTGTACGGGTTATAACTGTTCAATATTCACTATAATGACAAATGAAGTGATTCTGGTTTTTTGTCGCTCTCCTTCAACATGACACATGTGTTATATATTGTATTTTGGGTTGTTTAATTTTTCTCTTCTTTCTTTTCTTCTGGTTTTTCCTCCTCTGATTGTTGTTGTTGTTGTTCTGATTCTGAAGACGATGATGAACTTCCTCCTGATGATCCTTCACGTTCTGATTGCATCTGTAATTTAAAGATTGCAACAAAAATATGTAATAGGCAATAGCTTGTGTAAGAAAGAATATGCTAAAAACCCTGAAAAGATAAACATATACTGAGACCATTGAACATAAAACTACTTTATATCAATGGTCAAACACTGGAATAGCCAGAAACATAATAGTAACAACAATGTATAATGCACTAAAGAGTTGCCTACAGTCAGTTCGCTTTTTTTTTTTTCAAAAGGAGAACCTTCCTAAAGTGTCCCTTTTCAAGATCTGATGCTGGACAAACTTTTTAACACATTATGAGATGATTTGTCATGGAATATCATAGTATGTTGGTGGAACTTTTTTTTTCATTCCTATCCCTCTTCAAACATAAAATGTTGTTTAGAGGCCGATTAATGAATGTGCTAGGTATGTTTAAAGTTGTATTTACTATGACAAGATTTATAAAGTTGAGGGGTATGTAAAAGTTGTATTTAGCATGGTTTTTGAAACTCCTTTAAAATAGTAAGACATGATCTTGAGTGCTTGGCGAAATACCTATTTTCAAGTCTTGGTCAGACCCCTGGCATGGATTTGAACCCGAATAGCTCCCAGATAGGAAATGATCACTCTACCAAATAAGCTACCGTAGTGGTTAATATTATAAGAAGTTTTACAGTTAATTTTGGATTCAAGATGTTAGATTTTCGTATAATATACCTTTTTGTATGCCATTTCAAACAGTTTTAGTGAAGCTTGTTGCAGTTCATTAGTCTTTTCTTTGATATTTTCTGGCGTTTCATTCTCTTTATTTCCTAGGATCTCTCTAACCTTGGCAATGTGTTCTCTTAATTTATCACACTGAAAAAATATACAAATATAAATAACAAAGAAAGCCCAACATATGTACATACACACGCAAGTACAGGCCAAATCTTATATCCCCTCCAAACTTATTTTGTGAGTGGATAACAAAAACTCCAAGAACCTTAGTGAGTGAGCTCAAATACTCTGCATGCATATACGCATATTGGATATAGATTTTTGGAGTTATTTCTGAGAAATATTCAAAGTTCAAGGGCCGTTATTGCCATAAAAATCAGCAGACTGGAACATAAGGTAAAGTTAATTTGTAATGTACAAAAAATTAGTTCAATATCTGCAAGCCTTTAGATAGATAGACGTGTGGAAAACTTATGATGGGAGGGTCATAATAGTATTCATTATTATAGTATATAACAATTTACTTAATAACTACACCCCTTCAAATGCATTAACTACACAATATAATGCCTCTAGAGTGTGTAAAGAAATGTCATTGACAAAACTAAAAACTTGCATAAGTAATTATTAATTCAGTCAGATACCCCCTTAACAAGAAATCTGTGAGCTACTGCTTGCTTAGTATACCCCCACTTTTAACTTCAACCACTGACTTTAAATGTTAAAAAAGAAACAAAGTTGGTAAACAGGAAGTGTAGATGTACGGCAGTCTTGAAATTGGTACTTGCTGTATGGGACCTTATACTGCACTCACATATGATTTTCAAGTGGCTGTGATCAGTAGTTGCTGAGAAAATGCAACAAAAATTTTTGTATTGGAAGGATTGATGAACAGAGGTAAACCAGTATACTCCCTCTCTCTTCATCAAAGCAGGGGTGTAATAATGGAAATCAAAATTGGACCTTTACAGTATATGCAAGACAATAAGTAAAAGTTATACCTCTTCTTGTGGAAGTTGATCTTTGAACTCATCCATCTTGGATTCTGTATCGTGGACAATACTCTCAGCATGATTCACAGCTTCAACTGTATCCTACAATGATGGTTACAAAACATAGATTAACATGATGAACAGGGTTCAAAGTTCAGGCCAGTCCACATGAACAAGACCTGTAACTTTCAGTAACATTTCAAAATCTCATATATTCTTGTATGTTCTTATAGAAATTTTGAAATTAGCACGTTATTATCCAATCTTATTTGTGATGCTGAGTAATAATGAACTTTATTACTATTTATGCCAAAGTATTATAATACAGAGATTCATGTTAAGTTGGTTAACTGTCCATGGCCAGTGAAAACTGTAGGAATGCAAATATTTCCTAAATGGCCTATCCAGTTGACACTTGCATATTTCCTAAATGGCCTATCCAGTTGACACATTAGTTGTCAATTTCCAAAATATGTAAAAATATAGTCCTTTAACTGACTGTTTCTCACACATTTGTTAAAATAGGCTCCCAGTACTTTTGGAATCAACTTAGACTTTGAGTTCATCCACAACAGTCCAATGTTTAACTCTCTGCTGTTCTTCAGTTTAAGTTTGCATTTTTTCCCCTTTAAAAAGTTTTCAATAGTTGACCTTTGAGGTCACATAACATGGTGTCATTATTTGACCTTCAAAACATATTATTACATTTTGTCAAATCATATCCATCCAATTGATTCCTACCGTATATTTCCATAGATACATCGCAACTTTTCTACTAAATTTTAATATTTCAAAATGAAATGCGACTTAACTAGCCGACATTAAAATATTTTGATAATCTGACACGAACTTTCAAGGCATTTCAGAAGATCGACAAACTGGAAGTTAAGGTAATTTTCAGTTGAAAGTAAATTTGCTCTTTATTGTATTTTTGTTGTTATTATTATTTGTGATATTTTTTATGTTAAATTTGACCAATAAAGTCTTTGAAATAAATAAATAAATAAATAAATAAATAAATAAATAAATAAATAAATAAATAATTAAGGTAAGTATGAGTCTTTCTTTAAAGTTGTCACGTGTTAACAGAAATTATAGCCGTCGGCAAAGAAGTAAATACCTGGTCACCTGTAATTAACTTTAATCAAGTCTTACCGGTAACACCTCGCGCGTGTCTTGTTTGTTTAATGATTGAAGCCATTCCTGATTCCTTATTCATTGATATAATCATCCATAATTACTGGTACCTGTATTTATACGTTGAAGAAGAAAGCGCCAACATTACAAACACTAATTATATATTCCTATGTCAAAGGTCATACGGCGCTTTCGTATCTGTCGGTTTTGAATAAAAAGTGCAAGGATTCGACAATTGTTTATCGGGATATTAATAAAATTTATTAAAATTTAATATGCAATTCCAAAGACATGTTTAGATTTCAAACGCAACAAAATAAATAATACGAATATTCTTTTCAAAAGTTCAGACAACCGGAGGCCGTCCTAATTATTGACCATTGCTATACGCTAGGATGCAAAACCACATGTCATTCTGAACATTATAATATGGTGATATTTGAGCAATAGATCGTCAACATTAACATAATATCGACAGTTTAGTATTGTAAAATCTGAAACATGAGTCTAATAACGCTATAACCGGCTCCTTGTTTTAACAAATCATGCAATACATATCGCACCCTTTGCGCATGATCAAACTTTGACTTCCTTTGTCGGTGACAACAAGATGTGTATTACCAAATCTCACGATCGGGAGCCAGAAAATACATGTTTTATTCAAGCTATCATCATTGTTCGTATCATATCAACATGTTTACTTTACATCAGCTATTCAGACAATATTATATATAAAAAAAAAATAATAAATAACACCGATAAAGGTTTTTGTTTCTTCATTCATGGAATTGAAAACAAATGGCTCTTGCTGAGCAAATCTTGAATTTTCTCTGGCAAATTTTTGGCTGCGACGTATGTAGACGACCTTTAGAAAATACTGGGCTTGATGGCCTAAGGTGGGGGTGCGACGTATCTACTGGGGCGACGTATATACGGAGATATACGGTAAGTAAGTCTCTTTACTTTGTAGCATCTAAAACATATATGCAGTTCCAAAAATAAAGTGAAAATATGACCTGTAAAATTGACAAAACTTTGCCTGAACTGCTAAGGGATGATACACATGCATTTATTTCCCCACAAGGTGATGGCTATTATAATGATCTATAAAAACCTACTTTTCTCTTCCTGTCCTCCTCAGCATATCTTTCAGCATTTCTGACCATGTTTTCAATTTCATCTTTACTTAAACCACCAGAAGACTGAATAACAACTGGAAATAAAGATGTTAATTCAAGTTAATACATTAATTTAATATATATCCAATAAAACTAAGAATTCCTCATATGTTTCATCATCTCCACCTTTGACAAGTAAGGGATAATTGACAATTAAACCAAATGCATAACATAACTCTAACAAATGTCAATAAAGGGAAAAGTAATGTCTTGCTATTTATCCACAATATATTTTTTTTGTAAACGTAATTTGTCAATTTTATTTTAAAATTTTATGCTGAGGATATTATTATGCTCAGTAAAATCTGTCAACATTTACTTCCATTTAAATGGAAATATACTGATGACGAAAAATAGTAACATCATAGCATATCCCCAACATCACTAAACACACAAATCTATTTTCTCTTTGAGATGAGGGATGAAGGCAAGAGGAGTAGCATGGATTCTGAATGAAATACAAAGCTACTACTTCTTTTCCTTTAGTACTAAATAACTACTTCTTTTCGCTTAGTACTAAATATTTCTATTTAACTACAGATAAGTACATATTTAATAAACATAGCACTGCCGTGCTGTTGTACAGCGTAGTTGGGAAAATTGTGTTGTGGCAAGACAGAATATAACCGAAAATTTGGGGGGGGGGGGGGTGGGTGGTTGTTGATCTATGCATAGTCTGACGGATGTTTTTCTTTTTTTTTTTTTTTTTTTGGAAAAAGAAACAATGTACCAAACCATGTATTGCTGAATTAAATGGTAGAAAATAATAATTTCATAAATATATGAAAAAGACAATCGGCAATTAAAAATTAAAAAAGTTGTACCCGATCGTTTTGTCATTTCGGATAGAGAGAAAGTAGAGTTTTGCAGATCCTACCGTCGCTATGAGGGGGTACATTCTAGCGGTTGTATGTAACTGGATCATTTGCTGTTAATCTGGGTTTTAATTAACTGCTGATTATCACTCACGGTTTAATGGTGAAGTACAGTTGTTTTACCAGTTCCGAATTTTTACTACCGAATAATCTAAAATTTCAATCCCGTTCAATTAAAGGAATCGCAAAATAACTTTCTAAATTTGCTTCTACTTGAATGTATGGGCATTAATTGTTTAAATAATATAAACTTCAACCGCTTCCTAAATGTATGTGCATGACAAGTTGACAGTTTGTTGGTGACCTAGTTTAACGATGTAAACAAATCGTGATCACGGAAATGCTTTTTTCAAGAAAACATACTACCACGTGTTTTTGAGGACAGGTGTCGATATTTGGAATCAGTAAACATTTTGTATTATTACACCACATAAATTTTATTTCCTCTGCTTGTGGATGACGTCTGCAGCAGCGCTTATATGAAACCCTGTTCGGAACTGGTAAAACGACTGTATTTAAAATTTGCACACAAAACTGTATGAATTATCTCCCTTTCACGAAAGTAAAATCTAATCGATAAACATTTTAAAATATGACACAATTGCCTCAACATCAAAATACGTTATCATAACCTTCAAAATAAATTTAAATTTCCGTAGATTTCACGAAGAATTAATTAAACAACCTGCCGTTGCTGTTCATTTCATAAAAAGTTATGATTTCACATCGTAGGACGCAAACTTCTCGAACTACTTTTTATTGTAAACATAGATCAGTTCGCCTAATTTCAGAAATTATTAGATGCATCCCGTCGCAATATTTTACTAGATTCCGAAATGTATTCCGAAAATTTATTCCAAATGTGCATATGTAACCAAATGCATTACCCGTCTCAGAATACATATCTCACGATAAAACAAATATACTTCTTTCACGCTCATTTACCAGGCGCACTATTTTCAGGTGTACTCATATCTTACAATTTCATAGCAAAGAAGCTCGATATCTTGGAAGAAAGCGATATCAATGTACACGTTCACTTTTTTCACGCTGTACAAAAATATGTACTTAAGATAACAAATTTAAAAATCACTTTGCAGAACAATTCCCCGCAGTATCTGAGAACTAGATTCGGACAGTAGATGGTACTGACAAAGCTAGGGCCATCCAGATTTTTAAATTAAAGCACCTGTGTGCATTGATGATTTCAAACTCAAAGTGACCCGACTAAATGAGCATCTCCAATCAAATCATGATTCAAAATTCACCAGGACCCATTTAGCCTGGTTTTACCAGGATAATATATGTTAATTAATTACTATTTTTCTATAGGATAACATAATTGCATATTACGGACCTTTTGATAAATATATTAGGCTTTATATAACTTTATGCAGGACTTGCCAAAAATAAAGGCTAAAGGCCCTGGACATTCCATTCAAAAACATAATTTTGAACCCTTGAGATATGGTTAATTTTCAGTTCACATTACTTGGATTCAGGTATATTTTTAAGAATCTGTTTTATTAACTTGATATGCTCAGCAAGAGTTTTCTACATACTGTTGTTATAGAAACAACAGTTATCAGAGACGAAAAATATCAACATCATTGCATAATCAAGTTGACCAAAATATGTAGCGACATTATTAATTTTGCATTTTTCGGTCAAGGAAAGAAGGTCTGTAAAAGCATTTTATTGTTTCTTTTATGTTTATACCATCAGAGTTACAATTTTGATATAATAATACTAACTCCAGAGTTATCATCACATATGAATATTTATGGGTGATAATTGAAACTATCAAGAATTCCACAGATTCATATGTCGTCCCCACTGATTATGGTAACAATCGGGAGCCGGTTTGAGTTATGGTGATATACACCGCTACAATAGTCAAGAATTTCTTTTTCTTAGTTTTGGGATGCTTTAGGGACCAGCATGCCCATAGCTAGCAAACTGACAACCTGTATCACAATAGGAAAAGACCAGTTGTTAATCAAAGCCATTCTAGAGGAGATCTGATTAACTGACAGCCATCACCAAACAACATACCATTTCTTTGAAATGAGTGGCGATAAAAACAATGAAGCACTTTATCTTAACTTACTTTGTTGTTCTTTTCCTGTTCCCTTGTCTCTGGCAGATACATTTACAATACCGTTTGCATCTATATCAAATGTGACTTCTATCTGAGGGACACCTCTGGGTGCTGGGGGAATACCAATCTAATAAACAACAAACAACAATAGGCTTAAAACTTTATAATTAGAATGAAATTATAATTGTATCAGGCATATATTATAGCAGAGATTAAGTATAACTAAGTCCAGATTATAGTTAACATACAAAATGTACATTGATGGTATTCCGTTCTTCAATGAGTTTGTGTGGAATGTCAAATATTCAAAATACATATGTACATTATATAAAATTTGTCTCTTACATGTGAAACTTCTATATTACTTGTACATTTGTATGAGAGAGCTTGTCCAGACAAGACCATTTTGTATAATTCTGTCTGAAAGATTCTCTCTGTATTAATATCCCAAAGACTTGGCCCTGAATACTATGTTATAATACACAGGAATTTGACTTGCTTTGGTCTAGAACAGAATACTATGATAATTTTCTATGGTGAAGACATTGTTAAAGTCAATATAACATTTTTGGTTTGTCAAATATATAGGTAAACAAAATTTGTCTCCTCCGCTATTTTCTTAAGGTTGGTAGGTAGGCAATAAATTTTTTTCATATTTTGGGTCAGTTCTTGTTTTTTTTTTTTTTTTGTAATTTTTTTCTATAAATGAGAAATCTGCATGCCATGAATCTCATTTGTCATTTTGCTGGTGATAAAAGATTACTTAAAATCCAGAAAAAGAAAAATAATGATAACAGCCTCTTTAGTTAAGAGTTACACATGTACGCATTTTGCTTTCAAACTCAGAAAAAATAATTAACAGAAATTTAATACATATTCTTACCAACTGGAATTGACCTAATAATTTGTTATCCAAAGCCATTTCTCTTTCTCCTTGGTGAACTTTAATCTCGACCTGTGTTTGTCCATCTTGTGCTGTTGAAAATATCTGCAAAAAACCCAATTTATTTAAATGAATATTAAGAATGAATTTTAAGGTAAAAAAAGTATCCAGTCACAACTGTCTCCATTTTTGTATAGTATTACCATACTATAGAGGTGGCAAAATTATTAAGGGGCATTAAATCAAGGTTTTACTGTACTTGAGTGGGAGTTGTACAAGAGAGCTTGTCCAGACAAGATCATTTTGTTTAATCCTATCTGAAAGATTCTCTCGATTTTAATATCCCAAAGACTTGGCCCTGAATACTATGTTATAATACACAGGAATTTGACTTTCTTTGGTTTCCATGGATGATCCTATAAAATTTGATCAACTAGGTGAAGTAAAGAGCTGTGATTAATACACACCAAAGCCAGATAAAAAGGTATAATTTATAGCAATATCAATTTACAGTAAAGAACCAGGACCACTGTTCTGTTTAATTTAAGATCGAAAATTGGTATAATAACCTATATTTTTTTCAAATATTTTTGTGAATCTTTCCAATTTTCCTAGGAAAAAAATTGTAACTGTTATTTTTATTTGTATACAATAATGCTGGTTTCCCAACTTCAAAGAGCCCAAGACCCAGTTCTAACTAAACTGCACCCTACCCCCAACATTTAATGTTTTCCCGCAACTATAACCTTTCCAATATGACCTTGGTTGAAGGTCATACAAAACATCTGGACCATGAAGATTATTCATGTTAAGTTTTATGACATTCGCCCAAATGAATTATGAAATATGGCCTGTACATGATTTTACACAGACAGATGTATGGACGGACCCACAAACCATGATGATTCCTATATACCCCTTCAAATAGTTTGTGGTGGTATAAATGGGTGTGCAACAGCTCTGAAAAAAGTAGATAATAGTCATACCTGTGATTTCTTTGTAGGGATAGTTGTGTTTCTTTGAATTAATTTTGTAAATACGCCACCAAGGGTTTCAATACCTAATGACAAAGGTGTGACATCTAATAACAGTACATCAGTGACATCTCCGGCTAAAACTCCACCCTAAAACAAAAATTATAACATATATATATATATATATCATATAACATTAATGACAACTCCAGCTAAAACTCCACCCTACAACAAAATGGAATATTATGTATATCAAGCAATTTATCAACTCTACTGAAAAACCTACCTTACAGGTGATGTCAAGAGAAGTTAAGAAAAGCTGTAAAACTCCTGAATACCTAGTCACAACAATGTATTGGAAGTACCACACTAGCTTTTCTGTGCTCCGTTTAGTTAAGCCCTAGTCTTTATGTTGGTCAATAATTTGTTTTAACTCAGCCCTTTCAGTAAATTTTCTCAAAAGTAGGCAGCAAGTATGAAGTAATATGTATTGCAAACATATTGCAAAACATTCAGAAATGTAAGGTTAGTAGAAATAGGAGACAAACTTGATACAAATCCTAAGAACCTTCACCACCTTGCTGGTTTTATTGAAACCTCTGTAATTTAAGTCGCATATAGATCTTTTTCAATATCTAAATTGTACATGTCTTGCCTTTCTTTGCTAGGCAAGGGAGATTATGAAGTTATACATTCATCACTGCAAAATCTGGTACATCAAAGTAAAACCTACCTGAATAGCAGCGCCTATGGCGACAGCTTCATCTGGATTTACTGATTTACTGGGTTGTCTACCAAACAAGTCTTGTACTGTGGACTGTACCTGTAATAATATATAATAAAATCATAAATTGATTGACTGATTTTCAGGTCTTGGTCAGGCCTAAACAGGAGAAAGAAATATAAAATTCTCTGACATTTTTTGAATTGTTCAAATTCCCCAATATTTTCTAAAATTCCTCTGCCAGGAGAAAGAAATACAAAGTTCCCCCGACATTTCCTTAATTTTTCAAATTCCCAGACATTTTTCTGATATTCCCCGACTTTGAAAAAATAAAAATTCCCAACGACTTTTCCCTGATGTTTGGGAACCATGTATGTAGCAAGAAAACTCTACCAACTGAGCTACAGTAGTGTTTATATTATCCTACACAGACATAAGCAGTTCTTACCATTTACATAGCTTTCAGACAGAATATAAAAACTTCAAAGTTTAAGCTATATACAGAATGATTATACAAGAGAATGATTCATTACTTTAAACCTTTCCATTATGCTTTTTTTTTTATTCTTCTGTTATCCTAAAACATCAAGTACATTTTTTTTGCTCTGGACCATTAAATTTCAAATATTACTACCAGTCAAAATTATAAAATATAGATTTTCTTTTTTCTTTACCTTTGGCATTCTGGTCATTCCTCCTACCAGAATTACCTCCCCTATATCAGACTTCTTCACGTCAGCGTCTTGTAAAGCCTTCTGGCATGGTCCCACTGTTCTCTTTATAAGGTCTTCCACAATGGATTCAAACTTTGATCTGGACAATTTCAAGTTCATGTGTTTTGGTCCACTACTGTCCATTGTCAAATATGGCAAATTTATTTCAGTCTACAAGATAAAAAAAATCCATTCATAAACAAAGCATCAGTGTAATCATGGTTTAGGTTTTAAAACTGAGAATAATTCAAAATATATAAATGTATTTAACTATTTTCATTTGAATTTGCACTTCCTAAGAGCAAGTATGTAAATTAAGTCATGAAGTACAATGAAAATCGTGTAAGACCTGTAACAGATGTGCAAGTTTATCTCTCTGATGAGTTTGTCTGGCAACTGTTAGCATGCTGTAAAAACTGACCAATTGAAAGATACAAGTACTTTAAATTTAGAATTTTAAACATTTTAACAAATTAGTTCCCAACCTACAAGGATTTTATAATGATTAAGCTACAATCATTTAACATGATCTATAAATCATGAAATTTTGTTATCAATTTCCACGAGAATCACAATTTCAAGATATTTACACTTTTATTTTAGCATCATCAAAGACAATTTGTATAATTGCAAGTGGAATAAGAAGTTATTCACATTTTTTTTTTTTTTTTTTTTTTTTGGGTAGAGTGCTCGCTCCGTAAGTGGAAGGTCGTGGGTTCGAACCCCGGCCGGGTCTAACCCAAGACTTGGAATTGGGTAGTGACTGTTCTTTCGCCAAGTACTCGGCATTATGAAATGAAAGTCACGGTTCTTTCGGATGGGAACTCAAAATAAACGAGGTCCCGTGTCTTGGTAGGCTTGGCACGATAAAGAACCCTGCTGTATAATGCCATCAGCGCAACGCACAGGCAAAATTTCTGCACCTTCGCCTATAGCTGGCGACGTCTCGATATAAGTGAAATATTCTTGACTGGGACGTTAAACACCATTACTACTACTACTACTACTACATTTTTTTTTTAAATTTTTACTATCACAAATTTACATGAAAATAATTTTTTTTCATAAATTTACATTACCGGTAATTCAGTTTGTTATTGTGATGCTATCCGATTCAATCAAACCAGTAATAATTTGTACATCCTTTACTTTTATGTGTTTAATTAATTAAAATTCTGAGAATTTCAGCCTTGTTTTGGTCACTGATCGGGACATACCTGTAATGATGATGAAAGTTCTATTTTTGCCTTTTCAGCAGATTCTCTTAATCTCTGCATCGCCATGGAATCTTTAGATACATCAAGTCCTTGCTAAAATATTCAAAAACAAAATCTTTTATTTCAAACTGACAAACATAACCTAATAATGAAATGAAATAAATACATAAATATTTCTATATATGTAACATAATCTTTTATTTCTTTTCAAAAGAAAAATACGAAATTAAAAGTCAAAGTTGAAATGTGAACTGAAAGACTATTGACAGTGGCATTGGTTTTAGCTCTGAGAATTTATGTCTGTTCTGTTAACCATGGTCAGTGGAAGAATTGACCAACTGGCCACTTCTCTAGAACAATGTTTATCTATCACTGGACATAACAACACAGGTATAAGAAATACCTGTATATGAAGTCCTGTGAACACGATTACTTTTTTTTTTATTTGTCAATGTAAAGAAAAACTTTAACATTAAGACTTTCATCAAAGACATTAAAATTTGCTAACAGAATATTCAGAGCTCTTTTAATCCATATTTTGTGGATTGAAATTTGGCCCCATTCTTAATTTAATACAAATACATCATTATTTTCCTCAATTCACCTGCCTTATGTTTAACAACATATCTTAACCAAGAATTATGCAAATATATATCTTTAAGGCGAAATAGCTTGATTTTAATTTAAATTTACCAATTTCCATGAACTTTTGTGTGATAAAAGCCCAAAGTCATGATTCTGGACATTTTTTTCAATAAGTTAAAAACAGCCCTGAAATCTATCAGATGTGTGTATACACCATTAAGTTAAAGATATAACACATTAAAGAGACTTACATCTCTCTTAAATTCTTTGACTAGAAATTCTACTAATTTATTATCAAAATCTTCACCACCAAGGAAGGTGTCACCATTAGTGGACTTGACTTCAAATACTCCCTTCTGTATTTCTAAAATTGATATATCAAATGTTCCTCCACCCAAGTCATAAACAGCAATTCTAAAATAAAACAAAGAGAAATTATTTTCACACATTGTCAACAAATCTGACAGAAAATTGTATTATACTGGATTAACAAGATCAAATTGCACAATTAAAATCTGTCATCAAAGATATTTGTAAAGCTCACTGCGATAAGGCTGTACTGTTTCCTAGGAAAAACCAGTGCAAGAAATTTTTTTACGTTCGCCAAAAGTTACTAGATTCGAAACTTAGTTGATGAAAGGTACTCTGTAAAGGCTTGCTTGAGACCATAAGGCCATTGGGGCCCAAGGAACAATAACTTTGATATTTTCAATTTTCATTAGATAAGCATTTGGATACTTATAATCTATCAGATTTGTCCATACTTATATCTTGAGAAGGAAGTAAGGTTCAAGTAGATAGCTACAGTTAACACAATAACTATGCATTGCGAAGTTTTTTTTTTATTATAAAACGACGATTGAATAAAGGGAACAAATTATAACTAAATAAAATGGGCAATTACAATGGTGAACATTTCAAAAAACATTGTATACTTACAATTTATCATCAGATTTGTCCATACCATAAGCCAAAGCAGCAGCAGTAGGTTCATTTATAACACGTAATACATTTAATCCTGCAATCTGCCCTGCATCTTTGGTGGCCTAAATTTAATCAAGAAGTAAAGTTTAACCCATTAGTCAAAACTTCATAATCATAAGAACGTTCAAAAGAAAGTATTTTTTAAAATTTGGTCCCAAAATTAAATTCCTTTTAAAGCTGGTTTAACCAGAGGGCAGCAAATGACACACAATAGCTTGTCTGTAGGATTGTATTATTTCATGGAATTATCTAATATGCCTAACATTGGATATTGATACAGATGCCAGGCATATGACAATAGTATTTTATGCACTTGGTACTGGCAAGATGAAATATGCTATGTTTCCATTCCTGGTAGCCAAAATCGCCATAGGCTACTAATTTCTGAGGAATTATTTCAAATAGTAACCTATTTTAGCAAATTTGTGGAAAAAATACTTTGTAAAAGGACTATATTTTCACAAATTTTGGAAATTTGGCTACTAATTATTTTACATTTGTGGAAACCTAGAATATGTAATCAAACTATAAGTATAAGTATGGATATATCTGCTAAGTCTCAACTAAAATCAATCTCTACTAAGTTTTACATAAAGAATGTTAATTTCAATTAAATCCTATCTCCGAGTATGGATATATCTACATAGAGTACATGTAAATGTCAATAAATTCTCTTTGGACCGTTTTTTATAATCAAAGTCTCCACTAAAATCAATCTCTTCTAAGTTTTACATAAAGAATCTCTACAGTTTTAATTGCCAATATAAACACATTTTATTACCTGTCTTTGGGAGTCGTTAAAATAAGCTGGTACCGTTACTACAGCATTTTTGACTTTCTGACCAAGATAGTTTTCTACAACAGAAAATCAAACAAAATCTAAATGATATACAGATAAGCAATGAAAAGATTTTTGCAAATACCGAGTTCACGACTAAAATTGATTAAGACATCGTTAGCCAGAGACGTAAAATACAGAAATAACAATATTATACATGATTACATCAAGTTCTTGCAGAACATGGGGCATAATTTGATGAATAACAAGTTAAAACAATTTAAGTCTTGGTTATGGGACCTGCGATAGAACGAACCCATCTCAAATGTGGCAAGAAATGCCAGCACTGAAAGCAGCTACAATTTTTTCCAATTTTCTTTATACCCTAAACTAGATTGTATGGACAGATTTTGATCAAATTCATCTAGCATGATGTGATAGCTTAACAATGTTTTACTGACATAAATTAATGTCCGAAATTAATAATGAATTTCTACAGAAGTTATTTATAATATTCACAAACCTCCTGTTTCCTTCATCTTCATCAACACAAATGCTCCAATCTGACTTGGTGAATAAAGTTTACCATGAGCTTCTACCCAGGCATCTCCATTGGAAGCTTTAACAATCTTATAAGGAACAGTTTTCCTGTTAAAATGATTTTTTTAAAATTATCAATAAAAATAAATACACATACAACATAAATGCTTGACTAGCTATGTTTTACATAGAGTTTTACAGCTGTCATTACAGTATTTTTTGGCAAGTATGATGTCTCTGTGTCCAGGATTACCCTGGGTATATTTAACATCCCATAGTTCCATGTTCCTTTTACTCATTTTTGTTAAGGTACATATGTGGCAGGTGTAGCTAGCTAAACAGGATGTGCTTAAAATCTGGAGCATGTAGCCTCACTTTCCGGGTGGAAGTTCATCCGTTTAACCTCAGATGTCAGTTTCATAGTTTTTACTTTACTAACTTTGGGATTGTGATTTTGGACATAGATTATCGGGTAGTATGCTTGACCAGCTATGTTTCAGATACAATTCTTCTAAAAAATAACCCATTTTAGCAAATTTATGAAAAAATACTTTCGGACTATATTTTTTTTTTTACACATTTAGAACAAATTTTTGACAATTAACTTCCAAGTTAAACTACATTTTAACTAAATAAGTGTGAATTTAATATTATCACTTACATGTCTTTCTGGACTTCAGGATCGGTAAATTTACGTCCAATCAATCTCTTAGTTGCTGACAATGTATTTTCAGCATTTGTCACTGCTTGGCGTTTAGCTGGCATCCCACTAAGTCTTTCTCCATCCTTAGTAAAAGCGACGACTGATGGTGTTGTTCTGGCTCCTTCAGAGTTTTCAAGGACTTTGGGAGTCTTTCCTTCCATTGTAGCCACACAAGAGTTTGTGGTACCAAGATCAATTCCAATAACATTACCTTTGACCTTGTCTGACCTATACAAAGGTAAAATGTAATCATTAAATTTGAACTTTAAACTTGCGACAATATATCTCTTTTTGGTATTAACGAAAAGCCTAGGAAACTAGAAAAAATTGTTGTATAATTTATGGGAATAAGGAATAACACGAAATGATCTCTAGAACATGTAAATCACCAATACAAAATTATAAGAAAGTTCCCCAACAAGTTTAAATCTTATAGAAACACCGATTCATTGTGACCATTTCTTCAGTCAGATAGTAGCAATAAATAAACAGACTTGTATACTTAAAACAAAATTACTGGTTAAATTTTATGAAGGCTTTGGTTTGTGCCTTCTATACAGACTTACCTGTGTCGCCTACTTTGTATTTGTCCATTTAAAATTTTTCTTGTGGAAATCTGAAAAAACAAAACCATAACGTCATCATAAAATACAGTATTGATTAAATGGACAGAATATCAACTGGTTCACTCTGTGTAAGTCTAATATGATTATGACTGAGGGAGTGGTATGCTTGTCTGCGGCATACCAACTTGGTGATCTAGCACCATCCATCCTGTATACTAATCAAGGCAAATCACAAAATATTCCCACACATCAGGCATGAGAATGGGATTTAGTGAAAAAATGTGAAATTTTAAAAGTGTGTCAAAGGCAAAACATACAGAGCGCCAGCAGGGGCGAGTCGAGAAGGGGTGCAAACCCCCTCTCGCAGGAGGTCTGCCCCCCCACCCCGAAAATTTGAAAAATCTACAATGCCAAAGATGCAATTTTAGCTATAGAAAATAGAAAATGCCTTTTTTGAATTCTGAAATTATTTTTCTTTCCGCCTTTTCATCATCTCGAAGATACAAATATGGAACACAGCTTGGATGTTACATGCATTCAGCGCAGCAGGAAACCTAACACAGTTATCAGGGTTTAATGAGCTAGTCCTTGAGTAAGCACTTAGATGATCGTAATGAAAGGACAAATCGGAAGAGAAAATGGACATGAATCTCAGAAACCCAGAAATGACTACAATCGGCCAAATGAGTTTACAGCCAGTAAAAATGTCGGAAATGGATAGATAAAAAACTGAAATTAATTATTAAAAGAGTGGAATTCCGCTTTTTAGAGGAGAATTCTCATGCCTGCACACATACATCAATTTGTTCTTAGATTAATCCTTAAAGATTAATAAACTTGCTCTAAAAGTGAATAGCCGAAAAATGGCTGATGCAATGTTGACAACATTAAAACTACCATCAGTTACAATGAAACATTTTGTGTTTTACCATTAACTTCTTAATTTTTTTAGGTTAAAAATCTTGAATGCGAAATATTTTGTTTAAGCAATTACTGGTTGTGGAGAAAAGTTACAGAGACTGCAATAGGCAAAGCTTTCTATATTCATGGACAAACATTTGTTACAGTTTTTTGTGGCAATTTCTACTGAAACAGTTGGACAAATCCTTTGTAAAAGGACCAAGGTCCTTGTTATTGCGACAATTTGCAGTGTAATGGCTAAATTTGTGAAAATGAAAAATACTACTGTTATATATATTAGTTCTATTTGGAAAAACAAAAGATTTTTTATTCTTTTAAACTGTGAAAATCAGGTTTGTGGTAGTGAAAAAAGTAAAATTTTCAACTGTAATAGGGTCTAAAATTGGTCCTAATTATGACCAGCGGAGCAGGTCCTTAAATTTCACTGCAGTTGTTTTTTTTTTTAAATTAACATTTAGTCCATTAAACATCATATTTTAAAAAGAACCTGCAAAGTTTGAAAATATGTATAGTATCTGTAGGACATATAAACAGGTAGGGGTAAAAGTTTATATAACAATACCCCCCCCCCTCCACTTTTCACATGGCTGCATGGCTTACGCAATCGGACAGAAGGTGAATTTTCTAAAAAAAAAAAAAATTACGCAGTAAATTTTTTTGTGTCAAAAAGAAAGTCAATCTGATAAAGGGAAAGTTGGGTGGTACACAAAGTTGGTAAATGTTTTGCATAAAATGGTTTGAAACTTAGCACGCCGAAAGAGTCTTATGAAACAGTGTTGTCGAAGGGCAAATCATGTCAAACAGCTAGATTCTCAGCACGTCATACAAACCTTTTTGCTGCTTTTGGTAAATGTTCTTGTTTGCAACACATCGCAACAAACTCGGACACAGTTTTGCGATACTTTTGAAAAAGAAAGCATGGTGAAATCTTGACGAATTTAGTAAATGTTTCTTCGCCGAACTGTCCTTGCTCTTCTAGCACGTGTGATGTAAGTCGTACTGCGTTTGCGTCAGAAATTTGCAGTTTCCGGTGAATATTTAGAGAAAATAAGTAAGAACAACAAACGGATAAATAATTTTATAAAAGAGTGATGAAACTCGATAAAATATTTACAATATTGTCGAACAATATGAAAACATATTTTAGTAATTTGGAACCTACTGAAACGACAAAACCTGTAAAACGTATATATTATGGCTGTTCAAAATGTAGTTTCCCTCAGTTTTGAAGCACCTCAACCTTAATTCTCGAAATAGAACATTCTAGAACCCCAATTTAATTTTGTTCAGTGATTATTCAATTTAAATTTCGAGGGCTTAGAGGTAAAAGGTGCTATAATAAACCTTATAGTGAAAGCATATAGCCCCTTTTACCTCTAAGCCCTCGAAAATATTCCAATAAAACGTAAGAGTTTGTGTTTTTACGTCCAAGTTAATTTTCAGTATCTTAAACAAAGCGGTTAGTAAAAAAAAAAAAAAAAAAAAAAAAATAAAAAAACAAACAAACAAACACAAACAGAGCTCTCCACCGGATATCAGCATTCAGTCTATCTAACAGAACACAGGCAGTTGTATTACTGAGATGTCCAAGTATAAAAAACAGTACCAGTCACATCAGGAGTCCCTCAAGGAACAGTCCTTAGACTGTTAGACCCGTACTCTTCCTGGTATATATTAATGACCTGCCGGACTACCTCAAACACAGTAAAATCAGGTTGTTCGCAGATGACAGTATACTATACCTACCAGTGAAGAGTACAAATGCCGGTGGCTACCGAAAACTGCAAGATGACCTTAATGCAGCAGCAAAATGGAAAAAAAGACTGGCTAATGACCTTCCACCCAGATAAATGGACTGTCCTGTCCATAGCCCAGAAAAAAACAACCAATCCTTCACAACTATATCCTCCACAGCCACAACCTTCCGCAAAATATCTTGGGTTAACAACACAGGGAGAGCCACATAGATAACATCACTTCAACGGCGAATAAAACCTTGGGATTCATCAAAAGGAGCATCAAAACAACAAAAGAAAACACAAAAAGTCAAAAGCATACGAGGCACTAGTAAGACCAAAACTCATCAAAAGGAGCATCAAAACAACAAAAGAAAACACAAAAAGTCAAAAGCATACGAGGCACTAGTAAGACCAAAACTTGAATACTGCTGCTCAGCCTGGGATCCACACCATTCAGACCAAATAAACAAACTAGAAAATTTCAGCGAAGAGCAGCCAGATACACTGTAACAGATACCACAACATCAGAAGTGTATCTGATATGTTAACATCATTAAAGTGGACAACATTACAAGAACGCAGGCTCAAAACAAGACTGGTTATGATGTACAAAATTACTCACAAACTCGTTAAAATTAACACAGACAACATACTTATCCCAGCGGACACCAGAACACGTAAATCCCATCCCCACGCTTACAAACATATTTACACAGCAAAGGACAATTATAAATATTCATTTTCCCTTATGCTATTATTCAATGGAATCTTTTACCGGCTTACATAATACAGTCATCAACCATCGACTTTTTAAGAAATGACATTTCTGCTCATTGTATTTCAAGGGGTAATGAAAGATAGTGTGGCGCGTGCCAAATTCGATGAAGGGCGAATATTTACAATTCTTTTAATAAATATTTTGTACCTTAACGCTATTTTTTCCATATTTGCCCGTGTGATATAGGGTTTTTAACCTTGAGAGATCGGCGTGTCTCACATGACCACGCAGGACATGACGTAATATTGCGGGAAAATTGATACACATCAAGGGTCATGACCCAATTGTCTTTCATTGGGAATTGAAATACAATTACTTTTGTATGTTTCATCGAAGACAGGTACAGTCATATTGTAAATATTCAGAGAACAACTATCCCATGTTGTTTTTCACACAATCCAATCAAACTAAACCTCCAACAACATGTACATAGTTTTAATCACTCTTTAGTTCTTTGCACATCACCACTGCATATTTCACATTTATAATTTCCTTTATTTCCACGCATGCGGCAGTATGTAATCTTCTGTATATTGACAGAAGAAGAAGAAGAAGAAGAAGGAAAAAAAAAAAAAAAAAAAAACAAAAAAAAAAACACGCACACATTTGCCAAGTGACAATATTCTGACACGTTGAATTACCACTATTTAGTTATTTAGTTAAACGGTAACCAATGACAGCAGCAAAGCTTATACAACAAGAAATTGTGCATCAACAAAGCTACGATTTGCACATTATCCGACAGACTACATGTTGACATTAAACTCGCCAACCATCACCACCAAAACAGTCCCATAGCCGCTTTTATTTGTCAAACTGAGGCCG
Source organism: Anadara kagoshimensis (assembly GCA_021292105.1). Lineage (NCBI taxonomy): Eukaryota > Metazoa > Mollusca > Bivalvia > Arcoida > Arcidae > Anadara > Anadara kagoshimensis. The sequence goes on from CM037857.1 coordinate 46,835,244, forward strand.
GTTGTATTCAAGTTAGCCAGTCTTGTTCAGTTTCATTTTCGTTCAACTTGGATATTGATATGTTGTGGGTAAAATGTTCTTACAACGGTTAAATATGTTCGCCATACCAAAAACTATGATGCAAAATACTGACTGCTGACCATACATATATACCATAATATCTGTTTCTATTTCTTATAACCAAAATCACCATTGGCTACTACATTTTAGAAAATCTGTGAAAAGGACTTTATTAAAAAAAAAACCAAAAAACAAATGGAAATTTGGCTATTTCATGATGATTCTAAATTTGTAGAAACCAAGTTATATTCCGACGTTTTATCATTTAACATGATTCGCAATAATCATAGATATAGAAAACGATTGACATTGTAATGTCTTCGCGTCACTTATGATAATGTAATAAGCTAAAACAGCAAGGTTTGAAACAGAGCGTACGTTTAAAGGACGAATCATGCGCCGTAAGTATGTAAAATTATGCAAATAGAATACAATACTATAATTGAAAAACGGATGTATAGTTTTGCTAAAGTTGTAGAAAATAGGTAAAATTGTATTTTTAGGCAAAACAGATGATGGTGCTAAAGGTGTTATTTAATAGTTATACAATTTTTTTGTTTACACGCGGTTGGTTAAAGATAATGAGTACTCTTTCATTCAGTAAACGGGAATGTTACTGTTTTTACAAGCCTAGTCTCTTACCCACAACTTCTAGGCATTCGTCATGGTCCAAACTCCACTCCCGGGAAAAGCTTAGCAGATTTTTCTAGTCCAGGTGTTAACTTATGTGTTGTCATACAAACAATAAGACGGCACTACATTGGTCGAACGCTGCGTCATAAAACACCAAATGTGACAAAATTTATAACATTTGTGGTTCGCTAAGTACATGTACTACACATGTGACTTTGTGACCGTTAAGTACTACAGTATTGTAGTTACTATATATAAGGGGGTACAAGCTCTCTCGATAAGAGCCGATATGATCTAAGTTTATAGATACCGGACACAAGTTGATGAAGCAGATGTCAACAAATTTTTAACCTAGCGACTGCAAATCACCAGTCATCCAGAACAAGAGGAAATAACATGAAATTTCTTTAATAAAGGTGCAGAACTAAACTTCGCAGTGGAGTATTCAGCTGGATGGAACTCATTACCAAACTCTATTGTAAATTCCCCCTCTGTCAATGCTTTTAAATCAAATCTTAACAAATTCTGGTCAAATCACCCAATCAAATTCAATCCCAGCTGCTATATAGGATACGGCCATGCGCAACAAACAGTACCATGAAGAAGCATCACAGAAACAGAACTGCTCACAACGATGTCGATCAACGTAAAAAAAGAATGGAAATGGAATGCAGAAACAATTTGGAACTGGCTGAAAAATGTGTACACGACAGTAGTAGAAGAAACCCGATACACGAAACAACATACAGATTGAAGATGTACATGACAGTAGTGGAAGAAACCCGATACACGAAACAACATACAGATTAAAGATGTACATGACAGTAGTGGAAGAAACCCGATACACGAAACAACATACAGATTAAAGATGTACATGACAGTAGTGGAAGAAACCCGATACACGAAACAACATACAGATTAAAGCTGTACATGACAGTAGTGGAAGAAACCCGATACACGAAACAACATACAGATTAAAGATGTACATGACAGTAGTGGAAGAAACCCGATACACGAAACAACATACAGATTAAAGATGTACATGACAGTAGTGGAAGAAACCCGATACACGAAACAACATACAGATTGAAGATGTACATGACAGTAGTGGAAGAAACCCGATACACGAAACAACATACAGATTGAAGATGTACATGACAGCAGTAGAAGAAACCCGATACACGAAACAACATACAGATTAAAGATGTACATGACAGTAGTGGAAGAAACCCGATACACGAAACAACATACAGATTAAAGATGTACATGACAGTAGTGGAAGAAACCCGATACACGAAACAACATACAGATTGAAGAAGTTAGGTGTGTAATGTTTAAATCACAAGTCAAGATTCTTATATATCAAGGCGTAATTAGATTGTGGAGGAAAGAGGAGTGACAGGAGACAACCACCGACCTTCGGCAAGCGAACTGACAAGCTTTGTTCCGAGTAGGATTTGAACCAATGCTTTGGTAGGCACTGTGATCCGTAAACACTGTAGACTACTCGGCAGCCAAAGTCCCCGGTAAAACGAAAAAATCCGGAGTTCCAAGAGATAAGATGCCTTTATTTAATCCAAATAAAAAACGACAAGATAAATACACCATACCGACCTCTCAGTCAGACGCAATACCAACAAGCAGAATAATAATTATACTACTAATAAAAATAATGACTGACATGTTTGATCTACATTTTGAAGGTGGAAAATACGTCATTAAATTATTCCGCTATTCAATGAAGATTGTTAAGAATTTTGATCTTGTTTAGTTCCCTTGGGGATGGAGTGAAAATTTTAAGTTTGAAAAAGGAATCTGTGATGACAATTAAACTTAGAGTAACACATGTCATCCCGAGTTGTATCCGGCCGTATAAAAGGAATTCGCGTCACGGATTAAGAATTTAATTCTGAAATCAATTAAGGCTAAAATGATTATAGAAATAAGTAGGATATCTCCCTCTTAGCACTTTTCTACAGAGTCATTAGCCTTAGAATACGATAAAATCATTCAAAAACGTTTTCATTTTAAAGTTTCATCACGAACAATGTCATATTACAAATTTTATATAAAAAAAATTCTAAATCAAAATATCTAAAATTTATACCATGGTAACAATATTAATTACCAAACAAAATTTTCATATCTGAGAGTTGAGTTGAATAATGATGTTTTACGTCCGAGTCAAGAATATTTCACTTATATCGAGACGTCGCCAGCTATAGACGAAGGTGCGGAAAGTGCGCTGATGGCATTAAACAGCACGATTCTTTATCGCGTGACACATGGCCTCGCTTATTTTAAGTTCTCGTTCGAAAGAACCGTGGCTTTCGTAATGCCGAGTGCTTGGCGAAACAACAGTCACTACACACTTTCAAGTCTTGGGCCAGACACAAGCGGAGTTCGAACCCACGACCTACCACTTACGGAACAAGCACATTACCACTTGAGCTATCGCAGTGGTCTCTAATCAGAGAAATCTAAAAAAAAAACATGGTCTAGCCAATGCAATAAAAACACATTACAAAAAATAATGGGAAATACGAAAACAAGACATTATAAACACTGTTAAAAGTATTGACTTTGAACGGGCACTGCGTATAAAGACAAGATGTTGTTTAGGAGTGTCCAAGTATTATATGTATAGCAGCAGACAAGAGTTGTTTCCCTTATACCATTAAATACTATTAAGAAACGCTTGTTGGCCGACAGATTGCATTTTATACGACAAAATCACAAAAAATGCAAACAATAAAACATCAAAATCTTTTAATAATGAAATTGTAAACAAAAGCATTCAAATTTTACATTCAGAGTCAAGATCCTTGACTGAAGTGATTACCATATATATACATGTATATATAAATAAAATCAAAATACTGTGTGACACATCTATAGAAGATAATAGGGTCGTTTAAAAATTGAAAATGACTGAAATACTATTATAGTGAACAAAATGGCTGCCTAATTATCTAAGCAGTTTTTTGGTACTAATTTTTAAATTTTCAAATCTGGTTTATCTGTAATGCGTGATTTTTTTTTAGTTTTTTTTACGAGAAACTAGGTAAAACGACCTATAGATAAAAAAGAAGAGAATTTATCGTTTTAGTAATTTTTGGTATATAAAACTGGTTATATGACTGAATTTATCATACTGATTTTAGTAAAAATTCAACATAAAACACAGACATGTTTTCATTAATTATACGAATCTTTTTTCTATCCGTTCCATTCAAAACCTAATATATAAAATGTCAACGACAACAGTTTCATAAATTCAGCTTTTTAAAATCATATTTATATTTGAAAGACATTGTCTAGAATATATATGGTCATTTTGTTGTTATGGTAACCGATTGAAGATCATAATTATTAATTATTTTTTCCTCTTATACCCATTGAATATAAAAGCAATTATAAACAAATTTAAACAATTATAATTGCTTTTAAATTCTGTTTGGGATGCATTGTGGAATAATGCACCGACTTATAAATCATGATCTCAGATTCGAAACCTTTTCGAACATATTATAAAATTATAGCACGTGATCGAGTTTATCTATTCTCTTATCAGAAGTGTCTTATACGGTTCGACACATTTCTACCACCATCCCAGATCCTCATAATGGTTAGAATCGTGACGTGAGTGGTAAAACACGGCAATAATATTTAACATTTTAGTTTCCTTGGCAACTTAACAAAATTGTCATTGTCTCATCGCCCTAGAAATAACGACTTTGATATAAAATACACTTTACGAGGTCACGATGATGGAAACTGTAAATCTTCCAATGTTGTATATGGAATTGAGAGCAATTTTGTGGACTAATATATGTGGGTGAAATGAAAGGTGGACTAAGTACAATTACAAAAGAGGTAACGTAGGAAACTTTACAAGAATGTAAATAATTGACACTTGTTCAACAAAGCCACGCGTGAAAATAGAAATCATGGACATCGACGTTACAACAAGCCCTATATCCATGATAACAGTTATTCTAATCTGTTACCATTCCTACAGAAACCTCTCGGATTACACCATATCCGAACTAAACTACACCACTATCCCGTCTTAGACAGTTACAAGAAGAATGCATATCTAAAACTACTAGAGGTTTTAATACACCAGAATACAAATTTTACGTTATTACCATGAATGTTGCATTTAACAGATTATTTAAACCTGCTCTGGAAAACGATGGGACAACGCCAATATACATGTATTAAATTACACTATGGTAACAAGGGCACAAGTGCAATCTAAAGTTCCTGCTTACTTCAGATATAATTCGCCACCTCTAGTTTCCTACTCCTACAATAAACCCATTGCATCCAAAATATTCAATTATAAACAAAAATTGCAGTTTCTGAACTTTCGCAACTTTACTCCATCTACCCGCTATTATTCGGCTTCTACACGTACCTATATTTATGGACCAACTGGACATGTAATAACTGGTGATCTCAATGTCATCCAGAACACTAAATTGAGATGTTTACTTTTAAAGGTCCTAAATACAGAGAGGCTTGAACTTTTACTTTGGAACATATATATTTTGAAAGACTGTCTAAAATATATTAGGACATTTTGTTATCGTGGTAACTGATTGAAGTTCTAAATCAAAAAGTAAAAGACAGTTATTTCTACCAACTGAATTAAATGAAACTTGAAACCGCACTAAATACAGAGTGGCTCAAACTGTTACTTGGGAACAGAACTTAGAATTATTAATATGTATTCGGTTTAAGAGTATTCTAGACGTCGGACTAAATTGAAAAAGGTCGATCTGGAAGATTCTTCGTTGAAACAACGATTGCCAAACTTAAAGGATCTACGAGTACTAAACCGTCTTCAGTACTCAGGGATCAAAACATTTCCGCAATTCTAACAGACATGCACAACAAATATGTTGTTGTCCCAGCTGATAAGGCTTCTAACAGCATTATTCTCGTTTGTAAGAGATTTACCCTGAATGTCTTATCAAGGAGCTTGGTTTAGATAGTATATCAGATTGAACTAGTTTTACTAAAGATGAAATTCTTTCCAACAATTTGGCGTTCTTGAGTCTTTCGGTATCAATATTAAAGAGGAAGAACTTGTCCTTCCTTACTTTATTGGAATCCTAAATTTTATAAAAAGCCATACAAAGTATATATATATATATATATATATATATATATATATATATATATATATATATATATATATATATATATCAGGTTCATCTAAATGTACTACTAAATCATCATCAGGAACTCTAACAAAATTTTTGATTTTTATTATTTGGGATGCCTGGTGGATAAATGCACCGACTTATAAATCATGATCACAGGTTATGAAATTATAGCACGTGACCGAGTTCATCTACCCGCTTGTCAGAAGTGTCGTCTGCGGTTCGACACATTTCTACCACCATCCCAGAACAAACAGAAAACATCCTCATAATGGTTAGAATCGTGATAAAACACAATAATATTTAACATCTTAGTTCCCTTGGCAACTAAACAAAATATTGTCATCGCCTCATCACCCTAGAAATAACGACTTTGATAAAATTAAAAAAAACGTAACTGTGGTGTAATAAATTTTATTAAAACATTTTAGTTCCTACATTTTCTCCCCACCCCAATCCAACCCCTCGCCCTGACAGATGTGAAGTTTATTACGTTACGTCGCGTAGCGCGTCTAAATAACATACATTGTATTGATAATACAATTAAAAAATAGACCCGGCTAATATTCTACCCCCCATTTTGTTTTGTTGTACAGTCGCACTTTAGTTGAAACGACGTGTCTTACGTAATTCGAATTTTGTACCTTTGTTTCGAAAATGCAACAAAATAGAGTTGACATTTTGAAAAAAAAAATTTCTTCTCCAATCGACCAAAAAAGGGGTCGTAAAAAGTGTTCACACGTAACAAAATTGGCGTAAAGCGTCTAAATGACATCGGAATTTTAGAACGCTCACGGGCTTGGGCAGGTGCTCAAAAATTGATGGAAGATATAGATACTTATTAACGTTTTGAACATGTTGTACAACGATCATTTTGATATATAGATTATATAGATATAGGTCATGCATTCAAAGGTCAAGGTCACAGGTGTAAAAGAATACTGAAATGATTATGTGGAAAAGATTTAAATCTTGACTATATGTAAAGATTTTGATATTGGGATTTCAGTTTATATGTACATGTGTGTATTCTTAAAATATTTCAGCTACCCGTTATTTATCAGGTCAGCATATCAGGCCCAATAGGCTTCTTGTTTGATTTTAAAGACTTGTACATTGATAACGGTTTATTCTGTCTTTACAGATGCGGAAGATTGCCTGAACCTTCTTGGTATTTCTTACTTGCTTAACGAAAAGTTTGAAAGATCGTTAGAAACATACCCAACGGTGTGTCAGTAAAGGTCATTGCAAAAAGGAAAATCTTGACAGTGAAAGAAAGAGGGTTTGAACTCTTAATTGAAGAGGAAATACCGTCTTTGAGGATGCTTCATTCTTTAATTTATATGTATCTTTTATAGCAGCAATTTATGTTTCGAATCTGGTTTATCCAAAACCACTTAAAAAATCCTTGATGTTTGTACACTTCGGAATGTTTTCGACAAAGACAGACTTGAAAACAGACGTGTCTGTACTCTTTGCAATTTACAGAGAAACGAAGAAGAAATAGTAACTCTACAGACAATATTTATTGATTAGACATAAGTATATGGTTAAAATGTTAGCATGGCAATATGTCAGTTGAACAGTGTAAAAACGTCTTATACATTTGTATGGACAATTTGGCCTTTCATTTAACAATTACCATTTTTTCACTTTGCAGCCTTTTTAAAGTTTCATTCATTCAGCAAATCTAATTGCACGTCTTGCGTAAATGATAATTTATATGATGGTACACAGAATAGAAAAACATGTTAAATCCATTGCATTATTCAATCCTGGTGCTCCTGAATAAACTGGAAAGGTGATAATGATATTTTAGCCAGAGATAGGACACTGGTGACTATTTTGTAATGGTGTTTAAATATTTTATATATTTCATAAACAGAGTTTATGGTCTGTTTATGGGGGTGGGTGTAATAACATTTCCAAAGAGCATATATATTGGTATAAATACCAGTATTATTACTGTTGTAACCATTCGGCAATAATATTGAAACACTTGAGCTTAAAGGTACTATGATAATAAGGTAATGGGGAGACAATAACCATATACAGGTACTGATAAAGGTAATGGGGAGACAATAACCATATACAGGTACTCTGATAATCAGGTAATGGGGAGACAATAACCATATACAGGTACTCTGATAATCAGGTAATGGGGAGACAATAACCATATACAGGTACTCTGATAATAAGGTAATGGGGAGACAATAACCATATACAGGTACTCTGATAATAAGGTAATGGGGAGACAATAACCATATACAGGTACTCTGATAATAAGGTAATGGGGAGACAATAACCATATACAGGTACTCTGATAATAAGGTAATGGGGAGACAATAACCATATACAGGTACTCTGATAATAAGGTAATGGGGAGACAATAACCATATACAGGTACTCTGATAATAAGGTAATGGGGAGACAATAACCATATACAGGTACTCTGATAATAAGGTAATGGGGAGACAATAACCATATACAGGTACTCTGATAATAAGGTAATGGGGAGACAATAACCATATACAGGTACTCTGATAATAAGGTAATGGGGAGACAATAACCATATACAGGTACTCTGATAATAAGGTAATGGGGAGACAATAACCATATACAGGTACTCTGATAATAAGGTAATGGGGAGACAATAACCATATACAGGTACTCTGATAATAAGGTAATGGGGAGACAATAACCATATACAGGTACTCTGATAATAAGGTAATGGGGAGACAATAACCATATACAGGTACTCTGATAATAAGGTAATGGGGAGACAATAACCATATACAGGTACTCTGATAATAAGGTAATGGGGAGACAATAACCATATACAGGTACTCTGATAATAAGGTAATGGGGAGACAATAACCATATACAGGTACTCTGATAATAAGGTAATGGGGAGACAATAACCATATACAGGTACTCTGATAATAAGGTAATGGGGAGACAATAACCATATACAGGTACTCTGATAATAAGGTAATGGGGAGACAATAACCATATACAGGTACTCTGATAATAAGGTAATGGGGAGACAATAACCATATACAGGTACTCTGATAATAAGGTAATGGGGAGACAATAACCATATACAGGTACTCTGATAATAAGGTAATGGGGAGACAATAACCATATACAGGTACTCTGATAATAAGGTAATGGGGAGACAATAACCATATACAGGTACTCTGATAATAAGGTAATGGGGAGACAATAACCATATACAGGTACTCTGATAATAAGGTAATGGGGAGACAATAACCATATACAGGTACTCTGATAATAAGGTAATGGGGAGACAATAACCATATACAGGTACTCTGATAATAAGGTAATGGGGAGACAATAACCATATACAGGTACTCTGATAATAAGGTAATGGGGAGACAATAACCATATACAGGTACTCTGATAATAAGGTAATGGGGAGACAATAACCATATACAGGTACTCTGATAATAAGGTAATGGGGAGACAATAACCATATACAGGTACTCTGATAATAAGGTAATGGGGAGACAATAACCATATACAGGTACTCTGATAATAAGGTAATGGGGAGACAATAACCATATACAGGTACTCTGATAATAAGGTAATGGGGAGACAATAACCATATACAGGTACTCTGATAATAAGGTAATGGGGAGACAATAACCATATACAGGTACTCTGATAATAAGGTAATGGGGAGACAATAACCATATACAGGTACTCTGATAATAAGGTAATGGGGAGACAATAACCATATACAGGTACTCTGATAATAAGGTAATGGGGAGACAATAACCATATACAGGTACTCTGATAATAAGGTAATGGGGAGACAATAACCATATACAGGTACTCTGATAATAAGGTAATGGGGAGACAATAACCATATACAGGTACTCTGATAATAAGGTAATGGGGAGACAATAACCATATACAGGTACTCTGATAATAAGGTAATGGGGAGACAATAACCATATACAGGTACTCTGATAATAAGGTAATGGGGAGACAATAACCATATACAGGTACCTGATAATAAGGTAATGGGGAGACAATAACCATATACAGGTACTCTGATAATAAGGTAATGGGGAGACAATAACCATATACAGGTACTCTGATAATAAGGTAATGGGGAGACAATAACCATATACAGGTACTCTGATAATAAGGTAATGGGGAGACAATAACCATATACAGGTACTCTGATAATAAGGTAATGGGGAGACAATAACCATATACAGGTACTCTGATAATAAGGTAATGGGAGACAATAACCATATACAGGTACTCTGATAATAAGGTAATGGGGAGACAATAACCATATACAGGTACTCTGATAAAAGGTAATGGGAGACAATAACCATATACAGGTACTCTGATAATTAGGTAATGGGGAGACAATAACAATATACAGGTACTCTGATAATAAGGTAATGGGGAGGACAATAACCATACAGGTACTCTGATAATAAGGTAATGGGGAGACAATAACCATATACAGGTACTCTGATAATCAGGTAATGGCGAGACAATAACCATATACAGGTACCCTGATAATAAGGTAATGGGGAGACAATAACCATATACAGGTACTCTGATAATAAGGTAATGGGGAGACAATACACCATATACAGGTACTTGATAATAAGGTAATGGGGAGACAATAACCATATACAGGTACTCTGATAATAAGTAATGGGGAGACAATAACCATAACAGGTACTCTGATAATAAGGTAATGGGGAGACAATAACCATATACAGGTTACTCTGATAATAAGGTAATGGGGAGACAATAACCATATACAGGTACTCTGATAATAAGGTAATGGGGAGACAATAACCATATTACAGGTACTCTGATAATAAGGTAATGGGGAGACATAACCATGTATACAGGTACTCTGATAATAAGGTAATGGAGACAATAAACATATACAGGTACTCTGATATAAGGTAATGGGAGACAATAACCATATACAGGTACTCTGATAATAAGGTAATGGGGAGACAATAACCATATACAGGTACCTGATAATAGGTAATGGGGAGACAATAAAACCATATACAGGTACCCTGATAATAAGGTAATGGGGAGACAATAACCATATACAGGTACTCTGAATAAGGTAATGGGGAGACAATAACCATATACATACTCTGATAATCAGGTAATGGGGAGACAATAACCATATACAGGTACTCTGATAATCAGGTAATGGGGAGACAATAACCAATACAGGTCTCTGATAATAAGGTTAATGGGGAGACAATAACCATATACAGGTACTCTGATAATAAGGTAATGGGGAGACAATAACCATATACAGGTACTCTGATAATAAGGTAATGGGGAGACAATAACCATATACAGGACTCTGATAATAAGGTAATGGGGGAGACAATAACCATATACAGGTACTCTGATAATAAGGTAATGGGGAGACAATAATCATATACAGTACTCTGATAATAAGGTAATGGGGAGACAAAACCCATATACAGGTACTCTGATAATAAGGTAATGGGGAGACAATAACCATATACAGGTACTGATAATAAGTAATGGGGAAACAATAACCTATACAGGTACTCTGATAATAAGGTAATGGGGAGGACAATAAACCATATAAGGTACTCTGATAATAAGGTAATGGGGAGACAATAACCATGACAGGTACTCTGATAATAAGGTAATGGGGAGACAATAACCATATACAGGTACTCTGATAAGGTAATGGGGAGACAATAACCATACAGGTACTCTGAAATAAGGTAATGGGGAGACAATAACCATATACAGGTACTCTGATAATAAGGTAATGGGGAGACATAACCATATACAGGTACTCTGATAATAAGGTAATGGGGAGACAATAACCATATACAGGTACTCTGATAATAAGGTAATGGGGAGACAATAACCATAACAGGTACTCTGATAATAAGGTAATGGGGAGACAATACCATATACAGGTACTCTGATAATAAGGTAATGGGGAGACAATAACCATATACAGGTACTCTGATAATAAGGTAATGGGGAGACAATAACCATGTACAGGTACTATGATAAAAAGGTAATGGGGGAGACAATAACCATATACAGGTACCTGATAATAAGGTAATGGGAGACAATAACCATAACAGGTACTCTGATAATAAGGTAATGGGGAGACAATAACCATATACAGGTACTCTGATAATAAGGTAATGGGGAGACAATAACCATGTACAGGTACTCTGATAATAAGGTAATGGGGAGACAATAACCATATACAGGTACTGATAATAAGGTAATGGGGAGACACTAACCATATAACAGGTACTCTGATAATAAGGTAATGGGGAGACAATAACCATATACAGGTACCCTTATAATAAGGTAATGGGGAGACAATAACCATATACAGGTACTCTGATAATAAGGTAATGGGAGGACAATAACCATATACACCAGTAAATAAGGTAATGGGGAGGACAATAACCATATACAGGTACTCTGATAATAGGTAATGGGAGACAATAACCATATAAGGTACTTGTAATAAGGAATGGGGAGACAATAACCATATAAGGTACTCTGATAATAAGGTAATGGGAGACAATAACCATATACAGGTACTCTGATAATAAGGTAATGGGGAGACAATAACCATATACAGGTACTCTGATAATAAGGTAATGGGGAGACAATAACCATATACAGGTACTCTGATAATTAGGTAATGGGGAGACAAAACCATATACAGGTACTCTGATAATAAGGTAATGGGGAGACAATAACCATTACAGGTACTCTGATAATAAGGTAATGGGGAGACAATAACCATATTACAGGTACTCTGAGAATCAGGTAATGGGGAGACAATAACCATATAAAGGTACTCTGATAATAAACTTTCTATGGTATTGATATGCACTGTGCACTATAATTAGTGTTTGTTTCATGTAGTTCCTGCTAAAATTAAATTTTTTCAGTAGTCCTTGTTGTAAGAACATGTAATACAAGCATTTGCAAATCTTGACATTAGAGAGAGTTTTTAGAATGACAATGCAAGCCACCATTGTAAATTGTTTCATATCTAAATTGATATTGAACATGTGTACTGTGGAAGGTTGTGTTATGTAATCATGTTTTATTTTTGTAAGTTTCAAATGATTGTTTCAAGAAGAGTCATACAGTTTTAAATGTAACATGCAAAGTTTACAATTGCAATAAGTTTTCAGTTATTTTGTCATTTTTGATTTTTGTAAACATGCGCACATATTTTTAAAATGGCGTTGAAATGTTCCTTTTGATTTCTACACAATACATTTGGTTAGTTCAAAGACACTGCTAATAATACATAATAGTATTATCATATTACTATATTAGTTTTTAGTTTTGCAATTTTTATAAATTATACAAATTTTAAATATGTGTGGTTGGTTTTTTTAGGGGAGGGGGTTGTCAAAATATATACTTTATTTGTTTTATCTTCTTTGTAAGTATTTATCGTATTATATTGCAAGCCTAGGCTTATCAAGGTCCTCAAAAAGTTTTTTGGCCGTCATCACAGTATTGTTGATAAGTTTGATGTCTCTGATGGAAGTTGACGTGTTAACCTAACTTGTCAGTTCCAAAGTTTTTACTTTGCTTCTGGATTGTGATTTGGACATGGATTAGTATGTTTGTTTTTGACTAAACAGTTATTTCAGTTACAAGGGGGTCGCGTGGTCATGTGAGACTCGCTGATCTCGCATGGCTAAAAACCCTATATCACACGAGCAAATATGGAAAAAATAGCGCCAAGGTACAAAATATTTATTAAAAGAAAGAATTGTAAATATAAGAAATGACATTTCTGCTCATGGTATTTCAAGGGGTAATGAAAGATAGTGGCACGCGCCCCACTATCTTTCATTACCCCTTGAAATACCATGATCAGAATGTCATTTCTTAAGTAACCATGGATACACCACTTAACAAACTGCTGACGACGTCATCTTGTTTATCAACTTTGTCGACAATAAAACAGAAACAGTGACGATTCCCGCTGTGTTTATAGACTAACATGGACAAGATTGTCAATTCAATGCTTGAATGATACCAATCTTGTCTACCAAACACATCAACACATTGTCAAACTGCTAGACGAAAAGTTATAAATACGGAAAAATCGTCGCGCATTCTACCCTTTTTGTGTTGTAAGCAACTTGTTTACAGCAAAACCAACGGAAAGTAAAGACAGAATAGGCTAAAAACTGACGAAATGATAAAAAGACGTACATGTAGACGGTCATTATGCTGGATCACACAGCGCAGAGAATGACGAACAGTCTCGGGGGGTTTGTGAGTTTCACTTAAACGTGATAATGATGTGACATATTACCGCTTAGAAAATTCGGCCTACGCGATGTTTAACTCTTTAATAGGTGTCAATGTTGTCTTGTCTTGCTTTCTACTTTTATTTGTTTTTTCGGTCGTTTTATTTGTTGCTTTTACTATCGCTAACCCCCATGATTTCCGGCTCCTTCAGGTTTTGGTAAAATCAAATTTACAAAAATCAAATAAAAGTACCACCAAAGGCACAAGACACACCAAGGACCTAATTTGACTCATATAAAAAGGATAAAAAGTCTTACCACAACTCACTTTTGTCTTCGATATTATGGTAATTCAGAACACTTCTTAACTTAAGAGTTCTACAAAATCTTTCTGCGTGTTAGTTTGTAAGGGACATTACAAGCGAAGGGTTACCAAGGCCCTTTAAAAGTTTAATGACAATTATCACAATAGTGTTAATGCCGAGTATGCCTCTGTATCCAACATTAGTCTGGTTATATTTGTATTTGATGTCCCATAGTTCCAGGTTCTCTTTCATTCTTAATTTTCTAAATTTCGATTTTACACGTAGAACGTTGATAACAGATACCGATTTCTTTTCTTAGAACTAAAATGCATTCGAATAATATATTATATTATTTAATATTAAGAATAATACCTTTAATATTTTTATGGCGTGTGTGAAAAGAAGTCGGTATCTGTCATCAAAGAAATCAAGAAATTCCGATAAAAATGTGTGTGTGTGTGTGTGTGTACACGTGTGTGTGTGTGTGTGTGTGTGTGTGTGTGCCAATTACAATATAACATTTTTACTTCTTTGCACATCTAAGGAATGCATGCTATTTAATTTCAAAACAGATATACTCTGTTCATTTGGCATATTTAACATATTTTTCTCCATTCATACAATCGTACAAAGGAAAATGAAACATGGTCAGAAAACCAATCAAGGACTTGTATAGGTGGTCCATTCCTCGGGCACCTGCGACTCTGTAAAAACGCGTACAGTATATGAAATATGTACAGATAAGTAGATATACTTCACTTAAAAATCTTAGTAATGATTTGTATTTGAATGTTAACTGTAACTTGATAAGGTATGCACACGTGAAAATAACCTTGGTTAAACCTTACAATTTAAAGATTTTATTTATATGTTTTCTGTTAGAGTAAGACCCCTTTGAAGACTTGTTTAAGGTGTTTCGGTTCGGACTTCGATGGGGGTTATATATTTGGGGATATACAGATTGGTATCTTTCTGTCACGATGCACCTGCACAGCGTACATTCACACAATTTAATATTGTTTATGTTTAAATGTATATCACTGACACATTCCCGTGCACAGTGCATAACTTATCTAAACCCAGCTATCACCATGATGAAGCACTATTTAATAATATTATCAATCTTAATGCATAAGTTCGGTTGGTTCTATACGGTACAGACCTGTCGAAAGTTTAACAATACGCCCACAAATAAGTGCCAAATTGACAGCGCCCATTTCGGTTCCACGTTAGCTACATCTCGACAACCGCTCTCTATCTATCTCTCGGCACCTTTTCGGTCAATAGATATCTATATAGCAGCCTCTCGGCAGCCGAGCTTCTACTCTCTATCTATCTCTCGGCACCTTTTCGGTCAATAGATATCTATATAGCAGCCTCTCGGCAGCCGAGCTTCTACTCTCTATCTATCTCTCGGCACCTTTTCGGTCAATAGATATCTATATAGCAGCCTCTCGGCAGCCGAGCTTCTACTCTCTATCTATCTCTCGGCACCTTTTCGGTCAATAGATATCTATATATCAGCCTCTCGGCAGACGGGCTTCTACTCTCTTTTTGTCAGCCTACTGTTGAACTTGTGATAGCTCTGTACTGTACAGTATATCCGAACATTTTACAAGTTTTCAAACTTGATAAATTATAGTGATTTCTTGACATGAATCTATTCGAATATTTTACAAGTTTTCAAATTTCATTCTACTCCAACTTTTTACATTTGATACATTGTGAATTCGTTTCATGAGTCTCCCCAAAATTATATTGCATGGTTCTACCCCGATATTTGTGACGAATTGTAAATTCTTCACATTGTTTTACATGGATTTAAATTGGTGTATTGCTGAGTTATCAAAATTGATGAATTGGCATGGTTCTACCCCGATATTTGTGTAAATTCTTCACATTGTTTTACATGGATTTAAGTTGATGTAATGCTGAATCTTGACCTGTTATTTTAAGTACATGCCGTTTAAAATATTTGATGTAAACGTATAGCGTTTAGGTAACTTAAATTAGATTTTTTAAATAGTAGTAAAAGTAATGTTAAAATAAAAAAAATTGCGATTTTAGAAAATTAAAAAAATCGAGTAAGCAGTGGCGGAAGGCGACGTTTAATTTTAAAGTACGATGTTAAACGGTGACCAGAATTCTGTAAAAGAAGGTTTTTTTTTTTAAATTTGAGACAACCAATGATATTTCAACACAGTTCCTTATTTTGCGCCGTTTAAAGGTTCACCATTTTTTGACAAATTTCACGTTGCAAAATTGCACCATTTTTGCAAGTTAACAAATTTTAAATGAATCCCTTCGCCAGCCGCGTTTGCTTCCTATACTACTAGTGGTATTAATAATTACTTATTTGTTACTTGAATTGTGTCTAGTCTAAACATCTCATACAAAAAAATCTCCATCTGTCCTACAAAAGTCGAGAGTCTGTCCAGAGGTTTATGATAATTACATATAATGCCAGTTTTAATTTTACAGCACTAAACGGTCGTTTCGAAATACAATTCCTCATCAGTAGTGCTTGGACCAAAATAATGAAACCAAAATTATTTTGAAGATATTGAAAAGGTACCAAAAGACCAAAATATATTTTACCAAATTAAGCTAAGGAAATACTTTGCATGAGGGAGTATACCTTAGTTTTTGATAAATGACGTCACTTGTTTATATATCTTAAACACATTGTTTTTTGTTTGTTTTTTTTAATTATCATGGTCTATTTGTTTACTTGATGTGTACTGAGGAATATTGCAGATTTCACACTGGGTCGGATGTCTTTCATGGGAACACTATTGTGACTAATTATTATTATTATTATTATTATTATTATTATTATTATTATTATTATTTGATAAATAAGGCATAACGTGACTTACATAGCAACCGTGGAAAAATGAATTTAGCAACGTCTTTTTTGTTCTAAGATACATGTACTCTATAAAGTTTTCATTTATCTTTCGTTTTAAAATTACGTTTTGACCATATTACAACAAACGAATAAATATTATATTTTCACCCCACCACCTCATAATATTTACGCTCCTGAAAAAGGATAGAACAAGCGGGATCTTGCGTTTGATGATACCAAAATGGCGACACAATCTTACGTTGTCATCTCGCCAAATATTTGCAGTGGTATCCTTTTCTTGATATTATTGGTTAAACTTTGTGTATAAAGCCCCCAGAGTCCACCAAAATGATGCACTTTCATCATGCACGGGTTTAGTCTCGAGACCCCATCGGTTGTAATACCATTGGAACAGCTGAATGCCCCAACGGTACTTGAACCAAATCGCTTTGTTTTTTTTTTCGAAACAATGCTTATTTTACCATAGAGTGCACGAAACAACATTTCTATTTACCAGATGCGGTAAATATATTTCTGTCTCTTCTTTGCTTATAAAATAATTACAGAATTATGGTGTCAATCACACAACCTCCAGCAGTGCTTGGACCAAAACCGTGAAACTTATTTTTTTAAGATGTTGAAAAAATAATATACCTCACCAAATCTGAGATGACGTTTTGTCTCTTAACAATCCTAAATTTGGAGACTATGTGTCTTAGTGAGCTTGAAATAAAAGACACGATTGATTCCTCAAGTTCTGCTTCATATTTAGACATATACCCGATTTATGACGCTCACGAAAGGCTACATTTGAAACTTAATGGCAAACGTGATGACTTCAATTTTTCTATTGTCATATTTCCTTTTCTATGCAGCAATATACCTGCTTCTCCTGCTTTACCAATTAATACGCTGTGGTAGTGCTTGTTCCCAATACAGGGACTTTGTACAACGAAACAGGCTGCTTGCAAATAAATTGTTGACTCAGGGATATTGCAAGCCTAGGCTATCAAGGCCTTCAAAAAGTTTTATGGCCGTTATCACAGTATTGTTGATAAGTTTGATGTCTCTGTGTCCAGGATTGCCCGGGATATATTTGACGTCCCATAGTTCCACGTTCCTTTTACAAAATTTTGATTACACACGTGGCGGGTGACGCTAGCTAAACAGGAGGTGCTTACCCTTCCGGAGCACCTGGCCTCACTTCCCTGGTGGAAGTTCACGTGTCTGACCTAACTTGTCAATTCCAAAGTTTTTAATTTGCTTCTGGATTGTGATTCAGACATAAATTAGTATGCTTGTTTTTGATACACCATATTCTGTACAAGAGTTTGTTTAGCCTTTCTTTTAATATAACAGAAATATGACTAATAGTAACAGGAAAATACCATGTTTTCAAGCACTTTTTCGAGAAACTTCTAAAATAAATTAAATAGAAATCAAGGAATTATTGCCTCCTACATAATATCACTAAAACTTAAAAAAAACTATATTTAAACTAATACTGTGTGATTAGTGAGTTATTTTTAGCATTACTTACCATTTATAGACGAATTAAACGCTTAAATAAAGGGAGGGACAGCGCTTAAATAAAAACGCTTTTGATAATCCACATTCAAGCAGACTAAACGACCACTGCAAGGAAAATTATTAAAATTATATAAAAAAACATGAAATATTGTTGGTTGTAAGAAAATTAAAAATAGCACGTCAGTCGAATATTTCATCAAATACCATCGTGTATTACTGCAGTACAGGCCTGTCGAAAGTTTAACACTAAGCCTATGAATTGGTACCTATGCAGTTGCTCATCTCGGATCTTTGTTAGGTGCTGTACAGACCTGTCAAAAGTTTAAAACGAAGCCAACGAATTAGTACCGATTCAGTTGCTCATCTCGGACCTTTGTTAGCTACATTACAGACTTGTCAAATGTTTAAAATGAAGCCAACGAATTAGTACCGATTCAGTTGCTCATCTCGGACCTTTGTTAGCTACAGTACAGACTTGTCAAATGTTTAAAATGAAGCCAACGGATTAGTACCGATTCATTTGCTCATCTCTTTTCTTCGTTAGCTACTGTACAGACATGCTGAATGTTTAACACTAAGCAGACGAATTAGTCCCTCATTAGCTACAGCACAGACCTGTCGAAAGTTTAACACACAGGCAACGAATTAGTACCGATTCAGTTGCTCATCTCCGCCCTTTGTTAGCTACTATACAGATATGTCAAAAGTTAAACAATGAGCTAACAAAAAGGAGTCGAAGCTTAGTTGTCGAGTGACCGAAACATAGACAACTTGTGACCGATAAGGTGCCAAGAGATAGATGTCCACTTGCCGAAAAGCTGTAGAGATTCAGCTAACAAGGAGCCACATGTGAGGTGACACAAATTCGTCAGTTTAGTGTTTAACTTTCGACAGGCCTGTACTTTACATGGATTCAAATCTATCTCTCGGTAGCTAGCTATTCATATCATTGTTACTTGGCAGCCGAGTAAGTGCGTTAAGTACCACATAATATGGTATCTTAAACAAAAAAAATTTAGTGACTGGAAATATTAGGAAATTTTTCAAAACAGTAATTGCAGGTGTCTAGTTAGTAAGTTAGTCCTCTTCATGCTGGGAGCACATTAACCCTTGACCGAGGACTTCCATCTCTGCCTGTCTACTGACATATTCTGCATTGTGCATCTTTGTTCTTTCATCTCCTTTTCAACTGATCCTCTTTAAGTCTCCTTCGGTTGTCCTCTGCTTCTTTTACTAGGTGGTATCCATCTAATTGCAACTTTTTGTATATCTGATGTTCCCATCCTTAAAAAAGTGTCTACTAAATATTAAATGTACCATTTTTCTATCGTAACCCAACAAGTATTGATCTCCATCTACCACTCTAGCGGTAAAATGTCTGAACATTTAATCAAATTATCAACAAAGTATGTTATGTAAAACGTAGGCCTTGCACTATGTCCATACGAAGCCGACAAGCTAATGCACCTTCTTAGATACACAAAATTTTGAAGTAAATATTTGCGGAAAATGAAACTGGTTAAACTACTCAATCCACCATACTTGTCACATTTGTTACAAATGGTTTTATAGAGATTGTTTTCTGCTTACCGGTTTCATATACGATATGCGTTTGTTAAGGCCATGTCCCAGTGTCAAAAGGGTTGTCCTAAAAGAAGTAATTTAAAGTGTATAATTTGCGAGTGAAGAAAACAATGAAAACTGGTGTATAATTGTGAAAAGAGTATTATAAATGTAATATAAGTAAAATTGTTGAAAAATCTACTTACATTTTTATCGCATCTGCATGAAGTGAAAAAGAGCTATTACCATACCCCGGCGTCATTCCAGGGTCTTATGTAAAGTGAGACAGCCACTACATAAAGATTGATGCTTTCTTACAAATATTTTAGACAAATGTAACAATAAAAGGATTAAATTTGTATTTGAAAAACGCGAATGTTTGTAAAACTGCCTGACTTATCTAGTTACGTATGCTGCCTTCAGGTTGTCGTAGATACTTATATAGCAAAAACACTTTACTCATAACTATACTAGTATTTTCTTTTTTGTAAACGTGACAACAACCCTTCATTGATGAAATATCAATAATCTAAAACTATATATAGATATAATAGTGATATCAAGCTTCAGATGATAAGTTTAGATTGTATTAACAAACTGAAAGAAAGAAAACCTTCGAGCTAAGCAGCAGAAAATCTTTATTCGGAGTAAACCTACAACATAAAACGTCATGTAACAGGTAATATTATCCGCAATATATTAAATGTATGACACAACAAAGGAATTTATTAATCTTTAAATTACTGGGTAAAATGATAATGATAAATGTACATCTTACACGTGTATGTTCTATATTGAGTTAAAATATAGCGTCATGTGCTATTTTTGAATGAATGTTTTTTAAACAAAAATACAACTGTTTAAAATCAAACAAATACCAGTCCATAGTCAAATAACAATCCCAAAAAGCAAAGTAAAAACTGGGAAATTAAGTTAAATATGTGAATTCAATTTCTTTAGGGAATTCGGGAATCGAGGCGGGGTGCTATGGAAGGGTAAGCACATCCTATTTAGCTAGCTACATCCGCCATGTGTGTAATCAAAATTGAGAATAAAAAAAGAACTTGGGACTATAAAACGTCAAATATATCCAGACTATAAAACGTCAAATATATCCAGGATAATAGTATGCATAAAGAGATATCATACTTAAGAACAATATTGTGATGGTGGTCATAAATTTTTTGAGGACCTTGATAAGCCTAGGCTCGTGATATCCCTGATTGAAGAACGCTTTTTTGAGGAGTGTTCTTCGTTATATATATTGATTGTTTATTGTGAAAACAATATATCATAAGCAGGAGAAGCATGTATATTGTTCCATAGAAAAGGAAAGTTGACGACAGAATTATTGAAGTCATCACGCTTGTCATATAGCTTCAAATATTTATCCTTTTCGCCATATTTGAGGTATAAGTAAACTTAGAAGCAGAAGTAGAAGAATCAGTCGTATATGTTAAGCTATGTTAAGCTTACTAGGAAAGATGACAAAAATATCCAAAATATGGATTATTAAGAGAAAGAACGTCATTTATGTAAGGTGAATGATTTTGTAGCAGCCTTGTTCGATTATAATAATATTGTGCATAAATCTTCATACGGATAAAGATTCGCTCCGGTCGACTGCAAGTAAGAAAAGACTTTTGGTGTTTGACTCGCCGCCCTTTCAATCGAATGAACATTTGCGATTCTGACCTGTGGCATCGCAGACGAGTGTACTATCATCCTGAATGGCGTTATACGTGTAAACTAATATATAGCAGATAATAATACTATAACTAACACAAACTTACGCACCACATGAACTTGATATCAATAACAATTATTCAACGTTAAAAAACATTCAAACAATCAACAAACCAAATGATAAAAACACTACAAGTACTGAAATACAAAGGCAAAAAGTCAGAATATATACATTGTTATTATACCTCACATATATTAAAACACTTTTCATTGGATGTTTTGCAATCACATGACATGTAATAAATGACATATTTCCCACAGAATCATTGTCAGCGTGTGATAACCTCTCACAGCCATGTGATAATACTATTATAACCCGGTACGAGGGAAATAACTCGTACAACAGGACCGTGTTGTCATTTTTGTAAACAATAACAATGGCGGCGAGTCGTTTTTGTAGTTCGTTGGAAGCGGACGTGGAGTTAATTATGCATGACAAAGAGGCGGAAAACACAAGGGTCACCCAAGCTTCAGTGAAAATACTAAAAATGTATTTGATGGAAACAGAAAGAGAGGTACAACTAGATTCTGCGGAATCTAAAATATGCAGATGAATGCCAGTAAAGGATGGTTGAAAGTGTAAACTGGCAGCATTTAATTCAATTTAAAATTTATTATTTTTGTGTCATTTTACATAGTAAGCTTTGTTTCGGTATCATAAAAAATTAATTGCCCTCTAGGTATGTGGGCATTTAGAATTGTCACCCTTCAGAAGGTTTTCACCCTCGGGCGATGCCCTCGGGTGAAAACCCTTCTGCCGGGTGACAATTCTGGATGTCCACATACCTAGAGGGCAATTATTGTATAATGTCACCGATGAATAAAATTGTCGTTTTCCTTAGACGAGCATTGGTGTGTAATGATAACGAGAATTTAAGATAAGTAACCCATGGGTTCTAAGAATCAGACTTGGATAATAAATTGTACGTATTTTAGCTATTCATTACTATTACAACTTCTATTACAAAGTGGGCTTGACCCAAAACTAAAAGTAGTTAAACTCCATCCCTGTGATAAGATAGCAGCCATTGACATTGTAGAGGGTCGAGTACAAATTATAACAGTGTCTCTGTATCCTGGCTTGCCCTGAATGTGTTTGACGTCCCATGGTTCCATGTTTTTTCACTCAATTTTGATTACACACGTGGCGAGTGTACCTAGCTTAACAGCTTACCCTTCAGGAGCACCCTATCTCGCTTCGATTGTGAAAGTTCATGTGTTTAACCTAATATAATTACAAACTTCACGTTGTTACACAATTTAGAGCATTTTCATTGGTTGTCGTCTTGCAAAAACACGGTGTTATTTTCCAATAACAACGTTTTCTACCGGAACTACTTTGGGTCTGTTTCGGGGATTACCCATCTCTGAACAGCCATTTTAAGATTGTAAACAAACGGGGAGGTCGTGAACGATTTAACACAGAAACATTAAAATGCTTCGATTTTTTTATAAATTCGAATTTTGAAAAATTAATTCAAACATGTTCTGATTATTTTCACCGATATTTTTAATAATTTACATTTAAGATTGTATATTTATGAAATATTTTTCAAAATCGACGTTTTATCGTCACCGATCATTTTACTTGTCTATAAGCTACTAAGTATATAATTATATGACACGCACCATGGTATTCTCGGATGCCAACCCTCAGTGCGGGTGTTGTTTTGTTTGAAATTCATCACATACGCATCCTTTTGACATTGTATAAGCCGGGGATCAGGAATGCCAGTGTGCAGATAAGTCAGATGGTTGATTCTGAACTGGATCTTGATGATGATAATGACAGTGGTAGGTAGGCCTGTCAATAATAATTTAATAAAATTGATAACATACTATATTCCAGTCTAATGCTCACCCTTACCGCTTGTTTACCTTCTCAAAATGTCCCTGATCAGCCCATACAGCTACCAACGGTGACAGAATCCCTCATCTCGCACCCATTCCATAGGTGGTAAAACATTGATTCATCCAAGAAAACATTAATTCCATGTCAATAGTTGGTTTCAGGGTTTGTTTAACACACTGTTCATTCAACCAATACAGTTTTTCTCATGTTATGGGTAAAATCAAAATGTAAACACGCCTGTCCTACAAACGTTTGGCCGTCACGTATGACGTTGTACAAAGTGTTGTTTGTTTTCATGATTGCGAGACATAATATAATCCCTTTTTGTCAATGAATTTAAATGTAACATAATTTATATGTTGACTGAAAAAAATTAGGAAACAAATAAATAGATATAAATTCAAAAATATTTCAGCTTTTTTATCGGATATTTTATTGTTTCACACAGATGTCATTTATTGTATTAATACGCAGTTCAACCTTGTAACGTCGATTTTCTGAAAATCAGCTGCTCAGTTCGGAAATGTAGGTCAGCTTAAAATTTAAATTTCAAGGTTGGTTTGTAATTATAAGAATTGAATTGCACTTTTTACGTTGTTATCGGGGTGTAACAACGTGAAAATTATCACAAATTATGCGTAAAACCGCTGCGCTACGCTACGCGGTTTTACACAATTTGTGATAATTTTCACGTTGTTACACCCCGATAACAACGTAAAAAGTGCAATTCAATTCTTAAATGTCCGTTTGAAAGTTTTTTCTTTGCTTTTGGATTGTGATTCGGACATGAATTGGCATGATTGTATTTTATTAATTAAATTACACACGTGGCCGGTGAAACTAGCTAAATAGGTGGCGCGTACCCTTTCTTTGAATTGAAATTTGTATCAAGCTTCTTCGACTCTTCGTATTTTTTTGCAATCGTAATTATCGTCGATGGATAATAATTGACATCATCTTTCATAATGACATTTAACATGAGATATACAGTGTTTAAACAACCCAAAACTTCTATCCGGAATACAGGTACTAATTTATAAAATTCCACCTGCCAGGTAACATTACGCAGATAATCTTACAATGAATGACAGAACAAATAACATAACTGTCAGTTTCAAGTGGTGTTCTACAAATTACGGGGTAGAATGACGCAAATTATGTAATGTCACTCAGAAGGATGCATTATAGATTGGATTCTCTAGATTTTAGAGATATCTTTGTATGTAACTATGATATATAGCGTAATAAATGATTATTGTGTATACTAAATACTTCCAAGGACAACTTAATAAGAGAATGATGCTTCAAGAACATTGAATGTTATCAATATGCAATGATATAAGGAAGACGGAAACTAGTACAAGATAAAAATGGCTTATATACTACGAAATGTAGACGAAAATAAATATATATATGTGCAGATAACAAGACTGGAAAACAGCAAAATATTATATCGCTGAGCTTATACATTATGGGCCCAGCCAAAAAGTGTGGATACCCTTTACAACTTTTAAAGGGAGATGACTACATGTATATCTTTAGAAATGGTTGTGCGTAGTTGATTTTCAGAATTAGTAGATTGCCCAATATAATTAAATATTAACATCATTGACAAGACGTTAAAATTTCAATGTTGACTAAGTAATGTCTAGTTATAAGCTGCATTTAAAGGGCCCTCAAAACTGTTGCATTGGACCTAAACATGTCTGAGACCAAGATATTTTCTTGTATTACTATTTCTATTTGTCGCTTTCACTATGGTCAAGGCTAGATGGTGTCTAGTTCCTTCTTATAAGAATGATGTTTATTGAAGATTTCGTAGTGACCGATTAGATAAGCCATTTCAATCCAGCTGGAGATGGTAAACTGATTCGTTTACTTTATAACTATCTGTCTGATTTATGAATAATTTTTTAAAACAATTTTTTCTTCATTATTTATAATGACATTGCCCAATCAAACGCCTTTCACAGAAATAGAATAATATCTAGGTTCAGATTTGGATATATTTGACGTCCCATAGTTCCATATTCCGTTCACTCAATTTTTATTAGGCGCGTGGCGGGTGTAATTAGCTAAACAGGAGGTGTATAACCTTCAGGAGCAATCGGTCTCACTTTCCTAGTGGAGATTCACGTGTTTAACCTAATTTGTCAGTTTCAATGTTTTTACTTTCTTTTGGATTGTGATCGGACATGGGTTAGTATGTTTGTTTTTGAGACAGTTGGCTATCGTACCGAAAAACATTACCCTGCGATGGGCACTGTGGCTAGTATCATCGGCATGACAAAGACCGATGTCTACAATTCAAATACAAACATACCAATGCCTGTGCATATCGCAATCCCAAAGCAAATATAAAAATATTCCAAGATGGCAAATTAAGTTAAACACGTAAACTTAAATCAAAAAGAGAAACCAGTTGCTCCGGAAGTGTAAGAGCCTCTTGTTAAAATAGATACATCCGTTACGCATTTTATCAAAATTGGGATTGAAAGACAGATGGAGCTATAGGACATCGATATATCAAGGGTAATTTAGGAGTTAGAGCCATCATACTTCTAAAAATAATGTGTTGATCAGTGAAAGTTTGGTTATTCATAACCTGTTTTAATTTTGCCGTTTTGGAATTTATCTTGGTAATCAAGGTGAATGGTAGAGAATTAAACCTAAATGTCATCTAGAAATATTAAATACTTAATAGGATATAGATGAACTTTTATTTTATCCTGGTTTAGAAACATTAAACATATACTGAATACTAATAATTTTGCTGAATATGCTATTTATAGTAAACAATATAAAATGCAATAAGACCTTTCTGAAAATAATCATGAGCCAGAAATATCTATTGCACAAAATTATTAAAAAACTAAAAATAAATATTGCTACTTATTGAAACAACGACTTTAATATAGATACTCTCAATACGTTTAATATACCAGAACTGCAGCTAAACATACAAACCGTTTAAAAAACTAGAGTCTTTCATATCGTCAGTCACAATGCAATCTTCAGTAACTTATGTGTATTCAATGTAAGCGGCTAGATGCTATACAACCAGTTGAACTGAATTGGCGAAAATAAAGACTCTTTCATATCGTCAGTCACAATGCAATCTTCAGTAACCTATGTGTATTCAATGTAAGCGGCTAGATGCTATACAACCAGTTGAACTGAATTGGCGAAAATAATACAGTTGTAAATATATCAAAACTAAATGTTATATGAATATAATAATAAGAATATCACGCAACAGGCTTTCCTTAAAATCAAATAGGCCTTTTGTTTTGTTGCATGTTTATATTGTATCTATAATTTATGTTGCATTTTGGTATAAAAAAAGAAACAACACAAGACAAAAGAACACAATATATAGCTATTAACAAAAGATATTGACGTCTCAGTGACATATCGGGTTATCAATGTGTATTGTTTTTTGTTTGCGGTTACTGACTTGGCTTGAAACACCTACACACTTTAAAATATATTATCTTTTATAGAATAATGGCTCTTGACATTGAAGCTAAATAACATATACGCGACACAACCATTGCGTTAGCTCAGTTGTTAGAGTGTTCGCTCAGTAAGTTGGTCATGGGTTTATACCCGACCGGGTCTGACCCAAGGCTTGATAACGGGTAGTGACTGTTCCTTTGCCAAGCACTTGTCATTACGAAATGAAAGTCGCGGTTCTTTCGGATAGGAACTCAAAATAAACGCGGTTTCGTGTCACGACAAGCGTGGCACGAACAAGAAACCTGCTGTTTAATGCCATCAGCGTAACGCACAGGCAAAATTTCTGCACCTTCACCTATACCTGGCGATGTCTCAATATATGTGAAATTTTCATGACTGGGACGTTAAACACCGTAACTCAACTCAACATATACCTGACAATAGTGGAAATTGTGACATAACCACAAACAAAGACACAAGAACAACATTTACCGAGACTACTGATGATAATACCTTCGTATAGACAAACACTAGTCACCTGTCAGCTTGACCTTTTATTACGAAAATTCATACAAGAGATAAACTCAATACATGGATATTGTTAGGAATCGCAGTTGATTAATATTCCAATTCCCCATATGTAGACGAAATATTCACCAATCCATAATTGTACTGACCCATAATAATATTTAAATCAAAGGTCAAGCGGACAGTTCAGTGTTGTTTGCTTCTACTGAAAATAATAGTATTTGGTATATCATAGTTCAGAATACAATAATATTAGTGCCGAATAAACTATAAACATAAGCAAAAATTGTTTGTTTAGGTATTTTCTATAAATTTCAAAGATGTTTCCATACATGGAGACATTAATTCTTTCGAAACGAGAAATAATGTTCAGCTAGAGATCACACATTATTGAAACAAGAAGATGGCATTGTTCTTTTATTAAATATTGTTATGGTTCTCCTCTTACATCAAAAACAAAAATACCAGTCCATGTGCAAATCACAATCCTAAAAGCAAAAAAAACTGGCAAATTAAATTGAATACGTTAATTTCCACCATGGACATGAAGACAGGTGCTCCGGAAGAGAATAAACTTTATCTGTAAAACACGTTTCAGAAACGTTTTAAGAGTCTTGACTATCTATTCTTTGTGACGGGATCCTCATAATAAACCTTTTTGATTGTCAAGATAGCAATCAACACACACACACACACACCACACACACACACACACACACACACAGCCCGAGTTCTCCCTTTGGAAATAAAGACATGCAAAACTATGCAATGCAATAAAGTTAAGATCAAGTGTACTTTTAAAAAATCTATATTAAATATGTGTAAAATATCATGATTATCTTTATCTTATTTTAATATGATATTATCTGTTTGTATTTGTTAAGGAATTTAAAATAATGCATGTATATGGATATTATAAAATGATATAAAGAAGAATAAATCACAATAATCATGACACCCGGAACACGTCGGAATTTATTGACAGAGATAGCGTACTCTAAAGTAAGGTTTTGATATTTATTGAGACATCTGTATTTTAAATATTTGAAACACTTGGATATGCTACATAGGAATCCATATACATGTTGTAAAACAATTACAGGGATAATCTGTTGTTGTTTCTACTGACATAAAAATTATTTTGAAAAAGTTTATGGATTTATTTGCTTGAACATATTATATCTGTTAATTTACAGAATTGGACAACCGTTTCGGAATACATTTCCTCATCAGTAGTGGATGGACTAAAATTGAGAATGAAAAAAAGATAAAATATAAAAAATTCAAGGGGTCGAAAAATATCCAAAGGACCAAAATATAATAAACCAAATTTAGAAATACTTTACATGGGGGAGTATATCTTAGTTTTTGGTGTTTTTCAGACTTTAACTAGCAGCACAAACATACTAATCCATGTCCGAATCACAATCCAGAAGCAAAGTAAAAACTTTGGAACTGACAAGTTAGGTTTGACATGTGAACTTCCACCAGGGAAGTGAGACCGGGTGCTCCGGAAACAATAAAATGCAACTCATCTTGAGAGCTAAGTTAACAACAAATACCTAAGATACATATAGCGTCAAAGACCGTACTTATCGTAACATCTATATATCTATAAGTGTATCTGTAGTTTTTCCCCTAATAAAAACGTGTTTAAAAAGGTTTATTCATGTATCGGTTAAGAGCAAAACTGCAACACAACGCCAAATTTATTGATTAGATTACTTGTCATTTAAACACCATATCAAATAATATTCTTACGGACTTTATCTTCGTGATCCACATGTACATCGTGAATATCGCACAAGTACAATGATTGTCAATAGGCGATGGGTACATATTGTTACACATAGTTACAAGTGTAAATTTCATATGTTCAATTTTCAGATCGATTTTTTTTAAGTTTTCAAAATTTAACATTTTTATTCTCAAAAGACCACTCTTTTAAAATTTATTATAAAATATTTTAAAAATAGTAACGTAAAAGTCGGTTCTTTGAGAAGAACAAAAAGAAGACCGGAAAAAACCCTCAATTTTTATTGTTGAAATGTGGGAGTACATAAATAAAGATTGACTTGCAAGGACAAAGTCCACAAAAAAAGACCTTTTTATGAGCCAGAATTTATAAATTCGACTATCATACTAATGAATAAGATTTTCTTTTAAGTATCATTATATTAACACGTTTATTTTTTACAAATCACAACGACCCATAAAACCTCATCAACCCGCCATACCTCCTTCCGGGTCTATGAAACTCAATAATTAAAAAGCTAAAAACTTACTGTAGGGATTGAGTAAATGGATTTTCCAGCTAATTGTTCAAACAATCTTGACTAGAATTTATTGCATCTGTCTTTATGATTAAACATAAAGTAGTGCTAACATCACGACCTAATAAATCAAACTCCTAATTAGCTGACGGTAAATCCCCATTTGGTTTGTTTCTTGGCACTACTGACACACTGAGGCGGACAAAAACATTTTATTTAACCTTTATACTATGATATGATATAGAACAGAGAATAGATATTGATATCTAAAAAAATCAAATACACGTGCACCTGACAATACAGACAATAAAGAATATATATTATTATGGATAACAGATACATGCCGGTTGCTAGTAAATTTATCTAAAATTTTAAAACATGTGTATTCAAGGAAAATTAGTTGGAAAAAGTGGAATGGTTAGGGTTGTTCACAATTATTACATAACCAGAAAACAGGATGTTTTTTGCCTAATAAACCAATGTCCGTCTATCAGAGAACTGTATAATTTTGTTCATTCTAATTTGTTTGTTATACTTTGGACCTTTGGTAATCTTTTCAATATCTTGAAAACAATTTTCGTTTTATAATTGTGGTTTAAGCACTACTGATGAGGAATTGTATTCCGAAACAGTCATCTAGTGTCGTAAAATTAAAACTGGTATCATATGTAATTTGACCTTATTGTCCTATTATTTTGTTGTTTGGCGTTCCAGTTTGCATTGACTATTGACAAGTCCATATTATTTAACTAAAAGTGACCTTTCTTATATTTTTTTATAAAGCCGAATCAGCAGTATTAAAATTATTCGCGGATAAGAGAAACTTATACAATTAGAATTTTTCTCAAGCGTTTGTGACGTAAATAGATAAAACATTAGAAGCATTTTACAAAATTGACACCGAGTATTCATATATTACATGCAATCATAAATTAAGTATATGAAAGGTACGTAAATATTCTTTAAAAACAATAAGCCAATCAAAAGTAAAGAATTTAAACTATTTAAAAAATTTCAATAAGACCCTGGCTTATGAATGGAATCTTTTATATTATATTTAAGGTTTATTATTTATATTTGTTTAAATAATATTCTTATGTAAAAGTTATATCCGCTTAGCAACAAACGTTGGATTTGGAATGTGCAACTTTTGTTTGTTTAATATTTGATTTAAGATATATCATAAAAAGAAGAAAGCTTAAACATTTTGCCATTGAAATATTTCACGTTTACATTATTTTATTCAAATAATGGTTTCATAAAATTGGACATATTTACGCCTTACAATTACAATGAATTGGCCATAGTATTGTTGAATAACTTAATACGATAATCTAGATCGAAAAAATAACACAATAAAAATTATTTGGAAAATCGCTTACGAAATAATAAAAATCTAACGATTTAAGACTATAAAATTTAATTCATCGTAAAAGAAAAGCTATTTTGAAAAAAAAATAAAAGATATAAAATAGAATGAGAAAACAAATAAGAGCAGTTGTGATTTGTGATGAATTTGCTTGTTTTTTATTGTAATAGATTTGTTTTGTATAAAACACAATTGGCACCAAAAGAAACATTAGAGAATGTCAGAAATATACTATTGTCTAAATTTGATGTTTGTTAAAATATAAATTCCTTAAAATCTTGGTATAGTTCATGCAAAATATTTTCTGAGCTTTTCTTGAGACTAAAATTATGAAAGCAAGAAATGCCCAAAGGACAAAACTCAATTTTACCAAATTTAACCGAGGAAATACTTTGCATGAAGAAACAACATTTTTTTCAAATTTTAACTAGCAGCAAATTTAGACAGTAGTATCTTTCTGACAATAATACACAATTATTGCCTACTGAGTTTGTGATATCCTCGGGGCACCAGTCACCAGCAGAGATACCGGAATTTTGTTATCAACAACGTTTTCAAGAACAAGAAACAAGAAAATAACACAACACTAAAACGTAACAGTCATATTCAATGATTTTTCATATGGGTATATGTTTGTTTAAAGTAATATATATTCACAGGGTCCTTGCAACTTAACGTACATATTATACCAGTTTTAATTTCACAGCACTAAATTGCCGTTTCAAAAATACAATTCCTCAACAGTAGTGCTTGGACAAAAATTATGAAATGAAAATTTATTTTTCAAGATGTTGATAAGATACCCAAAAGGACCAAAATAATTTTTGCGACAATCTGCATCAATGTTTTCTACGAATAAAACCAATCAGCAAACAATAGTGTGGAGATTATGATCATTGGTTTGTTCAAAATTTACATTGTCTAACACAATAATTATGATTTATATGACAAAAACATTTCAAAGCCGAATGCATGTAAATTTTAACAACATGTCAATGTATCTCCTGTCTGTCCATACTCTGGAATTTAATAAGAAATGGAAAAAAATCTAGTACTGTAAATGTATTTAATTTGGCGCTTATTTATTTTCGAGGTAAATGAAATTTAGATAATCCGCGTTTTATTTTTTCGTTTTTAAAATATGCACTATACCACAAAAAGCATACTGTAATTGTCATTCGGTATAAATTATCGCACAAAACATGCGATCGTGGAATAAGCGAAAATTAGTACACCGCGAAAATAAATACGTTTACAACATTTTCTGGCGTTTGTTCTCTTATTTCGTTGTGAAGTGTGCTTAGTTGTGTTGGTTTTGACCAAACAGAGAATGTCTACATTGCAAACTCAGGTATTATTTGTATTGTAAAACAAAAAAGAAAAACATTCCGAAATCTTAAATATTTCCAGGAACGTGATATTTCTTCTACTAAAACAGTATTACAACAAAGAGCTAAATAAGGAAATAATTGTTTCTTCTTAGCATTCGTGATAATACTTATAATACAATGTAATAAATATGCCTACCCGTTTCCACGATGAAAGGTTTTTATTATTAATTTTGGTTTCATATATTCATCGTGGCTTTATATAAATACTATCATATCGGCTTTATCTTATTCGACAAATCCACAAGTGTAGTCTCTTTTCTTTAGTACAAATTCATTCACAATTGGTAATTACATATTATACCAGTTTTAATTTTACAGCACTAGACGGCCATTTCAGAATACAATTCCTCATCAGTAGTGCTTGGACCAAAATCATGAAACCGATGTTGAAAAGCTACCAAAGAACCAAAATATATTTTACCAAATTAAGCTAAGGAAATACTGCATGAGGGAGTATACCTTAGTTTTTGAGAAATTTCAAATTTTAACTTGCCGGAAATTTAGACAATTATAGTTATTTCTGACAATAATACGAAATTATTGCCAACTGAGTTTGTGATATCCTCGGGGCACCAGCCACCAGCAGAGATATCGGCTCAGGGGTTTAAATTACATATTATACCAGTTTTAATTTTACAGCACTAGACACGGCCGTTTCGTCATCAGTAGTGCTTGGACCAAATTATGAAACCAAAACTATTTTGAAGATGTCGAAAAGCTACCCAAAGGGTAAATGATATCAACCTAAATTATGAACTTGGCAGAAACTGTATTGAAAAAAAAACTATTAATATAAAAGTACATACTAGGCAATACCAAATTACAATCCCTGAAGAAAAGTAAAAACTTTGAAAATTGGAAATTAGTTAAACAGGTAACTCGTAATCAAACATAAAAATAAAAGAAACTATGAGACGTCAAATATATTTTTTTTCAACCCCTTTAAAAAATTAGTTTCACAATTTTGGTCCAAGCATTACTGATGAGGAATTGTATTCCGAAAAGGTAGTAAAATTACTGGTATAATATGTTATATATTCACGATCATGTTAGATACAGAGGAATAATAATAATAATAATAATAATAATAATAATAACTTTCAAAAGAGTAATATGCTTATTATAAGCTATTGTTAATTGAATAGAATTTCAAACATTAGAGGTTAAAACGTTAAAATGAAGATATTTTAGAACATTCCAATCCTATTTTTGTTTTGCGACCTTCCTACAAACGACAAGTAACACAGATACATAAGATATATTTATCAATAAATTTTCTGGTTTACTTTGTCAGTTAACAAATTATTACTAAATTATCCTAGCCAAATTTAAATCTCTCACAACATCCTAAGAAATACAGAAATCCGCCTGGATATACCTTCGGGATATAATCAGCCGGTCCCAAGCCCGGACAAAGGAGGAGGGTTGGGCACAGGGTTAACACCCCTATCCCGTAAAAAAATCCTGTTACAGAAACCGCAACTTCATCAACAGATAGCGACATCTCAAGCGAGCTGAAGAAAGCCCCCGGAAAGCCAGTGCGCCAACAATTCTTCTTACAACTAAGTCGCCTAAACAAACTTGGCGCAGGAGTATAGACACAGAGGCACAAAAAGCTGGAAAGACCTGGCTGAACTGGCCCAGAACCATGTCAGATTGAGAGGTGTTGTTGCGGCCCTTTGTTCCTAGGGAATCAAGAGGAATTAGTCAAGTAAGTCAAGTAAGAAATACAATAGCAAATAGCAGCAGATTTGTAAGTAATATTGTACTTACCAAAAAACGTTGAATTGGTTAAATAATATAAACATACCGTCTTTGGTTCTGGGTGTTATAGTGTATTATCCAATGAGGGGAAAAATTAACACCCGAGACGAAGTCGTTTTTTATCTGAGTGGGATAATCCTATAACACCAGAACCAAAGGTGACATGTTTTTTATTATATTTCATGTCTTTTCAGTTATATCCTGTCTTTCTCGATGATTAGGATTTTTTTTACACTTTTGATGCCGTCGTCATAATTACAGACGAACACCATCGTTTGACAGTTGTTTGTTTACAAAATTAATGTTGTCTGTTGTAGGTTTCCGGAAATACTAAATGTCGAAATGGAAAAGAACGGAACTTGTTAAACTACGGGCGCACGCGAGGGCGTAATTTTTTCATTAACACCCGTTGTCGTTGAAGAAAATCTCTTGAAGTTTTGTAGAGAACACAATTTGCATTAACGTGAAAACTTACCAGAATTTGCTATAGAAAAGGGGAATAACTCTGTACTTATAATTTGTTCACACGAATATTGAGAAAAGTATTAACTGCTACTATATGAAGACCAGTCTAGAAATCAGAAAATGAATTGCAAGCCTAGGCTTATCAAGGCCCTCAAAAGGTTTTATGGCCGTCATCACAGTATTGTTGATAAGTTTATGTCGCTGTGTCCAGGATTGCCCTGGATATATTTGACGTCTAATAGTTCCATGTTCCTTTCACACAATTTTGATTACACACGTGGCGGGTGTAGCTAGCTAAACAGGAGGTGCTTACCCTTCCGGAGCACCCGGCCTCACTTCCCTGGTGGAAGTTCACGCGTCTTACCCAACTTGTCAGTTCCAAAGGTTTTGCTTTGCTTCTGGATTGTGATTCGGACATGGATTAGTATGTCTGTTTTTGATTAAGACAAGTATAAATACAGTATGTAGATCGATTGTAAAATATTTTGTTGAATGACTTTATACAAAACGGAATAAAGAAAATGGAGAAAATATGAGACAAAAGATATATTTAGATATACACAATATGATAAAATGATTGTATCTCAGGCTAAAAACACTTATAGAGCATGTCTCTGGGTTTTCTGTCATGAATACATCATTGCTAGACATATTTGATTGTAACAGACTACTAATAAAATGCAACCAAACTAAAATTGGCTGATCATTTAACTACAAATAATCCCAGAGATATTAAGTGTATGTATCAAAACAATTATTATTGAAAAATTTAAGTGTTTTGCTTTACATTTTGTTCAAATAAGAAAACGTATGATAATTGGAATAAAACTAAACTGTTAAATAAGAGTTATACCCACCGTTTTTTCCCAGATTACAAATTTATAATTCAATTTTCTTTTGTTTCAAGCATTTTGATTGGTCATAATTTACTGTTACGTTGGCATGAATGGATTGGCTTTCAGTGACGTCATTTTATTATAGATGATGCACAGAAGCATTAGCGATGCTATTTTATTTACTTGCTACGGCTATTGTTATTTAAATTGTTGATTTGTTGTTGAAAAACATTCTATAAATTGAATTATAAGAAACGAAATTTAACTTTTCTTTTTGATATGGAAGTATGAAAGAATTTGACATTGCACACGTAACATAATTCGCTATGCGAATTATTTAGTGTGCAAATTGTCCAATTCTTTCATACTTCCATAAGAAAATAAAAACTTAACTTCATTCCTATATTGAATTTTCACTATAAATTCTATAAATTTTTATGATATATAAAAGCATATTACTAGCAAAACATATTCTGTTGAAATTGGTTTAAGGCCAAACTGTAGATTGACAGGACTTGCGTGAATTGCTAGACTTACCATGAGTCTATCTATACGTAGTATTTTTGACTCACTACATTTCAAAAAGATAAATTAAAATGTATAAAAAAAGTACATTAAAATTTAAAAAATCATTTGAAAAATGCGTAAAATATGAAATACATGTATATGAAATTTTAGCAATGGTAAAAGTATATTCAAATGATAAAATACATAAACTTATTTTTTTAATTAGCCAGGGCTTAATATGTTCGTTTATTATTATTTAAAAATGATAAAATAACCATTTACAAAAAAAAAAAAATAATTGCAGTCATCAGATAAAATATGTTTATCTATAATAAAACAGTCAATAACAGCATTTCACATTTCCACTAAAGAACTAACTATACCATGGTGTAATTTTGTGACATTGTATTTATCTGATATAAGATGACATACTGGAAAGGTCAATTTCATAGAAACTTTTGCATTTCTTTGAATGAAAAATAGAAATAGGTTTTTGTACCAAGAGACAAAGGATTCGATTGATATTTTTGGTACGTTTTGCTACGCATCCTGTTCAGAATGCGATTTGTCTTTCATTTTACTTTTTTATTTTATGGACATTTTTGAATGTGTTCCAGGTGTATAAATCTCATAAATATATTGGCAAATAAATATTGTGTATGATTTATAAAGTAAATCAAACAATTATAGCTGGGTCCAATTATATGTTTATCACGAATTGTATTGAAAGAAACAATGTTCGTGATTATCAAAAGATATTTTCATAACATAAAATTATAGTTTTTTCAACTACCATTTCGTTTTGATTTCATGGTTTGAATAATTTGTGACATGAAGTATTTTTGAGCAAACTATAAGCATACAGTATGAGAGTTTGATTTATGGATTTTTAGCTCACCTGAGCCAAAAGGCTCAGTTGAGCTATTGCAATCTTTCACCGTCCGTCGTGCGTCGTCCGTCGTGTGTAAACTTTACATTTTAATCTTCTCCTCCAAAACTACTGAGCCAAATTTGATGAAACTTGATAATTATCATGTCTGGGTAACAGGCTTTTAAAATTGTGTTCGGGGTTTGACCACGCCTAACAATATGGCTGCTGTTACTATAAATAGCCAAAAGACAAAAAAATCTTCTTCTCTGAAACCAAAACATGCGGACAAAATTTGATTAGATATTTGGATTCAGGATGCCTAGGTTGATTAAAATTGTGTTTTTTATGAAAATTGGATGAAAAATAGGTTACGCGTTTTTTGCGTAAAATTATATAATGTTATAACTTCATAACGGCTGAAGATATTTGTATAGAGTTTTCACTGTTGATCTTGTCTTGCGATTTGCTTTCAATTGGTGTCAAGGTCAAAGGTCAATGTCATGCCCCAGTTTTTGACCTTTGATAAAAATGCTATTTTTTAAACATTTCTGGTGATAATGGCATAGGATTTTCAGTTAGTTGTAGGTATTTGCATGGCCATCATTTTGATACATAGATCAAGGTCATGAGTTCAAAGGTCAAGGTCACAGATTTACAAATATACCAAAGTAGTTAATTATCTGCAAAACTATGAACTTTTTGTATAGGCATGTATATTAGAATATTGTAGGTAATGTCACAATTGTCATTTTGATATATGAATGAAGGTCATGGGTTTGAAGGTCAAGGTCACAGATGTGTAAATATACCAAAGTAGTTAATTATCTTGAAAACTATTAACGTTTTGAATAGGCATGTATATTAGAATATTGTAGGTAATGGCACAATGGTCATTTTGATATATGAATGAAGGTCATGGGTTCAAAGGTCAAGGTCACAGATGCAAACGAAAACTTAAATGGTTAATTATCTTGAAATCTATTAACTTTTCGTATAGGCATGTATATTAGAATATTGTAGGTAATGGCACAATGGTCATTTTGATATATGAATGAACAGCATAGGTTCAAAGGTCAAAGTCACAGATACAAACAAGTACTGAAATGAATATTTATCTTTATAACTATAAACTTTTTGTATAGGCATGATGTATATTAGAATATTGGCCTATTTACCATTTTAATATATGGATAAAGCTCATGGGTTCGAAGGTCAAGGCCACAGGTGAGCGTTAAGGCCCATGGACCTCTTGTTCTTCATTTTTTGCTTATTTATGAAAAGTATAACATGAAGATGACGGAAAACAAAATGTATAATTCGCGTAGAACAATCCATATAATTACAAACCGTGCGTTTGAAAATAGAGACCAGTTATCTTCTTTTTAACTTATGTATATTGGACTTTTTTGTGTACTATAGCTATAGCCTTCCAAGTTACAACATATGGACTGCAGACAAAATATCTCCCTTCCCACACCTGATACCTCAAACAACAATTTGTAAGAGTACTTAAAATACTAAAGAGAAATTTATTTAATATTTTATTCCCATGTTTGTAATATAACATGTTTTTCATTAACCAATTTATTGGCATGTCATACAAAAAGAACTGTCAATGTGACGGCATTGTAAACAAAATTTGAATGTAGAAAGAAGGAGATAACACTGTTGGATAACTTCTAAACTGAAGAATAACTAGTAGTTGGTAAATGTTGCACTATGCAGAAAACTTTAGAAAGTACATAATGCAGAAAAGGTTAGCTAGTTTGACAAGTTTTGTATAACTGACTGTAATTTGGAGGTAGATTTTTAGAAGTAATTGAGACGGGTTAAGAGTGGGTTGATTTACAGATGTCGGGCTGGTACTGGTAGACTATCGTGGTGTTTGTGGTGTGCATGTAAATATGTACAGAGGACTGTTTTGTTGAACGTTTTGGTCAGTTGCGCAGTATACTGTAACTTAGGATTGTGTCGGATTTCAACCTCAGTATCGCTTAGAATCTGGATAGCAGAAATTTGCCCTGTCTTTGCGCTGTGTATATTCTGTTACAGCCACGGTTACTGCATATTTTGGCGATAAAGTTAGTGAATATGCACTGTTAAATATGCGTACGTGTAAGCCAAATACTTATAAAACAAAAATAGGAAGAACTTCCGAATCTCATAGGCCTAACCTCATTGTATTTTTTCTGCGTGTCATGAGTAATTGTTACAAAAACGACGACCAGTTTCATTTGTTTGGAAATGGAAATTACCGGTAATTTGTTGACTGATCAATGACAGTGCCATGGTATTAATTTTTCACTATCTACATTATGATTTTGGTATTAAAAACCTCATTATTTTTTATTCATTTTGATTCGTTTTGATTTATTATATACATGTATTTTTAGTTTATTGTTTCAGCTAAAATCAAGGATGACCTAGATCCATGCTATTTTTATCGTGGTTACCAACAAGACTTGTGGTTGCCAACATGGCTCTATTTACAAATTTGGAAACTAACGAGAATAGTTCCGTCGAAAATGCAGAGTTATACGAAATTAACTGTCAAAAATAACGTCATATTGAGTCTGATTGACCAATCAAATTTGGAAGTAACGTGAAACCACGCGCAGTAAATATTGTTATATGTTCAGGTATTAGATCCAAGAATAAAGCAGGTCGTAAAGTACTTGTCGATATTCACTGCGACAATAAACAACACACAAAAAGAACCAAGCAAATAAGTGTATACTAAATTTTCTTAAGGTGTATCTTGTCTGCTTTATCAAAGTACGTTTATTTTTGTATGATTATAAATAAAATTCAATGAGTTATTTTGTTTGTTCATGTGCATATTTATAGATAACTATTTGCAAAATAATATTGTCAATCCTAATATGAGAGTGCTCCAAATATAATGTTTCTTTATTGTTTTGTGTTCTTGCATGTATTGGTTGTTGGGGAGTTAATGTTTACTAAGTTAAAATTCAAATATTTCTTTATTTTAATTGAAATGAAATCCATTATTTATGAAAATCATTCCACTAGTTAATAAAGTAAGTTAGTTTG
The DNA here is from genome assembly GCA_021292105.1 of Anadara kagoshimensis. Taxonomy (NCBI): domain Eukaryota; kingdom Metazoa; phylum Mollusca; class Bivalvia; order Arcoida; family Arcidae; genus Anadara; species Anadara kagoshimensis. The sequence goes on from CM037857.1 coordinate 46,875,793, forward strand.
GAAAACATTTATCTGAGCAGGGCCACAAGCTAAAATTGTAAATCAAACAGCTTTGATTGGAGATTGTCATTTGTTAGTTCATTAGTAAATCATCAGATATAGTTAATACACTTTATTAAAGTACGATGCTTCATGCTCATATAACATCTTTTACAATTATTCGTTAAGTTTATAATGTAAACTAAATAACTACCTTTTCCGGTATAAATAAAAGCATTCATCTTCATTTGAAATTTTCAAAACCTATTTTATAATGATTAGGGTGATTAAGGACTAACGCTCTTAACAACTTGTTACATAAAATATGTGCTTCGAGTTACTCCTCACAATATCCCAAAAACCCATACCAACACATGTCCAAAGCACAATTCCAAGACGAATAAAACATTTAAACTGACAAATTAAGTGAAATATTTGAACTTCCACCAGTGAAATAAGGCCGGGTGCTCAAGAAGCGTAAGCACCTCTTGTTTAGCTAGCTGCACCAACCACGTTTGAAAGTTAAATTGAGAATGAAAAGACCATTGAACTATAAGACGTATTATTAATCCATGGTAATATTGGATATAGAGAAAATACTGTGATCACAGGCATTAAACTATTTGAGGGCCCTGATGAGCCAAGGCCTGCAATATCCATGCGACAACCATTTCGTTGTAGACAGCTGGTTTCGTTGTACAGATACCCTAAAACATCTATTTTTTGTCAATCGCTATGTTTGTTCCTAAGAACTATATCTATAGCCAGATAGGAATTAGTCAATGTAATAAAAAGAATGTATCACCTGAATCAGTCCCATTAAAATACAAACACAGCATTTAACAAGAAATGACAGGAGCAGAGTTACCGTTATGGTAATTTAAAATGGTTATGAAGATGTGGCTTTTTTAAAAGTTACCTTAAAAGCAGTAAGTTGGTACAAATAAGTTGAGAATTGAAGACTTCAGAGTGGAACAAAGTATTTTTGATGGTTTTTACTTTGCTTTAGCAGTTAGATTAGTTTGTTTGATTAAATTTTTTACATCGATGGCCATAATTATTTCAAACAATGATGTAAATGACCGTTATCGAAGTCACTCGAGATAATTGATAAAACATGTACACATATATTAAACTCAAAGCAATTCATCATTATAGGTTACAAATCGGTCACGTACAAATAGTTGTTGATAGTCACCCATTCGCCCTCCCAAATTCAACTAACCAAATAATAAACTTGCTTTAACTTGGTTAAAAACTAAATAAATATAAAGCATCTTTATCTATTAATGAAATAATTTATTGATTTAATTTAGAAAAGTAGGACATTTTATAATCAGTGGTCGCAATTTGCCTCCATGATAAAAACAAACATACTTATGTCCAATTAACAATCCCAAAGTAAAAAAATGACAGATAAGGTTAAACACGTGAAGCAGCAATATTGCTGCATAGAAAAGAAAGCTGGCAATAGAAAAATTGCCGCTATTACATTTGCCACACAGCTTCAAAAGTATCCTTTTGCAGGAGTCATAATTGAGGTGTAGGTCTGGATATAAATCAGAACTTGAAGAACGTATCTTTTATTTCAACCTCACTAGAATACTAGTAGATGGTATTCGCATAGTCTCCAAATTTTGACCTTATGATAGGAAAGAATTTCATTCTGGGTAAACTTAGCGTTAGTATAAGTAGGGATATCCGATATACTATCTTAACCAAGCTTCTTAAAAAGGCATTAAAGATAGAATCTCTTACAAACAGAAAATAATGTTCTCCGAGGACTGTTTAGATAGTTTAGTACTGATAGACCTTTTAATTTGTTTTAATAAAAGAATTTACAATTTCTCTCCAGTGGGATAAGGTGTCAAGCTCAACAATTTTTAATTTCGCCGAACGTTTAGCATACTGTTCAACAGAATCCATAATAATTCTGAAATTTTGTCCCCAAGTAAAATATTTATTTGTCATAATATTTGTTGGGTTAGTTGTTAGCAAGAACATATTTCTCGCTTGCCAAATTTCTATATTGATATTATATAATGAGATATGATCAGAGAAGTAGTTAGATTTTCAGATAAACATATATATGTATTTAGTAGTGTCGTTACAAAAAGAACTAAAACTGATATCAACCACAAACATATTAATCCATGTTTAAATTTAGAAAAATCACGATTTAACCTATCATAGTCATTAGATAATTACATTGTTTTTTGAAATACAACACATTTTAGAATTGATATTTTAGTAACGGCATTTTCAAGTAATTGCAGGAAATTGATCAATCTTATTTTCCTATATTCTGTATAAAATAAGGCCCACTCAATTAATTGAGATGACAATGCCCTATTGCCTATAATACGTAAGTACAAAAAGTATACTGATTCGATCATTCAATATTACAAAATCTGATGATTAAATGTTCTTGTCTATAATCGAACCGAATAAAAAAGGTATGAAAATATTATGAGAAATAATACAATGATTATAATACAGGATATAGGCAAACAACTTTGACCTGTCCGCTTGACCTTTCATTTAAATATTTATCACGGATGAAGTACATCTGTGTATAGGGAACACAGGTGTTTATTCTGTATTCTGAGATCTACTCACCTCATAGAATAAAGCTGTGCATTGTTTATGTGTTAACTTGGGTCTTAACACTACCCATGTATTGGGTGGACCCTCCTATATGAATATTCCTAATGAAAGGTAAAACGGACAGGTCAATGTTGTTTACCTATACTTTCAGCTATCACCTTTTTTGTTTGGTGATTTTAAGGTCTATCTTCACACTTCATTCAAACAATAGGGGTTATACAATTTCACTTGCCTAGGCTTTTTACTTAGAGTTGTTCAGAAAAACCATTTGTAATTATATGAATGTTTCACAATAACACTGCCGATTTGAGTGGCTAGAGAGAATGTAGTCACTTGCTGTTGAATATACTAATTTGTAATAAAGATTTCATAGTGTTAAATAAGATTAACATTTCCAACCAATGAAAAAGGAAAAACGTTTATCTACAGCGTTTTCAACTACTGTGTGACGTCAAATATATCCAGGGTAATCTTGGACAGAGACATCATACTTATCAACAATATTGTGGGCAATAAAACTTTTCGAATCGCTTGATAAGCCGAGGCTTCCAATGTCACTGTATCAAATTATTATTTAACAGAGATAAAAAATACATCTACCATGCAAGATGTAATGTTTTGTCATTAGAGATTTTGTGAGAATATTAATGCCGAATGTACAATATATATTGTATTGTTGTACATTCTATTTGCAACATTGTTTATTGTAATAAATGTATACATGACATGCTAAGTAAAATACTTACATACGACATAAAAACAAACATACTAATCCATGTCCGAATCACAATCCAGAAGCTGAACTGACAAGTTAGGTTAGACACGTAAACTTCCATCAGGAGAATGAGGACGGGTGCTCCGGAAGGGTAAGCACCTACTGTTTAGCTAGCTACACACGCCACGTGTGTAATTAAAATTGTGTGAAAGGAACATGGAACTATGGGACGTCAAATATATCCAGGGCAATCCTAGACACAGAGACATCAAACTTATCGCGGGTGTAGCTAGCTAAACAGGAGGTGCTTACCCTTCCGGAGCACCCAGCCTCACTTCCCTGGTGGAAGTTCACGTGTCTAACCTAACTTGTCAGTTCCAAAGTTTTTACTTTGCTTCTGGATTGTGATTCGGAAATGGATTAGTATGTTTTTTTGATTATCAACAATACTGTGAAAATTGAAATATCTGATGTATCTAGAATAATCAGAATATTCCTAAACTGGAACTTAAAATTTTTACCTTCATTTCCGTTTGTCATTGATTGTCTTGTTTCTGTTTCTGTTCTTTGTTAATGCTTTGTGTTATTGATTGCGTTGGTTGTAGTTTTTCAATACCAAAGACTTTCTATAAAATAATTGAAAAGAATGTGCGATAAATGCTAAAAAAGATAAGAATCGAAATTGTTCAGATAAATCTGAATAACTAACTCAATATAAAATCCAGATACATTTATTTTAGTATAAATCTACTAGGTCACTTACATAGTTAATGTACAAAATGACGTTTCAAAGAAACCATATTTTCCTATTGAAAACCAAAATTATAAATGACGAAATGATGGAAAATATAAAATCCAATTATTTAGGTATAAACAAGCAAGATACTAAATATTTTGCATTGTCGTTTGAAAAGAACCAAATATTCTTCTTTTTACCTTTTGAAAAACATAATTATAAATGACAGAATGATGAAAATATGAATATCCATTTAAATAGCTTATCGTAACAAGAAAGCAGTAATATAAAAAAATAATTTTTTGGTAAATATTTGTATTTATAGACAACTGTTTGTACCATTAGCGAGATGGTAGTTGGCCTCCAATAGTGCTATAAACACGTCACTAAATATTTAATTCAGTGCGCGTCGGGAATTGTTTTAATCACTGCCCCCAAAATGGTTTGTGTTTTCTTTGTATTGTCTTTGCTTGAGCTGTTTGACGGTTTCATCTTTAACTTGTATTGTTTTGTGGTCGTGATCGCATGAGTTGTTGACAAATGCTTGTTTTAGCTGCAAATGAAAATCATAAAATTTGCAATAAACACGAGATTAAGATTATTTGATTTACATTATCGGCTGCGGTTCTCTCCCATCAGATTTTTTCAGAGGTTTCTTTATTAATGATTTCGCGTCCTTTACTTTATACAGCGCGGAGCAGGTGGTGAAAACTTTCCGTTGTAAAAGTCTTTTTCAGATGTTATGTTTAATTGTCTGAATTATATTGGTTAATCAGTGTTACAATTTATTGACAAATTATGTTTGTTAAAAATGAGCCCACATTCATAATGCGTTGGCGCAATCATTTCTTTTATTTAATTCCAATTAACCCATTTTGTGTTTACAATTCTTGAATCGTTTCTACGTTGTTTGCTTTTTGCGATGTTTAGAAAAGATTAAAGGTAATTATAATATTTCAATTATTTTTGCACCAAACAGTGCTCACCACGCAAGGCTAAAGAAATTGATAATTATTGTTTTTTAATTTTGCAGCACTAATTTCGATTCGAAATAAAATTTCTCAAAAATAGTACTCAGACAAAAATCGTGGATATCCAAATATTTTAGGATGTTGAGAAACATACTAATCTATGTCCGAATAACAATTCAGAAGCAAAGTAAAACTTTGGAACTGACAAGTTAGGTTAAACACGTGAACTTTCTATAGGGAAATGGGGATTGGTGCTGTGCTACGGAAGGGTAAGGGCCTCCTGTTTAGCTAGCCACACCTTACAAGTGTGCACGTTGTGTGAAAGCAACATGGAACTATTTGACGTCAAATATATCCAGGACAATCCTGGACAGAGAGACATCAAACTATCTCAACAATACTGTGTTGACGGCCATAAAACTTTTTGATGGCCTTGATAAGCTAGGCTTGCAATATCCTTGGGTCAACAATTTATTTGCAAGCAGCATGCTTCGTTGTACAAAGTCCTTGTAGTGGGAACAAGCTCTACCATAGAGTCATGATTTGTAAACAAATACACCATAAGCAGGAAAAGCAGGATATTGAAATTTGACAATAGAAAAATTTAAGTCATCACGTTTGTCATAAAGTTTTAAATGTAGCCTCTCCTGGGCGTCATATTTCATGTATAAGTCTAAATATGAAGGGATCAGAAATATGAAGGAATCTTGAGGAATCAGTCACATCTTTTATTTCAAGCTCACTAGAATAGATGCCATTCACATAGTATCCAAATTTAGAATTGTTAAGAGACAGAACAACATCTATATATCTCTATGTGGAGTGGAATGATTTGACAATAGTCTTCTCTCCAGATTAAACAAGGTTTTGATTAATTTTTCTTCATAAGAATAAGAAACAAATCAGAAAGCAATGGTGCACAGTTTGTACACATTGGTCTGCTGGAAAATATATTATAAAATACAACATCTATCTATCAAAATGAGAAAAAATAGAAGGACCAAACAATTTATTTTACGAAATCCATCTAAGGCTATACTTTGAATGATAAAGCAAGTTTAGTTTTTTAAGTAATTGTGAAATATAAAAAACCCAGATAATTGAGATTAACAATTCTAATCTGACAATACAATGTATTGCCTACCCTGAATGGTCGGTCTAATTTTCAGAACCTACTTCATTTTAATTACAGAAATATTAGTTTAAGTGCCCTTTTAATATTTCTTCAACCAAAAACAAACATTCTAATCCACGTCCAAAATTAAAAATCCAGAAGCAAAGTAAACATTTTGAAACGGTCAAATTATATTAAACACGTGGACTCTCACCAGGGACTTGAGACCGGGAGCTCCGGAAAGAAAAGCACCCCATGTTTAGCTAGCTACATCCGCAACGTGTGTCATCTAAATTGAGTGAAAGGAACGTTGATCTATGGGACGTCAAAATTATCCGGTACTGTCCTTTACACAAGGAAGTAGAAAAATATGTCAGCATCTAATAGGACCAAAAAGAATGAACGACCAGATCAGGTAAGTTGTATTATGGAAGATCTGATCCGTCCAAATCAATTCCTTGTGGAAGAGAAGAAGTGTATTTTGACATTATAAAATGATAAGAATAACTTTAAAGAAATATGAAACTGACAATACATATCTGGTAATAAAAAAACACACTTCTCTTCCACAAGTCAACAAGAATTGAATTATTAAAACTTTACGACTGATATCGACAAACATATTTTTTTCAAGTGTTGAACCAGCTATAGCGCGGATCAATCAAATATATTGATAAAAAAAATATAAAAATGAAAGTTTCAAGTTATAATACTAAAAATTTAACGTCAACCACAAACATGTCGATCAATGGTTAAAACACAATGGCTACTTCGAAAGTTTTCAAATTGAGTAAAGCGCGTCATTTTTCATCAGGGAAGTGAGGCTTATAGCCCGGGAAGGCACACCTCTGACTCTCTGTAATATAGCTACGTGTGAAATCAAAAGAATGAAAAAACCTATAAAAATAAAAATAATTTTTTCAAATTCAAATTTGCATTGTGTAAAACCAAAAAATAATTCTATCATCGTTTTATATATTTTTTTATCTACTTCAAAATTAATGATTAAAATCCTTGAAACGTGTATTTTAAATTATCATAACCTGCATATATAATTGTTTTATGTATTTGCGTAGGCGGTATGACCTTCTTCCTTACTATAGATAATTGCATAGGAAATAGGTTGAACACATCTATGTATGTATAAAATCAAATAGACTTTATTAGTCTTGTCTTGTATTGTTTGAATGTTTTATATTAAATTGTATGATGTAGTGATCTATACTCTGTTGACTGCTGTTACGTGAATATGTTTCAGTTGCAAATTATTTCTTTCATTTTTAAAACAAAATATTCATCTCAAATATTGGAGTCATTCATTTATTATTGTTACTCAAATTTTCATTACATGTTAAAAAGAAACTGAAAATGTTACAATAGTAAAAACATCAAAGATTATCCCACTTCAAACGGTAACAAATAAATAGACGCTCATATCAATCTTAAATATATATAAATCAATATAAAATATAATAAAATTATTAAAAATAGTTGAAAATAAATAAAACATCACGTATTAATCACTTAATAAAATATCAATTGAAAATCATGATTAAAATAAGGTGACAATAACTGTTGAAATACTGAACAGTTCATTTTCATTTATTATTTTGCCTCCTGTTTTCAATTTTGTTAATTTTGTGTATCTATAAAATAAGATATTCAACATTAGCACTGTCATATTGTAAATTTTGAATTTTGTCACTGGAACTAAATCCAAGATGCGTGAAGAACGAAGTTTAATATAATATGACCATTAAAAACACCACGTTTCCCTCGAAATTTTATGACAAAATTTAGTCTTTAATGAACCAAATATGATAGAACGGTTTTTGTAATATTTGCTATCAATTGTTTTTACAGAACAAGGTCTTTAAACGTTTTCAAAATGTAAATACTAAAAAACAATGTTCCGTAAAAATGATTGCTGAAAAAAAATATCAGAAACTCGATATTTCAGACTTATCTAGTTCGTCACTTTGAAATCAAAATTAGATTAAAGTTCAGAAAAATCATGAAATGACCATTAAATTATTGCAACAATATCTTTTGTGACGCAATTGAAACATACAAATTAATCTATCAAATCTATTATTGGGGACATTATCTTTTTAACAATTCAGGTACTTTTAATAGTTTTATTGTACAAAATGGAAACAAGCTGATATGAAGTTTCATTGTTGTAACCTTTTAAAAAAGAAACAGAGGAAGACGCCAGAGGCAATGATTTATAATTATTACAATATTCGCATTATCATTTCTATGGATATGGTTTATATTACTTCAATATGTTACAAAATGTATAGTTATGACGTTAAAACCTGGCGGAATTCTTTTATTACGCAGAATGAAAATGTACCTATATTGAATTTAATTTTATCATAAAATATGATACTTGACACAGATTTTTCCGTGCTCATGAACCAAAACTGACCTCTTTATAGATTGTATTATCGTCAGATTTCATGCCTTGAGGTTGTTCCCTTTATTCTCATCATGAAGGTAAAAATTGATCTTCTGTTGTAGCATTCAGCAATGAATAATACTAATGTTCTCTTTTTAAAAAATTAGTTATTTCGCAAAACAAATGAATTTTTGATTTAAAAAAATGAACATATTAATCATACAAGAGATGCTAAGCTTTTTGGTCTATATTATACAATTATTGTATGTTGATGAGATGGATATACGGACCTAACCAAAGTAATATCGCGCGAGGCCGTTAGTGCACCGATATCAAAAGACAGTAATTGTTTTATTAAATAATACTTCAAAAGGACGTAAAAAAGCAGATTATCTTGTAATCAGCTCAAATCTGGCGTTATTGCTCGTCGTCTGTCATCTTTTTGGTACAATGTCAAGTGTGTCCAGTTTGTGTTTCTATTGATGTTGGTCTATTAATTAACCAACTATAAATAAAATTTATTGGACATTTGTTATTAAATTATGTACTTCTGAAATCGACCAATCAGAGAAAAGAAAAACACAAGGTCATATAATAATGTAAATTATAGATTTGGTATTTGCCTAACGAAATATTTTCAGAGGATTCTGTTATTCCTTATTTCAATAATTAACATTCAACATATTGCTTTCAAGAATACATTGTATTTTTATTATTGTAACTTTTATACAATTATAACAATTTATGGCTAATGTTATGAAAAATGAAAAATATATTGATTAATATAACTTTTCCCTCAATTCTATGTAAAATACTGCTTAATACATATAAAAATTCTAGGATTTTTCCGTAGTAATTTGTATCAGGACAGTCCTTGAAAGAAAACGATAGAGTTTTCATGTAGAAATCCATTGAAGAACCATTATGCACTGGATTAACAGTGACATACAGCTGTGTACTTTTAACCCGGCCTCACTTCCCTGGTAAGAGTTGACGTTTTTAAACTAATTTGCCTGTTTGAAATTTTAAATTTGCTTTAAGATTGTGATTTGGAAACAGATTAGTATGTCTGTTTATACTTTGAAGTAGAGTATAAGTACATTTCTTTAATGTGCATCTCATAGTTAAGACGTAGTCTTGGATACTCCCTAGTTAAGACGTAGTCTTGGATACCTCATAGTTAAGACGTAGACTTGGATACCTCAAAGATAAGACGTAGACTTGGATACCTCATAGTTAAATCGTAGTCTTGAATACCTCATAGTTAAGACGTAGTCTTGTATACCTCATAGTTAAGACGTAGACTTACTTCATAGTTAAGACGTAGACTTACTTCATAGTTAAGACGTAGCCTTGGATACCTCATAGTTAAGACGTAGACTTGGATACCTCATAGTTAAGACGTAGACTTGGATACCTCATAGTTAAGACGTAGTCTTGGATACCTCATAGTTAAGACGTAGACTTGGATACCTCATAGTTAAGACGTAGTCTTGGATACCTCATAGTTAAGACGTAGTCTTGGATACCTCATAGTTAAGACGTAGATTTACTTCATAGTTAAGACGTAGACTTGGATACCTCATAGTTAAGACGTAGACTTGAATACCTCATAGTTAAGACGTAGTCTAGGATACTTCATAGTTAAGACGTAGACTTGGATACTTCATAGTAAAGACGTAGTCTTGGATACCTCATAGTTAAGACGTAGTCTAGGATACTTCATAGTTAAGACGTAGACTTGGATACTTCATAGTAAAGACGTAGTCTTGGATACCTCATAGTTAAGACGTAGTCTTGGATACATAACCCAAGTACTTAATTTACCATACAAGCTTTGATTAGAGATGTAATGTAATCAAAGGCAAATATTCATACATGTTCAAATTACAATCTGAAAAGCAAATTTCAAACTTTGTGATTTATCATTGCGAACACCTCCATGTACATTTGATTCTTAGCCAAAGGTAAGCACTCTATTACAGAGAAAATTAGATAATTAGAACTCAGTTGACAATAACTTTGTAGGTCAGAAATATACTTTTGTCTAAATATGATGATAGTTAAAATCTGATATTCATTAAAAACTAAGGTATAGTCCCTCATGCAAATATTTCCTTAGCTAAATTTGGTTTAATATATTTTGGTCCTTTGGATATTTTTTCAACATCTTGAAAATTTTGGTTTTACAATTTTGCCTCAAGCACTACTGATGAGGAACGGCAGTCTAATGTTGTAAAATTAACACTGGTATCATATGCAATATAACCATTTTAATAGGCAAGTAATTTTACAATTTCTAAACTCGCCCCAACAACGCTGCATCAGAGGGTTGTTTCCAAATGAAATTCCTCATCAGTAGTGCGCGGACCAAAATACGAAAAACAAATATTTTTAACATGTTAAAATGAAAAAAAGAGGACCAAATTCCATTCCACCAACCAACTTATAAAACTAAGATATATACACACAGGTGTTACTTCAGAGTGAGGATTACAATTTTTATTCTGGAAAGGTAAAACTACTTTTTTTAACATTTCAAATTTATATTTATTGACTTTATCTTAGCTAGGATCATTTTGATAATTTTAAATACCTTATCCTGAATGCTGTCCCTATAAACAGTCACTCTGTATATTTTGGATTAGAAGACTAATAAGCATTGTATCTTTTTGTCTTTTTGTTTGTCTACTAACTAAATATGAATAACACTTTCTTCAAAATAATTATCTATAAAGTTTGATTAATTAAAGTCAATTGTTTTTAGGTAATTTGAACTGTGTCACATAAGCCAGAATTTATTTACTTTTAGCTGTGTTTATATTATTTGCTATGGTATCCTTTATACACACCAAGCTCATGTAATTATAATTTCTTTTGATTGGGATCTATTGTGTTAATATCTATGAACTACATACCATTTGAAAGCTAGTGTTATAGTCATCAAGAGATGATCATATCAACATTACAGAAATTGTTATTAGGCAATTATTACATCAGCTGACAACTGATCCACTAAGAGATAAATACACATTGCATCTATCGTATACTCCAGATACATGGGTTATTAATTAAATCCTAATTTCCTTATAGAGTTCTGGTTGAACATATGTAGTTAGTTATATGGCTTCGAGGGCTAATAAGTTAAAATATAAATTTATCTGAAGTTTTTGTTTTTGACTTGTCTTTCAATATATGACTTTCATGTCTGCTGAACTCTTGTTCTCGTTATGAAAACGTGCTTCATCTCAAATTCAATGAAGGTAACAATCTAATGCCGGAGCACTAATTTCACCCAGGTTGTATCGCCATTTAATTCAAAAATGGAAAAAATAAATTGAATTATTTTTTAATATTATATTGTCATTTAAAGTTTATAAAAACATTTACACTACTGCAGGCATTCGCGACTTGAAATAAAAATGCATTGAAAAAACAGTGGGATAAAGACAAATACCATTGAAGAAAATGGATAAATACAATATGATTTCTGGAAATGATATATTGCACGATTTTGACATTTAAAAACAATAGTATGAATACGAAGAAGATCAATAATAATCTCCTTGAAGTCTCAAATCCTTCCGATACAAACCTGGGGATTAAAATATATAAACTAGGTGTTTGCTCTTCTGTCACAGTTTTGTTGGGTTATTGCCTGATAATAATGATTTTAATAACTGTGTGGTCGTAGATGTCGTTGTCCGGTGTCAGTATTGCCCACCAACATTTTTGATTTTGTTTTTGTCTCTTTATTGAAATGTCATTATTGTTTCTATAATTATGAGTTCTAATAAAGTTGAAGTAGGAATACATATTCGTCTTTAAAATTAAAATACGGAGTTTCTTTGACCTTGACTTTTAATTAAGGTAACTTTACTTAAATTATCAAATATCTTGGAAATGTATAAAGATTTCATATTTTCATTATTTGTCTTTGTCGCTTCATTCTAGTGAGTATAGTCCCAAAAAAGACAAAAGTTTGTTTTGGATGACAAAAAGTTTTATGGCCGCCATCACAGTATTGTTATATAAGTTTGATGTCTCTGTGTCCAGGATTGCCCTGGATATATATGACGTTTCATAGTTCCATGTTCCTTTCACACAATTTTGATTACACACGTGGCGGGTGTAGCTAGCTAAACAGGAGGTGCTTACCCTTCCGGAACACCCGGCCTCACTTCCCTGGTGGAAGTTCACGTGTCTAACTTCACCAAACTTGTTAGTTCCAAAGTTTTTACTTTGCTTCTGGATTGTGATTCGGACATGGATTAGTATGTTTGTTTTTGATTCATACATAGTATTGCATTGTTTTTCAATATTATCTGCTTCTTGTAAAACTTAGCTGTGCTTTGTAGTTCAGAGTATTGGCCAAGGTGGATTTGGTAAATTTGTTTTGGTGTTTCTATATTTCTCATTTCAACACCTGAAAATAATTATATTTCATCAATTATTCTCGATAACTACTGGTGAAGAATTTTATCCCGAATCGGCAATCTAGGGCTGCAAAATAAAACAGGTTTAGTGATAATTGCATTTTATGAAGTCTCCCCCAACATATTTGCCTTTTGTTGACCAAACTTATTAGGTTGGAGTGCCAAAAGCAGTATTTGGGATGTTATTGTTGATTGATTTTCAACTGCTAAAAATCTGTTTTATCTGCAACTTGGTATATTAGAAGAATATTGGTTTTGTTTTTAATATCCCATTTGAAATAACCCAGAGCCACAGACTCTTTTAAAGTCATTGGGTAAAGTTAAAGTAGGCTTGTTTCAATGATTGATTAATTGAATGTGTTTTTATGTCCCAGTCAAAAATATTTCACTTATATTGAGACATCACTAGCTAAAGGTGAGGTAACAGACATTTTGACCTCTGCAGTGCGCTCAGGGCAATGTGGAGAAAGGGTTCTTTAACATGACACACCTGCCGTGATGTGAGGTTATTATCGAAATAACTGTTGTTGTGACAGTGTATGATTCTTAATATTCATAGAAGATTCAATAAACCTGAATTTTTCAAGATTCACTGCACCACTTCGTGGTGGATTTTAACGTGTTTAATTCAATGTGATTGTCAATAGATAGTGTGAGCAATTGACAAGCGACTATAATAAATACGTGATTGTGAGAGATGTGGCCAATTGACAAGTGACTCTGGTAAATACGTAATTGTCAACAGTGTGACAAATTGGCAAGTGACTCTACTAAATACGTGATTGTAAACGGTGTGTCCAGTTGACAAGTAACTCTAGTAAATACGTGATTATAATCGATTTGACCTATTGGTAAGTGACTCTGGTAAGTACGTAATTGTCATCGATGTGACCAATTGACAAGTGACTCTACCAAATATTGGTAAGTGACTCTGGTAAATACGTAATTGTCATCGATGTGACCAATTGACAAGTGACTCTACCAAATATTGGTAAGTGACTCTGGTAAATACGTGATTGTCATCGATGTGACCAATTGACAAGTGACTCTACCAAATATTGGTAAGTGACTCTGGTAAATACGTAATTGTCATCGATGTGACCAATTGACAAGTGACTGGTAAATGCGTGATTGTCAACGGTGTGTTCAATTGACAAGTGACTCTAGTAAATATTGGTAAGTGACTCTGGTAAATACGTGATTGTCATCGATGTGACCAATTGACAAGTGACTGGTAAATACGTGATTGTCATCGATGTGACCAATTGACAAGTGACTGGTAAATACGTGATTGTCATCGAGGTGATCAGTTCACAAGTGACTCTAGTAAATACGTGATTGTCAACAGTGTGACCTATTGGTAAGCGACTCTAGTAAATACGTGATTGTCAACAATGTGACCTATTGGTAGGCGACTCTAGTAAATACGCGATTGTCATCGATGTGACCAATTGACAAGTGACTGGTAAATACGTGATTGTCATCGATGTGATCAGTTCACAAGTGACTCTAGTAAATACGTGATTGTCAACAGTGTGACCTATTAGTAAGCGACTCTAGTAAATACGTGATTGTCAATAATGTGACCTATTGGTAGGCGACTCTAGTAAATACGTGATTGTAAACGGTGTGTCCAGTTGACAAGTGACTCTAGTAAATACGTGATTGTCAACGGTGTGACCAGTTGACAAGTGACTCTGGTAAATACATGATTGTCAACGGTGTGTCCAGTTGACAAGTGACTCTGGTAAATACATGATTGTCAACGGTGTGTCCAGTTGACAATTGACTCTCGTAAATACGTGATTGCCAACGGTGTGTCCAGTTGACAAGTGACTCTAGTAAATACATGATTGCCAACGGTGTGTCAAGTTGACAAGTGACTCTGGTAAATACATGAGTGTCAACAGTGTGTCCAATTGACAAGTGACTCTAGTAAATACGTGATTGTCAACGGTGTGTCCAGTTGACAAGTGACTCTAGTAAATACATGATTGTCAACGGTGTGTCCAGTTGACAAGTGACTCTGGTAAATACGTGATTGCCAACGGTGTGTCCAGTTGACAAGTGACTCTAGTAAATACATGATTGCCAACGGTGTGTCCAGTTGACAAGTGACTCTGGTAAATACATGATTGTCAACACTGTGTCCAATTGACAAGTGACTTTAGTAAATACGTTATTGTCAATGGTGTGTCCAGTTGACAAGGGACTCTGGTAAATACGTGATTGCCAACGGTGTGTCCATTTGACAAGTGACTCTAGTAAATACGTGATTATAATCGATTTGACCTATTGGTAAGTGACTCTAGTAAATACGTGATTGCCAACGATGTGACCAATTGGCAA
The DNA here is from genome assembly GCA_021292105.1 of Anadara kagoshimensis. NCBI lineage: Eukaryota > Metazoa > Mollusca > Bivalvia > Arcoida > Arcidae > Anadara > Anadara kagoshimensis. Next base: position 46,891,104 of record CM037857.1, read on the forward strand.
GTGACTCTAGTGAATATTGGTAAGTGACTCTGGTAAATACGTAATTGTCATCGATGTGACCAATTGACAAGTGACTCTACCAAATATTGGTAAGTGACTCTGGTAAATACGTAATTGTCATCGATGTGACCAATTGACAAGTGACTGGTAAATACGTGGTTGTCAACGGTGTGTTCAATTGACAAGTGACTCTAGTAAATATTGGTAAGTGACTCTGGAAAATACGGGATTGTCAACGGTGTGTCCAGTTGACAAGTCACTCTAGCAAATATTGGTAAGTGACTCTGGTAAATATGTGATTGTCATCGATGTGACCAATTGACAAGTGACTGGTAAATACGTGATTGTCAACGGTGTGCCCAATTGACAAGTGACTTTAGTAAATATTGGTAAGTGACTCTGGTAAATACGTGATTGTCATTGATGTGACCAATTGACAAGTGACTGGTAAATACGTGATTGTCAACGGTGTGTCCAATTGACAAGTGACTCTGGTAAATACGTGATTGTCAACAGTGTGACAAATTGGCAAGTGACTCTAGTAAATATTGGTAAACGACTCTGGTAAATACGTGATTGTCATCGATGTGACCAATTGACAAGTGACTCTAGTAAATATTGGTAAGCGACTCTGGTAAATACGTGTTTGTCATCGATGTGACCAATTGACAAGTGACTGGTAAATACGTGATTGTCATCGATGTGATCAGTTCACAAGTGACTCTAGTAAATACGTGATTGTCAACAGTGTGACCTATTGGTAAGCGACTCTAGTAAATACGTGATTGTCAACAATGTGACCTATTGGTAGGCGACTCTAGTAAATACGTGATTGTCATCGATGTGACCAATTGACAAGTGACTGGTAAATACGTGATTGTCATCGAGGTGATCAGTTCACAAGTGACTCTAGTAAATACGCGATTGTCAACAGTGTGACCTATTGGTAAGCGACTCTAGTAAATACGTGATTGTCAACAATGTGACCTATTGGTAGGCGACTCTAGTAAATACGTGATTGTCATCGATGTGACCAATTGACAAGTGACTGGTAAATACGTGATTGTCATCGATGTGATCAGTTCACAAGTGACTCTAGTAAATACGTGATTGTCAACAGTGTGACCTATTAGTAAGCGACTCTAGTAAATACGTGATTGTCAACAGTGTGACCTATTGGTAAGCGACTCTAGTAAATACGTGATTGTCAACAATGTGACCAGTTGACAAGTGACTCTAGTAAATACGTGATTGTAAACGGTGTGACCAGTTGACAAGTGACTCTAGTAAATACGTGATTGTCAACGGTGTTACCAGTTAACAAGTGACTCAAATAAATACGTGATTGTCAACGGCGTAACTTGTTGACGAGTCACTCTAGTGAATACGTGATTGTCATCGATGTGACCTACTGGTAAGGGAGTCTACTAAATAATATAAATCAATGAATATAGTTGTCTTTAAAGTTTTTTAAAGATTGTTAAAATCGATATTACCAAAATGAAATTTGCTTGAAACAGCTAACGACAAATCATTCAGCCTACGGAAAGAATTAGGTATTATGTAATAGTTGTAATAGATTGGAGACATTCAAAGATACTTAAAACATGTCTGATTGTTCAATTCTGTTTGGTTTATAAATATCAATTGCTGATATCATTTTTCGTCTCCCTGTCTGCAGTAAAGATGTCACGGTCAGCTTCATTGCTTCTGGAAGTTTAAAACACTCTTCTAAAATATCGCTGACGGACTTTACAGAACGACATATTGTGTCTGTTTATCTGGGTATTTTCCCCCTCAACATATTCAATAACTGAAAACTGTCCAATTTTTCGTTATTGTTTAAAAAATACCATTGTTGTCTTTTTTATATTTCAGAATTGTTTTGTTTGTAAAATTATCCAAAAACTGATATCTACTCAAAAATACAATAATGGAACCTTATGCAAAACAAAGCGTTTGTATGATACTTCAAGTGTTTGAATTAAAATATCAAAAATAGATTATACCAGCTTCTGGTCATCCACCTTCTGTTAGTTTAAAATGTGGGTGCTGTCTTTGGAAAAAAGCTTATGTTTGATGATCCAATTTTTGTCTTTAAATACCAATCAAATTATGTCAGCTTCCTAAACAAACAACATAAAACAAATGTCAAAAGTTCTTTGAAGGTATTTTAAGAATACAAACACAAATTGAATATTCATTGAAATACGTTTGCCAATACATCACCTGTAAGCATTTCCTCTTAATAACCTTTTTATATTTAAACAAATCAAAAAACTAAATTCATTGAAACACATTTATATTAAACATAATATCAATATATAGACTGCAATTATTCTTTCTGATTGCCTTTCAAACCAGCATGTAAATGGGATGACATTTTCGCCAAATCGATCTGTAACAAGAGTACTTGTATTACTCTTCACTAGAAAAGTAAGAACGGCTTCAAAATTGTTAGCTTAATTAATCTGTCGTAGGACTATATCTTGTACTTAAAAACATGCAGCGGAATTTGGATTTTTTGGCCAAATGTTTTGATCTGTAACAGGGTTTTTTGTTACTGAAATATATGCAGTAGGACTGAAATTTTCGTTTAATCAACCTGTAATAGAGGTGATTTTGTTTTTGAAAACAGCAACGTTGATGTTTTCTGTAACAGCAACTGGTCCGACATTTTTGCTTGCTAAATCGATGGTAACAAGAATCTTGTAATGAAACACCATGTGGCAAAGTTGACATTTTCGCTAATTCTATCTGTAAAAAGACTGTTTATTACAGTATACAACAGGGATGACATTTGCCCTAAATCGATCTATAACAGAACCTTATTTTTCCTGGGAAAAAAACCGAATAGGGTTAACATTTTTTGCTTAAGCAATAGTTGTACTGAAGAAAATAGCATCAGTATACATATGGTTAAATAGTTTTAAACATCAAACATAGTAACCTAAAACCACGTAGGTAGGGTCGATCCCACCCTAGGGGTATATTATAGATGAAAAAAAAAGATTTGTAAGTTTTGATGTTGCTGGTTTTCTTAGATTTCTATAGCTGATGCTCCGAGGATTACCTTCACATTCCATGTTATTAATAAAACAAACTTCTAAAACCTCATTATACCTACTTCCTCCCACCTGTATCAACGACACAAGTGTTGGTTCAATTGTTATTGCTATAATAAAGAAATATCAATCAACTTATGTTGGCTTCCCAAAAAGACAATAATTAAAAACTAAATATCAAAAGTTGTTGATGCTATTTTCAGAGTATTAAAACAAATTGTAACGTGTTACATAATCTCGTTTTTCATCCATCACCTTCAATCAAAATTTCTTTATTACTTTTAAACAATTTATTTTAAGAATATGAAATCAAATGAAAAAATGTCATTGGGACATGGTACAATTAAACCTGATATCGATATGTTGTCCGTAATTAATTCTTTTTGATTAGCTTTTAATAAAGTATGTTTTCACTTAATCAATACGCAGCAGAATTGGTAATACTACCTTCCTACACCACAATAAAATCAATTTTACCACTTCCGATTATTTTATTGACCTTAATTTTTACAAAAAATTTATGTTAAGTACCGACAAATTTAATTCTTATTTTTATGGTTAGCCTGAAACAATTGTTCAGAGAGTTCAGAAAGGTTCTATGTTCTCGTATGCCTGATTCTACAGGTTTTAAAATTTGTTAATTAAAGTTAATTTCAACAAGCACATAAAAACAAAGTTTAAGGAATCGATCGAAAATAAGGACAGAATATGTATGCCGAAGAAGCGAGAATAAGGACAGAATATGTATCGCGAAGAAGCGAAAATAAGGACAGAACATATATGTCAAAGAAGCGAAGTTAAAGACAGAATAAATCTATATGTCGAAGAATGGAAAATAAAGACAGAAGAAATATGTCGAAGAAGAGAAGTTAAAGACAGAATAAATATGTCGAAGAAGTTAAGACAAAGACAGTAAAAATATGTCGACGAATCGAAGTTAAAGGCACAATAAATATGTCGAAAAAGCGAAGTTAATGACAGAAGAAATATGTCGACGAAGCGAAGTTACAAAATATATATGTCGAAGAAGCGAAAATAAAGACAGAATAAATATGTCGACGAAGCGAAGTTAAAGACACAATATGTATGTCGAAGAAGCGAAAATAAAGAGAGAAAAAATATGTCGACGAAGCGAAGTTAAAGACACAATAAATATGTCGCAAGACAGAATAAATATGTCCAAGAAGCGAAAAAAAGACAGTAGAAATATGTCGACGAATCGAAGCTAAAGGCACAATAAATATGTCGAAGAAGCGAAGTTAATGACAGAAGAAATATGTCGACGAAGCGAAGTTACAGACAGAATAAATATGTCGAAGAAACGAAAATAAAGGCAGAAAAAATATGTCGACGAAGCGAAGTTAAAGACAGAATAAATATGTCGAAGAAGCGAAATTAAAGACAGAAGAATTATGTCGACGAAGCGAAGTTACAAAATATATACGTCGAAGAAGCGAAAATAAAGACAGAATAAATATGTCGAAGAAGCGAAAATAAAGAGAGAAAAAATATGTCGACGAAGCGAAGTTAAAGACACAATGAATATGTCGCAAGACAGAATAAATATGTCCAAGAAGCGAAAAAAAGACAGAAGAAATATGTCGACGAAGCGAAAATAAAGACAGAATAAATAAGTCGAAGAAGCGAAAATAAAGACAGAAGAAATATGTCGACGAAGCGAAGTTAAAGACAGAATAAATATGTTAAGGAAGCAAAAAAAGGACAGAATCAATATGTCCAAGAAGCGAAAATAAGGACAGAAGAAATATGTCGACGAAGCGAAAATAAAGACAGAATAAATATGTCGACGAAGCGAAAATAAAGACAGAAGAAATATGTCGACGAAGCGAAGTTAAAGACGGAATAAATATGTTCAGGAAGCGAAAATAAGGACAGAATCAATATGTCCAAGAAGCGAAAATAAGGACAGAAGAAATATGTCGACGAAGCGAAGTTAAATACAGAATAAATATGTCGAAGAAGTGAAAAAAGGACAGAAATCTGTATGGTCAGAATATATATGTCGCAGAAGCGAAATTGTAATAAAAAAACAAACATACTAATCCATGTCCATATCACAATCCAGAAGCAAAGTAAAAACATTCAAACTGACAAGTTGGGTTAAATACTTAAACTTACATCAGGAGAGTGAGGCCGGATTCTCCAGAAGGGTAAGCACCTACTGTTTAGTTAGCTACACTCGCCACGTTTGTAGTTAATATTACATTTAGTAAGATATTTAATGTTTTATTGATACTTGTCGATGCAATTTGAACAAGAAGTCTTACCGATCGAGACGATGGCGGCAAAGGACCAAAGAAAACATGAAACGATTATAGTTTTTATTTTTTAAGTGTTAATTAGTTTTACCGCTTTTTGCAAAAGACAAAGAGGTAAGCCGATGTCTGTAACATTTGTGAAATGTTTATTATTTGATTTTTTATTTTAATTTTGTTCATTTTTTCTTATTTCTATAAACGTTCTGTGTGTATGACATATTATAGAATAAGGACACAAATTAACGTAAAAATTCGCTCGTTAAAGTGAATAATTATCATACAGTTGTATGTTACATGTATCCAAACTAGTTCTCTCCCTTCGTGTATTACTCTGCAGGTTAAAATTAAAATATTTTGGAAGATTCGGCATTGCCTGTTAAATATCTGCCTATATATTTCTACATTATATAGATATGTTAAATAATGCTATTGCTAAAGCTATAGTTAAAAATGATACCTCTAAGTATCAAGTAATAATAAAGGGAAACCAAAATATTTCAACTAATGAAACAAGAAACAAAACCCAGATCTTACTGCATATTTTTTTCCCCTGTTTTTCCATTTGTAGAGACATATTGCATGTAAACGGACGAGGTGTTTTGGGTTTCTTCTGGATGAAAAAAGCAAAATGATACTGTAATCTGAAATATTAAAGTATATTCTTTTTGTACTCGGACTTATATTTAGTGATCACTGCACTTAACACTCTCATTTATGTCTGTGTGTCTTTCATCGAGTAAAATAGTGATTGGTTAATACATATCTTTGTAATCTGAACTTTCCCTATGCACATGTCGTTTTTATTCGTTCTGTCATATATCGTGTTTAATTTTATTTCAATACTTTCAGAAAATGGTACATGTGGAACTAGATGGATTGTGTTGCTAAATAACTGTTATATATTTGTCCGTTTTTGTTTTTTGTTTCTTTTTCAACATGCCTTCGTCGGAATTCGAACACACGACCGGCCCTTGGATCTTGAGTCCGACGCTCTACCAGCTGAGCAACATGCTTTTAAACTTAAGCATATAATACACACATGTTGGAACTTGAACACTAAGCTAACAAAATCAGTGCCGAATCGGCAATACATCTCGGTATCTCGTCAACTATATCTCGATAGATTTTCAGCAACAGCTTTCTGTCTTTCGATAGGTTTTTGGTCTCTAGCCATCAGTTAGTTGGTTACTCGACAGCTGAACTGCGACTCCATTTTGGTGTTAAGCTTTCGAAAGGTCTGTACTGTACGAACCTTACAAATTCCGTATGCACACTTTATTTTGCTTTAATACGTTATGCATTTCTATTTCAGACCTAGTAATATTACTTTTTAATATGGTTCAGACAAACAGATTTTTACAATGTAAAATTGAAACAAGAGGCGGCGACGACATGTACCATAACGTGTACGCTTTGACATTTAACATAGATGTAATACCAAAGTATTCTTACAGATTGTTTTATGGCATTGGTATTTTCTGCAGTTAAATGTAATTTGAGTTCAGACCTAGTATCGTACAACAGTTCATTAGCTCATTTTTACGTGGCTAGGTTTTTATAATTCGTGATGACGCAATTTTTCTGCTTATTTTTCATGGATAGCTTAAAAATAATGTGTTAATATATTTTTTCTTTTCGATTATATTTTAATTTGGCAAAGATAGAGAGTTTCTATGTGGCAACTGTGAATTACATTGAGTTGGGTTGATTAATGATGTTTAACGTCCCAGTCAAGAATATTTTATATCACTTATATCGAGACGTCGCCAGCTATAGGCAAAGATGCAGAAATTCTGTCTGTGCGTTGCGCTGATGGCTTGTTTCTTGAGCGTGCCAAGCCCACCGTGACACGGGACCTCGTTTATTTTAAGTTCCCATCCGAAAGAATCGCGACTTTCATTCCGTAATGCCGAGTGCTTGGCGAAAGAACAGTCACTACCGACTTTTCTAGTCTCGGGTCGGACCCGGCCGGGGATTGAACCCACGACCTCCCACTTGAAGTGGTTGTGAATTACATTGAAGAATCCATACTGAACTATAAGTTAAAAAACCCAATACAGTCAAACCTGTCTATAAAAGGCCACCCAAGGAAACCTGTAAAATGACCTTTATGGACAGCTGGCCTTTATTTACAGGTTAGATAACCTGAATACAGAAAGACGGGGATAAAGCTAACTTGCCTTTAAAAGCAGGTGATCATGACCGTTATATAGAGGTGGTCTTTACGACAGGGTTGACTAAATATTATAGTTTTAGAATACTTAATTAGTTTTTGGGTCTGGGTTTGGTGTTTACATATACATGTATATAAAAATGTACATGAAAGCTGTAGAATTCATCGTACAAAATGATCCAGGAAAATCAAACAAAATGACCTTGAATATTTATATAGCAGCAACCTGGTACCTGCATCAGGCAGGGGGAATATTAGATTGACCCACTATACTACTTCCATCACATATATCAGGCTAATAAGGTAACACCAAACCGGAGATCTATTTGTCACTAAGCTTGTTAGTAGTCTCATGGTCAATTTGTAAATGTTAAAATCTATTCTTGTTACTTACCTTTCTAAAAATAGATGCTTACAGTAGAATAAGATATAATTGGCAATAATGATAGAAGTGTCATGTGCTACTTTTGAATTTTTAAAAAATAACGCATTCAAAAGAAGCACATGGCAGAAGATATATTAGCTGATAAAACATGTATTATGACCGCCATTTTAGATTTTTAATTGGCCTCTCGGGTAGATTGGATCAGATCAGTAGACTTTTGAAAACATAAGAATCCACACTTAGATCATGCAAATTGGAAAACAACAAATATTTATAAGCAGAACATCATCTTCAGGCAACAATTTTGAAAAAAAAATTGACGCCATCTTGGATTTTCAAATGGTCAATCGGGTAGATTTGATAAGTAGCCCTTGGAGATCAATTGTGCCAAATTTGATGCTTGTATCATCATTTGCACGATTTTTCTGTTATCTGCTCCACTAGTACTTGATAACAGCCACTGAACCAAGAATACAAACCAATGCAAACAAATGATAAAAACTACCAAATAAAACAAGACGAAGAAATACATATTTTGTCAACTGCTTATAAACATTCTCGACTTTGTACGGACATAGGAGTGAATGCCCATTGTTGTGGTTATGATACGGTCAAAAACATTTTTAAAATTTTATTATAGAATTCATTTAACAAACACATGTGTACCATTCTTGAATATGTAAGTTGATATTTGTCTTTTTTAAATGTTATGAAAGTGTTGTTACGGGTCCCCTGAACCGCCCAACTAATTTTACAATCGGTGGTCCATAAATATGCCCAACACCCAATATAATCACATATTAAGTCCAAAAAAGGATATTATCTCCCGACTTTAAACGGTTACCGGAGATGATGGAAATATAGTTTCAGGTGGTGTGTTTAAAGCACAGTTATGGTGATTTTATCATACCATTTATGTTACAGCCATGAAAAGAAAACCCCTACAAAGTCTGGTATGAGTTGAGTTGAGTTGAGTTGAGCAATGGCGTTGAACGTCACAGTCAAGAATATTTCGCTTATATCGAGACGTCGCCAGCTATAGATGAAGGTGCAGAAATTTTGCATGTGTGTTGCGCTGATGACCATTGTACAGCAGGGTTCTTTATTCTGCCAAACCTACCGTGACACGGGGCTTCGTTTTATTTTAAGTTCACATTTAAAAGAACCGTGACTTTCATTTCGTAATGCCGAGTGCTTGGCGAAAGAACAGTCGCTACCCACTTTCAAGTGTTGGGTCAGACCCGGTCGTGGTTCGAACCCACGTCTTCCCACTTAAGGAGCGAGCACTCTACCAACAAAAGTATGAAATGAAGTGAATTTAATGGGATATACATTCTTAAATAAAAAAACCTCTCGGTACCACGTTGTTATATTCAGACAGTCTACACGACACAAAATAGTGCCCATTAAAATTTCAGCTAAACACAGAATTACATTTGTTTGGACTCCTCATCTATATTTAATTCATTGGTGCCGTCATATTAGTTGTGGGAGTATACGGTTGATTTGACTCTATATGGATTGATTCGATTGATTAATAAGGTTGACATTTACTGCTCAAACATGTCTGAGGATAAAACGTAACCACGTCAGATGTATGTTGATTTTTATTTGTCTAGTTATCTATCGACCACCCTGTTAAATAAACAGTAGTATTCATTTTTAGATTATAATTTAATTTGATATTCATTAATCTGATAAAGATACCAACATTTTTACCTTTAATATTTAAATATTTTGAGATTTTCAGTGCGAAGTGGGATTAAGAAATTAATCATTCAAGTGTTTACGTATGCGATTATCACACAAGAAATGATTTTTCACATCAAATTCTTTTCTGTTAACGTAACCGCTTCGATCTTTCTATATCAAAGGTATAGTTTTTCGATTTATTTACCGCCCACACTTGTAACGTATACACGTAGAGCTCGGCAAAATCCGGTCACTGACGTGGTTGGTTGTTGCCCTTGGCCTTGTTAATAATTAAAACTACCCAAATATTTGATGAAATTTTTTATCAAAGTCACTTTGTTCAGAGATTAAAAAAAACAACTTGTATAAAAAAATTAGACCAAAGTTTTGAAAAGCTTTGAAAGAATAGAATTCCATGCTATTTTCTTACTATTTTTTTTATCAAAAATTGATGTGATTCAAGTGACACGTTTGCAGCAAATATACTTAGGTTTATGAATTGCCCACATCGTTAAAAGCACATCGCAAAAACAATTGTATTTTTATAAATCTTTGTAAATATATGTTCTTATACATCGAGGCAGATTACAGCAATGATAAGCAGGGCGTTTTCAAGTGTAATGGCGCATTTTTTATATTTCAATAAATATAGAACGTTTAGTAAATAATATTAACAACGACCTGTTAAGTCCCTGAAGCTTATTTACTTATTACTAATCGGAACATTATTCGCCTCTTTTTTTCGAAAAAAATATGAGTGATGCAAAATTAAATTCTAACTAAATGCATATTACACAACGGTCCTCTTTTAAAAAAAGGGGGGAAAAACTATGCTTTGTTTGTGTTTAGAACTTATGATATTTTTAACTTCATATAAAATTTTTTCTTTAAAAAGTAAATAAATCGCATTTTCTACAAGAACCAGTGTTTTTTCTTGGTGTTTTAACTTATGATTTTTCTTATTTCAAATATTGTTTTTAAATATTTTCAAAATTATTCTTTATGTCTTCAAAAAATATTACTGTTGTAAAAAATTTAAGCATGTATATATATTATGCATTAAGAAAAAGGTCTACAAATATATATTTAGTGTGAAAATGTTATGTATTATTCACATTTTGTCATTTATATACCGCCATTGATTGTAACTTATTGTGATATGTGCCTGAGGCCTTTAGTCAATAAACATAATTTTTTATATATATAAATATCATTAACTAAATTTTTTCAGAAATAACCAAGTTATCGAAGTTTTCTATTACTCTGCTTACCGTCCAAAAATTGCACTAACTAGGAAGTGAAAGGATTAAGATATAAGTGATTTATAGTTGTACAGGAATAGTTAACATAAGGATGATGCTAAACGACTATAATCTCTCATTCTCCATAAAAAATCGGCAGTTAAATTAATAACCTGATTAGGTTGCTATTGATGTATTTCCTTAATAAAATTGTTATATTTACAGACATATAATTGTTGAATTAGTGTAATATATGTATCTGGTTTCACTACGGAACATCTGAAGGGGCAATTTAGTCAGGGGGCAGATCTCAAAAAGTAGCCTCTCTATTGACCCCCTAAACTTTTTTGTTAAAAGCAGGAAACATGGTGGATCTTATTGCCCTATATGTACCAAGTTAGGCTAGGTATGTTTCCACCTTGACTTTTTCCGTTTAATGGAAATATGGCTGCCAATCCAAGATGGCCGCCAAAAAAAGATAATTTAAGTATAAAAATTCAATATCAAATTAACCACTAAAACGTTTAAGTTGAAATTTGGTATTTGATCAATTAAATATTTATACTAATTTTCCATGAATAATTATTGGTTGGTAAATTCATTATGGCCGCCATTTTCAAGATGGCCGACGTATAATCATCGTGCTGCATTTTAAATAAAAAAACAACAAAGAGTGTCATTATTTTATGAAATTAAACCAATGTAAAATGTTTAATATATATGTACTTAGTTAGGCTAAGTATGTTTCCACCTTGACTTTTCCGTTTAATGAAAATATGGCTGCCAAATCCAAGATGGCCACAAAAAAAAAGATAATTTTAAAAAATAAAATTCAATAACAAATCAACTGCTGAACCATTTGAGTTGAAATTTGGTATTTGGTCAATTAAATATTTATACTAATTTTCCATGAATAATTATTGGTTGTAAAATTCAATATGGCCGCCATTTTCAAGATGGCCGACTTATAATCACCAGGCTGCATTGTTTTAATACAATAAACCAATATATTGAATTTGTTAATATATATATATACTCGTTAACTGGCTCCTTTAAAAGCTTTTTACACCAGCATGATTCACATACACAAACAACGTACAGTAGAATGTGTTTTTACAATAATTAAGCTGCGCAAACATCACAAAGATTCATCAATTCTACATTCATAAATATTGAAAGGTCAATTTCCCAACTACTAACAAGAGTCAATGGTAGTTTTTACTGAGGAAAAAACAATAGATTTCAAACCATTTCCTGATAATTAATGTGTTTAATGTGCATGATCGGAACGTATCTTTCAAAGTGGCAATGACGGAACCTATGACTGTGAAGTTCATGAAGGTTTTTGTTGAGGGTTGGTAGTTTGAAATAGATTACAAACAAAAGAATCTACACTTGATAACAGCATTTCCGACTTTATCGTATATTCATAAGCTTTCGATTCAGTTTTCAAACTCTGTAATTTGTTTGAACACTTCCCATGATGGAAGCTCAATCACTGTCTTGATCAAACACCAACAGATCCAAATGTTTTTCTTCTGATATTTCTTTTTTTGTTCTAGTACTCACTTAAACCTTACTGTTTAGTTGTGAAACAAAACCAACAGAATAAAAACATCTGATCATTATCCGTTATTCTATCCATCTCACTCGTCATAAGGAACAAGTCTTGAGTCTGCCTATTTATGGTTTGCACAGACTTGATGTATCTCGCCTTGTACTCGAGAATGTAGTATTTTGATTCGCAACCCTCCACTAACCACTGACTCCTTAGCTTGTAGTTCCTTGCAGAACTCTTTTGATATAAAACTAGTCAGTTAAGCCTTATTCCCTCCCGTATTTATAAAATTGTTGAAATTCTCAGGCAAGATGGAATTCCATCTCTCTTCTGTATTCTTTAAATCTGTTTATACAACGGCACAAACCGCTAACAAATGAATTGTTGATGTAGGAGGTAGTGCAAACCTTGGCTTATGAAGGCCCTCATAATGTTTTATGGCTGTCATCACAATAAAGTATGGTGACTCTGTATCCGAAAATACCATGGATATGTGGCGTCCCGAAATTCCATATTCCTTTCATTCTAAAAGTGCGGGGTGCTAAATTACCCTTCCAGTCACTTTTTCTCACTTTCCTGGTGGATGTTCCAGTGCTAAACTTAATTTGAAAGTTTCAAGATTTTACTGTGATTTTGATATGGATTGGTATGTTTGATTTAAATTTATTCTTTTTGTCTGGTTTAAGTCTTTACAAAAGCAAACAATCTACTCTATCACTATTTTCTAAAACAATACTTTGTGGTTGCTGCGAGATAATCTTCAAAGTGCATATTGTGGTTTTCCAATGCTGTTAACCAATGCCGTACCATATGTTATCGTACAGGTCTTTATATTTTTCGGTACCTTTATGGAGTTTCAAAAATCAAAACAATAATAGATAAATAATATCATTTTACCAGTGAAAGCAGGAAGAGGTAATGGAGAGATAGTGATATACTGGACAAAAAGAAGTAACTGTATTCTGAGTAACATCATCGGGTAGTTTACGACCAATCAACAAACATCTGATGTATTCACAGGTTGATAATGTAATCCAGAAATGTTATGAAAAAAGGTATAATGATTTGTACCATAATAGAGAGTACGACATTGGTTAACAGCATTAGGAAAGCACCAATGCGAAAACCTTTGACAACTTTGTAGATTTGATAGCACAAAGTGAAGTGTCATTTAAGGAAAAGTGAAAGAGTAGATGTTTTGTTTGATTGATATTTTGAGCATTTTATAAAGTCTGACAAGAAAAATAAATCAAAATCAAACACAACAATCCATCCACAAATCACAATCATGGAGCATTAAAACCAGTAAAAACTAGTAAGAATATTTCGATTTAAAGAATAATACATGTATTACAGAAAAGAGATGGAAAGCAAAAAATTGGAACAATTGAATATACGGTACATATTGACGACAATAAAGAATGAATCTGATTTGTTAGTTTTATATCAAATGAGATAAACAAAAAGGGTGCATGGCAAGCAGTTGATGGTTAGGTTAGGGTTTTTTGGATGCAAACACTACATTCTCGAGTACAGGGCGAGGTGAATCAGGTCTTTGAGCAAACTATAAAGAGGCAGGCATAAGAATTGTTCTTTGTGCCAAAGGAGCCAAAGAAACAAATAATGGTCAGACGCTTATCCTTTGTAGAGATGAAGATGTTTTTATAGTTTTGGTTTTTGTTGTACAATTAATGTTTTGGAAATAAAAGATTGTTATTCAAACGTATATTTATAGCTGTTGAATTTTTGAACTGGGGAAATATGTTATATTCTGATCATACTTATATAATAAGAATAAAGGATATACATATAGAATGTATTACTGCCCGTGGATGTTAATCATGTTGCTGTTGGACCTTTTTGAATGTTTGAATGAGCGAGATGACTATTTTTAAACGTCAAAAGTCATAGCTATTGAATTGATTAAAATTATCTTTATTGAAAACTTGAAAAACGTTTCGGCTTAAATGCAATCCATTGTTGTATTTGACTTAAAATGCAGCGCGATGATTGTAAGTCGGCCATCTTGAAAATTGCGGTCATATTGAATTTAACAACCATAGTTTGTTCATGAAAAATTAGTATTAATATTTAATTGATCAAATACCAAATTTCAACTCAAAAGGTTAAGCGGTTGATTTGTTATTGAATTTTAATTTTAGAATTATATTTTTGGTGGCCATCTTGGATTTGGCAGCCATATTTTCATTAAACGGAAAAAGTCAAGGTGTAAACATACTAAGACTAACTAAATACATATACATTAAATACAATACATTTGTTTAATGTCATAAAATAATGACATAGTATGTTGTAATTGATTTAAATGCAGTGCGATAATTATACGTCGGCCATCTTAAAAATGGCGGCCATATTAAATTTTACAACCAATGTTTATTCATGGAAAATTTGTATAAATATTTAATTGTTCAAATACTAAAGTTCAACTTAAAAAGCTGAGTGGTTATTTTGATATTGAATTTTTATACTTAAATTATCTTTTTTGGCGGCCATCTTGGATTGGCAGCCATATTTCCATTAAACGGAAAAAGTCAAGGTGGAAACATACCTAGCCTAACTTAGTACATATCGGGCAATAAGATCCACCATGTTTCCTGCTTTTAACAAAAAAGTTTAGGGGTGTCATATTTTTGGGATCTGCCCCCTTACTAATTACACAACAATATGCTGTTAAACCGACCTTGACAACGTTACTACCAGGTAAAGATGTATTTGCACGCATTAGCTTTCTGAACAGGTTGAAACCTTTGATATCTAGAAAGTTAACATTGCCATTGATTAAGTTAATGATAGCAAATTTGACCAAGCTTGTACATTTCCCTTGAATGCGTGAAATTCAACATGTTGGCAAACACTGAATAAGCAATAAAGAAATAAGCCGCAAATGCCAAATTGTCTGTTCTCTGGTAGTCAACGCAAGCCGGGAGGGTTCTCCCTAGTTGGTGGGCTTTGGACTTGTTTATGATATTGGTAGTATGTCTAGATCATACTGGGAAAATCCGCTAGTGCTTCCTTTTAAAGAAAACATATAAATGGGCGCGAATACAATCACGCCTCATATCGACATGGATATACAGTCAAAACTGTATATAACGACTACCCAAGGGGACCAGTAAAAGTTGTCTGTATGGGCAGATGGTTTTTTATATACAGGTTCAAACAACACGAATAAAGAGCAAATTGGATACAATTTTACTGGCCCTCAAAAGCAGGTGGTCTCTGTATACAGGTGGTCTTAAGGCAGGTTCGACTGTAATGTCGCCAACGTAAACAAATATTTTCGAAGCAACTACGATGTCCATTCAGAAGCTCCGTAGTGACTCGATACGTAAATTGGTATTCTGGTGTGTTATGTAGGCTTATTATGTAACTTCAAGTGCTCTGTTATTCCTTAGGATGTTGTTTTGTTTCCTTCAGTGTAGCATATGTTTATTATTATTATTATTATTATTATTTCGTCTTTAAACACAACTTGTTACTACGTGCTTTGCGATTAACGTAGGTTTGTTGTGTCCTTTTCAGCCACACTACACAGTATGTTATAGTGTATTCTGGAGTCTAACTTATCTTTATTATCTCACTTCAGAACTTAAAATATCATACGTCATAAGGTGTTCTGATATATTGGAAAAATTTATCCCATCAAAAACCCCGTACAAGTACATTGTAATCAAAATACGATATTCTTAAGTGTCATATGGGTTTATTATTTCCATTCGGAAACTCCGCATAACTTCATTCGTTGAACATTATATAATGTCTCTTCAGACGCTCCATACAACTCAATACAATATAGGGTATTCTAAACTGTATCATAGGTTTATTATGTCTCTTCAAAAGCTCCGTACGTCACAATACTTCGAACGTTAGGTGGATTTATTATGTCCCTTCAGACGCTCCATACAGCTCAATACAATATAGGGTATTCTAAACTGTATCATAGGTTTATTATGTCTCTTCAAAAGCTCCGTACGTCACAATAATTCGAACGTTAGGTGGATTTATTATGTCCCTTCAGACGCTCCATACAGCTCAATACAATATAGGGTATTCTAAACTGTATCATAGGTTTATTATGTCTCTTCAAAAGCTCCGTACGTCACAATACTTCGAACGTTAGGTGGATTTATTATGTCCCTTCAAAAGCTTCGTACGACCCAATATTTCGAACGTTCGACAGATATATAATGTCCATTCAGAAGCTCCATACATTATAGGGTATTCCGCACAACTTCATTCGTTGAACATTATATAATGTATCTTCAGAAGCTCCATATAACTCAATACATTATAGGTTATTCTTGAGCGTAACATAGGTTAATTATGTCCCTTCAAAAGCTCCGTATGTCGCAATACTTCGAAAATTAGGTGGATGAATTATGCCCCTTTAAAAACTCCATACAACCAATTACATTAAAAAAGGATTCTTGAGTGTAACATATCTTTTACTAGTATTTCATCCTTTCAGAAGTTTGGTACGACCCAATACATTGAACGTTAGGTAGATTTCAAATGTCCCTTCAGACCATCCGTACAAGTCAATTCTTGAATGAAACATGACTTTATTATGTCCCTTCAAAAGCTCCGTACTACGTAGAATCTGGTGTGTCCTGTGGGTGTACAGAATTTTTCTTCCTAGAATCTGATGTGTTCCGTGGGAGAACAGGAGTTTTCTTCCTGGTGCGATATTATTGTACTATATATTGTGTGTGATTTGTTACAACAATTACTCAATCATATCAACGATTTATTCATTTCCTTCTTAAATAAAGACTGTATTGGAAGATATACTACAGACTCGACAGCACGTACACACGCACGTCATTTAAATATACTTACTGATGCGCTAATTGCCGTTATTCGTTGGAGACGGATGCTTAGAAATGGAAATCAAGTCCGGCTCAATTAAATTCGCCATTTGAATTATTTAATATTGATATTAATTGGATTTTTAAAGTATCGCAGACCCATCCTTATTATACATTTAAACTCTCTCTCTCTCTCTCTCTCTCTCTCTCTCTCTCTCTCTCTGCTGTGAATGGAACTTGTATAATAATCAATTAATAACTTATTTTTAAGCAATGCAGCCGCTGTCAGAACAATATTATCAATGTCATTATGACGTCATAAAGAGAAATACATTGCAAATACGTCAAAGCGATAATTTAAGTGGCTTTGCACGACTGTTTTAATGAAGAATGTATTTTGAAACCTCAGAGATACCTTAGCGTACTTATTCTTTTTCAATTTTTAATAGCTAAATTTCTTTATAACACCAATATTTTATTGACAAAAAGCGTTGCGGTAAATAGAGGCTTTATTTTCTAATTATACATTATAGAACTGCGTGGTATTTAGCAAGTACCCAACAAATCAAAATATGTTCCAAAAATAATCATTATTGACAAAACACAATTAAACACAAATCATACAAGTTTCAATTCTTTATTAATTTTCCCGCCCGCCAAGATATAAGTGAAAGGATCTTGACCGACTGTTGCATAGCTACAGCACCGCCACTATACTTCGCGTCTATTAGCTTTTCCCGCCAAGATGTAAGTGAAAAAAGTTTAATTGGAACGTAAAACCCCAATATAATACTCCACGCCTATTTAACTTTAGCTATGGAATGGTAAATACATATGTAGGTTTAACATCAATACATTAATTAATACCCATGGGTATGTAATTAATCATCCCATACAAATCACTCCACTTCTATGTTATTTTTAAACTATTTTAATAAAATTGTAACAATTTTAGTTATATATTTAGATATGCTTTCAAAAGGCTTCAATTGATGATTAAAGAAATATATTTATCACAAAAATCATTAATGTAAAAGGGAATTATTTTTGGTATAAAATCATTTGTTATCAAGCTATATAACTTCCTAGGGAGTGGTCTCCTACCAAGAGTCATTTGTGGGATAGAGACGTAAATAGACAGAAAAAACAAATAAAACTGACCCATTGACCATATTCTGACCATTACATCCTACTGATTAGGGAAATATGTTTAGGGTCAAAATTGTATGGTAGGAATGTTTTCAAATAGAATTGTGAGCGAGTGAATGGATCATTGTTTAAACTTGGCTATTCGCGGGAAAATATTTTTAAAAATATACAATAGTATCAATTAAACATTGAAATGTAAAATGAAATGGAATAGACGATTACAAAATCTATAAAATCAATGCTTAGCCAAGAACCAGTAACATCATCTATAATTTATCAATATATATCATAATAAACAATTAATATCTTATTTTCCCGAAGGTAATCTCAAAATTTGTTCACGGATATTGTTTAGAAGACCAATGACGCTTTCGTCGATGACGTTTGAATTGTGTATACCTGAATACCGCCTTCGGTGTCGCAGTGGAAGAAAAACCCTCCTCGTGAACGGGAGGTCGTGGGTTCGAACCCCGGCTGGGTCAGACATAACTTTGGATACTGCTTCAGTATTCAGAGTAGAATTGGCTGGTTCATCCGGTGTCAGTATACGGGGAGTGATATGCGACAAAGTATCTTAAAGTTGCCCTGAGTGCGTGCTAGTACAAGATAGACCACAAAACACACTCACGAAAATACGTACATTTTCTTAGATTAATCCTTAGAGATTAATTAACTTACTTTCGTTTTGCAAAGCTAATGCGCAGTTAAACAACATTACAACAGCAACCAATCCGGCAGGCAATACACAGTCCCCCACCGCTACGGCCGTCATCACAGTATTGTTTATAAGTATAATGTATCTATGTCCAGGATTGCCGTTGATATATTATATAGTTCCATATTTTTTTCACTCGCATTTTCGCTTACATCCAGGTGCTTATCCTCATGGAGCACCCGGCGTCGCCTCCATGGTGGAAGTTTACATGTTCCACCTAATTCGTCAGTTTCAAAGTTTAACTTTGGTTTGGGATTGCGATTGGGCATGGAATAGTATGAATGTTTTGATTAAGTCTGGTATCCGAAATATGATAAAGAGAACCAAAGTAACTCATGAAAAATTTAGAATAATAAAAGACCTGATCACAAACATACCTGTATGTACTTTCATGCAAATAAATTGACATTTCTAGAAATCTGTGGGAGGACCTGCCAGGGAAAAAAGTATTATGTATGCAAAATTTCCCAAAAATTACTAAGGTAAACGACCAGTAATTCCTGAAAAATATAAAGAATAAATACCGGTAACTTTAAAACACTGATCACATCCACACTTGTTACATCCTACAAAATAATATTGACATTTATAGAAATATGTAGGAGAAGTTTTCCAGACAACACATGTAAGCAAAATTGCCTTAAAATTGTTAAGTTAAACAACCAGTTATTCCTGAAAATTAAAACAAAAATAAATAAAAACCTTAATCACATACACACCTTTAGTATCTGTAGACACTTCCAGCAAAATAATATTAATATTTCTAGAAATCTGTGAGAGGAGTTATCCGGACAAAACATACATGTGCCGTCCAAGTGTGACGAACGGACCGAAGGACGTGGAGCAAATCCAGAGTCCGCTCCGATTAGTGACCGTTGGGCGACTAGCAACAACTTCAAATTACAGTGCTTTGAAGAAAGCCAAATTTTAGCTATTGTGGTGGTCCAACGTCCGTCGTGAGAAAACGCTTCACAATTTAATTTTTACTCTGTCGTCTGAAACTACTGGACCAAACTCAGTTATCAAGTCTTATACCGCTGTCATATGCCATTTTTTAAATTTAATCATAAAATACATTAAAAAATGGTGTTTGACAATAGACAATACCATTTTTTGAATGTATTTTATGATTAATCAAAAAATTATATAAAATACCGCCATTACACCAAACTATTATATATATGTGTTCCGAGAAAAAATACCAAACGGGCCAACTTCAAATTTCATTTAGTTCAGAAAAATTACGATGCAGTAGAGATTAAAACATACAGAAAAATACATAAATGTAATATACTGTTTTTAATTAATCAGTTTTATTCAGAGATCGGTTAAAAACTAGTCTATATTAATATTTAACTAAAACGCCTGTGTTCAGAGACGATAGTATTCCAGCTTGATATTGTTCTAAATGAGCGTCAATTGCGAAACGCACCTGGTTGCAAAAGCTGTTATCAAGCATTTATTGTGGAATGATCCTGTTTGTCACAGCTGTTTTCATTCGTTTATATAACAAAGTGTCCCTGGTTCATGTAGCTATTGACAAGCGTTTATTGCGAAATATTTATATTTGTAATTTGCCATAATATGAATCTCTTTTTGAGACCGAATGTACATTTGCTAAATTGACGTCACTTCTTTCTTGCTTTTGCATATACGCATGACGTCATTGATTGGTTGTTCAAACTATTGGAAATGCATTTTGTACATGAAGGTGTTTCGAATTTATTTCAGGATTTGAAACCAAAATTAGATTTTCAAAAAATATGAAATGTAATTATAACCATTGAACTGTCCAGAAACCATGTTTATAGTGCTATAACTTCCATTGTTGTGGAAAGCAAACTAATCATAACGCGCTAGCATGCGTTATTCAGCTTGCTTTGCACGACAGCCATTGCTTTCTTATTTTCAAGAGTTAATTGCGATGTTAGTAGTTGATATAATTGTCAAGGAGTGTTTGGTTGCTATAGCTATTGTAAAACTTTTTTCAGAAGTGTTTCTGTTAAGCGTTTATTGCGGAGTGCACCTAGTTGTCAAAGCTGTATTGTCAATCATTTTTGTTGTGTGTTCCTGGAGGCAACTGGTAAGTTAATCTTTTTAGCATTTAATTGACATCATCGGCGTTAAGGCTAATCATCTTTATATTCCAATTACCAGAAAAATAGGTAGAATATTGATTAATTATTATAATGACGTAGATTATCGCGTCTGTAATCGAATTGTATGACCTCATATAAATTAAGCTTTTGTCTATAGCTCTACAGGGTTAGAATTTCTGCATACTCAAAGCATTTGTTTTATCAATATTTGTGCTCCATTTTAAATATTATTTTATTGTATGTTGACACATGTTTCACTCCCCCGCGAAACATTCTGTTGGAACAGAACAGACTAATGTATATGGAAAAAATGACACAAATGGTATTTGAAATAAAAATAAAAAGGCGACCGGTTTATTAAAATTTCATTAAAATTGTATTTTTTTAGTTTACACAAGTTATTTTGTAGGAAGCAACAAAAAGTGTCAAATTTGCTGTAAACTAATATGAACGGAGACTTGCGTAGCTAAGCCATTAATAAATCCATAATTTTGTTTTTTCGACATCGATTTAGTCACACAAAAAACATTGGCATATTTATTTTATACGGATTTATTGTGTGCGAGGGATTTCTAAATTATAGATTATAAGGGAATGTCTCTTTCCTTATATACATGCATGGTTATATCAATTAATATTTATATTTTGCCTAGAGGGATTGTGAATTTGTGATTTTAGTTATTAGTTGGGGAATTTTGTGAGAGTTTAAAGGTGTTGAAGAATAATAATGTGTTTGTGAAGGATTTAAGTTATTTCCTTTCTTCTGCTGTTACTGAAAAAATTAACCAATCCTATTAAAATTAATTAAAAGCTAAAGGTGACTAGTGGTAATGAAGCTGTCATGTGCTACTTTTGAGTTTTTATGAAATAATATAACTCAAAAGTAGCAAAAATTGTCATGTGCAGATTTTGAATGCATTATTTTAATAAAAATTTAAAATCAGCACATGTCAAATCTGCTAGCTTAATTTAGAATGCTTTCCTTCAAGAGGGGGTTAGTCGAAAGAGGTGACAGTTTGAAAGCTTCACTCACTATGGATGTAGAATAACGCAATGTACATATAAAACCCTTGACTTCAGCAAGTAAACTCAATACTGATTGATGTTTAATAGTCCAGATTCCAAGTCGATGAAGAAACGACCCTGATTTATATATATATATATATATATTTATTATATAATTAATAAATTCCATCTTTATGATTGGCTAAAACGGTAACACGTGACCATTGGATCTCACATCATATACCACGGATTTTCCGGTGAATATCAAATTCGGTGTACGTCATCGATTTTTGTCGACGTTCTCCGTAAAATGATTAGAACGTCATCAATTAAGTGTACGCAAGTGATTGTGTCTTGTTATGTTTTTTTTTTCATAGAACGTTGACGTTATGGCATTATCAATTTACAATGTAGTGTGTAATTAATTGTGTCTCATCCGGAATGTCATTTATTTTTCTTAAAAAGTCAGATTGGGCTAACTAATGCGGAATAATTTTAGTGTGATCAACCAGGGTGGACAGGGAAATCTAACATCAGTAAAATAGTTAGATTGCCTGGTCAAGGTTTGAGAAAACATTGTCAACCGGAGTGCCACAGTGGCTAAATTATATAATAAACAGTTATGGACTTTTTAGTGGTTGTATATGGTGTGATATTCACCGGAAAAATAAATATTGACCTCGGCTGTCGCCTAGATCAATATTTATTTTTCCGGTGAATATCACACCATATACAACCACTAAAAAGTCCATAATTGTATATTATATATATATATATATATTAACGTCGTCTGAGAAAATGACGTCACAATCTATAGCTCCATTGCTCTTCGAGGAAAAAGAACTAAAAAAAATTTACTCATATTCAGAACAAAAAACTAAGAAGTAGTTAAAATCTACACAATTTTGGTCCAAGCCGTACTGATGAGAGATTCTATTCCAAAACGACCCTCTAGTGCTGTAAATTAAAACTGGTTTAATATGTAAATTATACAAAGTTTAGGTTTGTACTAAATTGAATATTATATCGATACTTCCATTAGAATAAAACGTAAAGCAAATTCAGCTTATAAAGCCGATCTTATGTTGTATTCTTTCGATATGTTAACTTCAATACAAACAAAATTTTTATTTTATCGTTATGTTGATATGTGATGTTTAGAGATTAGATCAAGGCGAGTTAAGCTCCAAACGTTTCACTATAAAGCAAGCTAACGTTGAACCTGTAACCACCGTAAAAATCATATTATTTAGTTTTATGACCGTCATCACAGTATTGTTGATAAGTTTGATGTCTCTGTATTCAGGATTTTCCCCGATATATTTGACGTCCCATACATTTCCATGTTCCTTTCACTCTATTTCGATTACAGGCGTGGCAATGTACACTGCAAGTAGCTAAAAGTAGGTGTTTACCCTTCACTTACTTCACTGGTGGTGGTTCACGTGTTTAACCTGACTTGTCAGTTTTAAAGTTTTTACTTTGCTCCTGGATTGTGATTTTGACTTGGGGAATAGTATTTTTGTCTTTTTTTGTTAAAAACAACCTAACGTTGAATCTGTAATCATCGTAATGAATCATATTATTTAGACATTCAAATAGAAATTGCGTCAATATGCTACTACTTTGCAATTTCTATACTATGTTAAGATAATACGCTCCCAGTCAAATCAATCGACTTTGTTACTGAGTAATCCAAAACACTACTATTACCATGGCTTAATAGCTGACCATGTTTTATCTCAATCCAATGAACGGTTTTCTTTTTGATGCCAGGAAATAGAATCTCGACGGGCATAAACAAATACTGGCATTAGCATTGCGGGGATACTAGTAATAACGCATGTTAGATCATTATGTTCAGTTTTTTGCAGGTGCCATATACCATTTTTTAAATTTAATCATAAATACATTAAAAAATGGTATATGACACAGGGCAATGGAATTAAAGCACTAGCACTACGAACGTCATTTAAAACTAATGCAATAGAAATATTTAAACTTCACTATATTTTTTACCAATAAATTGTCTGATATAGTCCGTCAGCGATATTGTGGCAGAGTGTTTATAAACAAGGGCGAGTTTATTATACACAAATAGGTATTAATATCGTGTTTATATTAAACGTATATTCACGCCTGTATGCGTTCATTTGTCAACCCCACCTTTATATATCCCTATCTTAGGCTGTCTTCATTATATAGACTCATCCATGTCTATAAACACTCTGCCACAATATCGCTGACGGACTATAGCGATATATACATGTACACCCACTAGCCTTTTTTCCAGGTACTTGCCTTTGTCATATAATCTTATCTGTAAGAGATAGAAAATGTGATACAAGAACATTTTTTGAAACATTTGTATGATGTTTAGAGATTAAAAAATTAAACATTGCTTCTTGAAAGGATTCCATACAAAGTCAAGGCTACTTTGAGTATAAACTTAAACGTAGAATCATGCAAAAGCTGTTCTTTTCTCACACACCCAGCCTCCCACACATTGTATGCTAGAAGAGCATTATGCTAGACTTTTGAGTACACTTGATTAAAATAAGCTTGTATGGATATAGAATAATGATAAAAAGTTTAGTAATATTCAGAGCTTCTAAAAATAAATAAATAAATAAATAAATAAATAATAAATAAATAAATATAAATAACTGTTGAATGTTGGATTTCTTAATCATAATATCCTAGACTTCACTCTGCTTCCAAAGCAAACCTTCCTGGAACAAAATTTTATATAATCGCAGACAGTGAAATGGTCACTTTGCATGCAGGAGATCGTGGTTCGAACTCCAGCCTGGTCTTAACTAAACTTGAAAAAGACAGTTCTTTAGCCAAGCACTCGGGATTAATAAATGATAGTCACGCTTCCACCGGTCTGCGCATTTGCTGTTGAAGCATATAACTGTGGAGGTCTCAATATAAATGGTATATGTTTAATTCGGACGTAGAACCCTAATCAACCAACCATCCAACAATCAATCAATCAATCAATCAATCAACCACCAACCCATCCATCTATCCATCTATCAATCTCCTATCAACGAATGTAGTCATTGTAACACGGGTAACATCCTAACGTGTGTCACCTTAAAATCATATAATCCGTAAGACAAGATTATTTTTCAGAACCTCCTTACTTACGTATAGAAATTTAGAACATTTGATGAAACGATGGTTTCTGCAGAAAAATGACGTTTAAGTCTTCCTATGATCTTAATGACATTCCATACCCTTCTTTTGAAGAAAAAACACAGGTTATGCTAAAATAATGTAAAATTTTAAACTAGTATTGTTGATAAGTTTGATGTCTCTGTGTCCAGGATTGCCCTGGATATATTTGACGTCTCATAGTTCCATGTTCCTTTCACACAATTTTGATTACACACGTGGCGGGTGTAGCTATCTAAACAGGAGGTGCTTACCCTTTCGGAGCACCCGGCCCCACTTCCCTGGTGGAAGTTCACGTGTCTTACCTAGCTTAATTGTCAGTTCCAAAGTTTTTACTTTGCTTCTGGATTGTGATTCGGGCATGGATTAGTATGTTTGTTTTTGACTTAAACCTGTTTCATTTTGAATTTTTAAAAGAATATATATTAGCTTCTACAGAAATAAAACAGAAATACAGTGCAGTAATGATATTTTACATGCACTCTGCAGTCGATATTGATGTTAAATAAAACCGTGGTATCCTGAAAAAAAAACCCCACCGACCTTCGACAAGCGAACTTTCTCACATTAACAACTGCCAAAATTGGAATTCTGAATTAGGCGATCTGTTACTAAGATCTGCCACGATTGGGGTTCGAACTTATGTAATTTTTGTACTAAGATCTGCTCCCATATGCGGTGACTGGCAATGCACGTGTAATCTGTAAGCAGCAACTGTTTGCCCTAACACTCATACAAGGGTCTATTCAACATGATATATCAGTATCACATATTTGTGACATTTTTCGTTTCATGTTCCTTTCACTCAATTTTTATTACACACGGGCGGGGTAGCAAGCTAAAAAGGCTAACTTGCTAAACCTTCCGGAGCACCCGGCCTCACTTCCCCGGCAGACGTTCGCTTGTTTAACCTTACTTATAGGTTTAAATTTTTTTTACTATTCTTCTGTATTGTGATTTGGACATCGGTTAATATGTTTGGTTTTGATTTTTGCATTTTCACATTTTCCATGTTTTAATAGTCTATATAGAAATACATCATACAATATTATGCTCAAAGCATCTAATAGATCTGATTTTTAACAGTTATTTCATCGTGTATAAAAGAACAAAATTGTCATCGGGATAATTCAAGCCCCGGCTTATCCATGCCCTCAAATATTTTACGGCCGTCATCACAACATAGTTGATAAGTTTGATGTCTATGTATCCACAATTACCCTTGACGCCCCATAGTTCCACGTGCCTTTTATTCTTCATTTTCGATTTGTCACGTAGCGTGTGGGAGGTGCTTACCCTTCCGGAGCACCGACCTTGCTTCCCTAGTGGAAGTTAACATGTTTAACTTAATTTGCCAGTTATAACTTTGCTTTGAAATTGTGATATGGACATGGATTGGTGCGTTTGATTCTTATTATGACATTCATATTTTTTTGCTTTTTGAAAGATTATATCAGATTTTAATATAACTGGCGGCAAGCAAGGACATGATTGATCCATAATGGGATGAAATGCAAATAACACATTTTTGTATTTTAAATTTTTAAAACGTTTTTAACACTTGTGATTTCCGTGTTTAGCACCAGAATAGAAATCTACGTAACCAACTACTGTTATTACATGTTTATTTTACTAGGCTAATATTTACCTTAGAAATCGATAACTTTTAATTATATTATACAATGTATATCATTGATGTGTATTCCCTACATCATGTACCATTTCAAGTCCCAATTTTATCATTAAATGACGAAATGTGTGGTGCGTGGATTTAGAAATAAAAATTGACATGGGTGAATGTAATTTGGTCCCCGTGAAAATTTTTCCCAATTGCATGAAATCTCTAGCGAATTTGAGTTTATTAACAACCTAGAAACCACTAGTGATAACTTGACATTTAAACATGATAAATTCTCTGTTACACATATACGGGGTTTAATTTCATTACGCCAGACTGGTCTAAATCGGTACCTGATATATATGCTGTCTGATGGAATATAAAAAGACTCCCAATTTAAATGACATTGAATTCAGACCGAGGTCAACCATATCAATCCTTCTCCAATTACTAATGTTATATTTAATACATCCATTTTTTCCTATTAAAACAATGAATAAAAAGTTCTGTCGACGAATAGATGTCATTTATGAAGACCAAATAAACATTAGATTGATTGATTTATTGACTTTGTTTGTTTTACGTCATCGTCAAGATTATTCCATTATACAGTGACGTCATTAGTACTGGGTTATAGAGTACATGTATAATATTAGATATTAACTTTGAAATGTATTCGTGAGAATACAGTAATGCTTTACAATTTGGCACATTGCTTAAAAAGCCTGTGATCCCAAATGTCCACAGCATATTTTAGGTCTTGTTTTAAATTCGACTGGGCGATTAAAACCCATAGCCTTCCGCTTATTAAATGAAATGATATTAGACAGGTGGAACTAACTCTTCATAAGCATCCGGGCTCACTGCCCTGGTGGATGTATAACTTAATTGAATTAAGATTTCACAGTTTTTCTTTGATTTTGGGATTACGATTTTAACACTGTCGATAAATGTATATGCAAAAGATAATGAGTTTGTGTTCCATAAACGTTTAGCATAAGAGTAAGGTTTAACGTCGATATAACTGAATGGCAAACACAATGTTTTTTTATTTCTTGTTTATCAATCGCTCACAACTTTGCTTAACTTTGTTGAATCTGGGGACCAGACTTCCACCAAGTCATTCACCATGCGCATATATAGACGACGTTCTATCTCTTAAAAATTCTGTACCCAAAATTACCCTGGATAAATATGACGTACCAAAGTTTCATGTTACTCTGATGTTTAATTCTTATTATTATAAACTTGAAAAAATAACAGTTTTTAAGCTGATCTACATTCTGAACTAATCAGCTGATTTTCAGAAAATCGGCGTTACAAGGTTTAACTGCGTAATAATACAATAAATGAAACGAAAAAGATCCGATAAAAACTGAAATAGTTTATAATTGTTTTTCTTATTCATTTACTGGTTATTTTTCAGTCAGTATATAAATGATGTTACATTAAAATTCTTTGATCAAAAACAAACATACTAATCCATGTCCGAATCATAATCCAAACTTATCAACAATACTGCGATGACGGCCATTTTGACAAATAAGGACTATATTAAATCTCGTAATCATGAAACCAAACAACATTTTGTACATCATATGAGACGGTTATATGTTTGTAGAACACGTGTGTTTACATGTTGTTTGTATCCATAACAAAAGAAAAACTGAATTGGTTGAATGAACAGTGTGCTAAACAAAACCTGAAACCAACTATTGACATTGAATTAATGTTTTCTTGGATGATATCGATGTTTTTACAAAATATGGGCTGGATGTGAGATGATGGATTCTGTTTAATGATGTCACCGATGGAAGCTGTATGGGCTGATCTGGGGCATTTGAAGAAGGTGAAGCAAGCGATACGGGTGAATTGGAATATAATATTTTTATCAATTTTATCAAATTATTAATGGTAGGGCTACCATTGCCATTATCATAAGATCCACTTCAGACTCTACCATCTGACTTACCTGCACACTGGTATTGGTAGCATTCCTCAAAATATTTCCCCTGATCGCTATTGTCGTGGGGATATAAAATGTATTTGCTTTCAAAAGGATGCGCAGGTGATGAATTCAAAAGGATGCGTAGGTGATGAATTCAAAAGGATTGATACGTGATGAAAAAACCCCGTAAGGTTTGGTATTCGAAAATACCATGGTGCGTGCCATATTTCTTAGAGACACGCAAAATGCATGCTGGGGATCGATATTGAAAAATATTTTATAAACACAATCTTAAAGAAATAATATCGGAAAAAATTAACCAGGTCATGTTTGAATTATTTTTTCAAAATTTATGAAAATGCGAAGCATTTAAATGTTTCTATGTGGAATCTTTCCTGATCTTCCCGTTTGTTTAAAATCTTAAACAGAGATGAGTAATCCCCGAAACTGACCGAAAGTAGTTCCCGTAAAAACGTTGTTATTGGAAACTAACAGCATGTTTTCGCAGGGCAACAAACAATGAAAATGCTCTAAATTGTGTAACAATTTTTGATTACATATGTGGCGAATGTAGCAAGCTAAATAGGAGGTTCCTGTGTTTAAGTTAATTTGCCAGTTTCAAAGTTTTTATTTTGCTTTGGGATTGTGATTTTAACATGGATTGTTATATTTGTCTTTGGTTATAAAATGTAAGTTGGACATTGCATATTGACTCCAGAGACGAATCACATAGGCGTGTAAGATTTACACAATTTACGGTTTATATGTTCAATCCATTAAAAAATTTGGGCACAATTTATGCATTTGTCGCTACGGGCTGGACAACCACTCAGAAGTGGGCAAACTCAAAAAGGTAAAACAAAGCAATATCAGATTAAATGGTAACTGTTACTTGATTTTTGTTTAAGTGTATAAAGTTTATAAATAACTTTATCGTTTCAGTACAAACATTGCCACCACTACACAATTAACCTATAGTTTGAGGGTTAATCCGGGTTTTAGAACAAGACATATTTGTTGAAGCATGTATTGCTGTGCTCTTGCAAATATTTACACAATGCAAATAAAAGTCGTACATTAATATACGAAAGTAACTAAGCCCCATTCATAATAGATATCGTATTGCCATGCTACTTTACTTACTGATTTACTTATACCTGACAGCACCTCGCCATCTTGTTATCTTCTGTAGTAGTCTGATCAGATCTCGCAATTTGTATTCCTCTCTGTATTTTTCTTATTGCAGGTTTCTCCGCCAGGTGTTTCGTTGCCTTTTTTTGTCCCTTGAGGATTCCACTGCAGTGCTTGTCATGCGATTGAATTTGTTAGTTTTCAAAGTGCTTGTCCTATCTATCGCCTTTTCCGCTTCAAACTTATCAACAATACTGTGATGACGGCCATAAAACTTTTGAGGGCCTTGATAAACCTAGGCTTGCAATATCCCTGAGTCAACAATTTATTTGCAAGCAGCCTGCTTTGTGTACAAAGTCCCCGTAGTGGTAACAAGCTCTACCATAGCGTATTGAATAGGAATTCGTGGAAAATACAATTGCTAGTAATTACCAAATGTTTTTTTAATTTTGCGGTACCAAACGGCCATTATGAATACCTGCTAATGCATTGCTAAATTAGAAAATTTAGGTTGAACATTGCTAAGTGACTGATGAAGAATGAGGTAGGCTTGTCAGATTACATAATTTATTGTGCTTCTAATCTATCAAAATGTTAATTCAATATAACATTTGTCGCTATGGGCTGTACAACCACTACAATTTTGATAAATTCTTCCTGTTTCAAAAAAGTTAAAACAATGCAATATCTGATTAAATGGTTTCTGATTCTACATGAATTTTAGTATATAAATAGTTTATCCTTCAGCACAAACAATGCAAACACCATACAATAACCTATAGTTTTAGGGGTTTATTCGAGTTTAATGACATGTCATATTTGCACATACATAAATTAATGTGTTCTTGCAAACATTACTGCACTAATATACTCAACGAACTGGCTCATTTGATTTATCTTTCAAGGATGGTAATAGTAAATTCATTGATGACAGTAACGTAGTCCCTTTGTATCGTCACGTCTTTTATAATTAGCCATTATCTGATCGGTGCTAACTGCATTCGTTATGACATTGCTGGTCCTTCTTGCCTTACCTCAAATCCCTGCATTCAGATCTACAGAAAGAAAAGTCAAAACTTGTTCTAACCTAAAGCGATCATATAATAAAAAACTTTTGATAACCATACTTTTAAAAAAAAGTGAAACAGGGCAAAAAAGCTCTTTTTCATGCAACATTTTAACAAATTGATTTGTGTATTGTATTGAACTGTGTTGACACAGTTTAAAAATAGAAAACCATCAAACGTAATTTCATTCTAAGACAAACATAAACTGCCCTCCCACCCGCTTACCTATATTTGGAGGGTATTTGTTTTGTCGTTGTATTGTTTAAACAATGTGTTTGTATTTTTACACGGCTAATTTTAAATTAATGTAAACAAGAACCTAATATAAAGGATTCAAATAAAAACTTTCTAATTTGAGTATCTGTAGGTTAGTTATTGGTTATCAAAATAATATTGACAAATTAATGTCACAGAACAAGTTAACAGAAATGTTCTGTCATGTATCTAAATGAAACGACCTTCATATCGATCTTATATTCTATCTTATTTAAAAATAAAAGAATTGGAATGCTTTAATAATGGCAGAGTGTTCTGCAGACTGTGTTGGGATACTCTTCAACGTCTATAGAAACTGCCTCATGGTTTGCCATATAAGTTTAATGTTTTCCGCAGTTGCCCATTGACACTTGCATTTGAATTTAAATTATAGGGGACTGGACGTATATGATAAAAAACAAACATACTAATCTATGTACGAATCACAATCCAGGAGCAAAGTAAAAACTTTGAAACAGACAAGTTAGGCAAAGCATGTGACCTTCCACCAGGGAATTGAGGTAGGGTGCTCTGGAAGGGTAAGCACCTCCAGTTTAGATAGCTACATCCGTCACTTGTCACTCAAAATTGAGTAAAAGGAAAGGAACATGGAACTACTTGACGTCAAATGTACCCAGGGCAATCCTGGACACAGAAACGTCAAACTTATCAACGATGCATACAGGAAAATGTAAAGTATCGTGGCGGGTGTAACTAGCTAAACAGACGCTAACCCTTTCGTAGCACCTGGCCTAACGTACCTAGTAGATGTTCACTTCTTCAATTACATTTATCATTTTGAAAGTTTTTACTGTGATTGGACATGGATTGGTTTGTTTTTGATTTTCAAGGTAATTGGATCACACATCGCAAGGAAAATATTCCAAATGCGATAAATCGTTTTACCTCTAATGCATAATATACATGATTTTAAGAACATACCAGTCAAACATTGTGTCAAGCGATCATCTCAGGTAACTGCTAACTCTCTCTCGATATCTTTGTGACTACTAACTATCCGTATTAGGAAGCAGTAGTTCGACTTTTTGTCGTTTGTTCAGTGTTAAACGTTTAACATGTCTGAACTGTATGTATTAGCGAGTTGCAGATGTCATAATGATATTCTCTTTTATTTTCTTGAAAGTATAGTCGTCTGAAGATGAATTATTTCCTAGTTCAATTTTCGAACGTAAAGGATAATTTTTTCAAACCATTGACTTGATATTTTTTGATATTTTTTTTCAACAAAAGAATCTTTAATCGGTTTCAGAAAAAAAAATGATGCCAAAATAGTTGCATACAAGGCTTGCCTCCTTTCGTATAATTTTGTTTTCAGAAATGACATTGCAAGATTCTCACTGCGACTTTTATGTAATAAAACATTGCCAGCATATTTTACTGTACAGCGATGCAAGTGGCGTTCATTCTATGCAGCTCAATGGCGTCATGACGTTCATTCTATACAGCTTAATGGCGTCATGAAGTAAAAACAAATGTCAGTTTCTTGTAACATTATAGAAACATATTTATTAAAAAACAAACATATTAATCCATGTCAAAATCACAATCCAGAAGCAAAGTAGACACTTTGGAACTGACAAGTTAGGTTAGACACGTGAACTTCCATCAGGGAAGTGAGGCGGGTGCTCCGGAAGGATAAGCACCTCCTGTTTAGCTAGCTACACCCGCCACATGTGTAATCAAAATTGTGTGAAAGGAACATGGAACTATGGGACGTCAAATACCTGGACACAGAGACGTCAAACTTATCAACAATACTGCAATGACGGCCATAAAACTTTTTGAGGGCCTTGATAAGCCTAGGCTTGCAATATTCCTGAGTAAACAATTTATTTGCAAGCAGCCTACTTCGTTGTACAAAGTCCCTGTAGTAGGAACAGGCTCTTCCATAGCGTATTAATTTGGAAACAAATACACCATAAGCAGGAGAAGCAGGTATATTGCTGCATAGAAAAGGAAAGTTGACAATAGAAAAATTGAAATCATCACGTTTGTCATAAAGTTTCAAATGTAGCCTTTCGTGTGCGCCATAATTTAGGTATAAGTCTAAATATGAAACAGAACTTGAGGAATCAGTCGTGTCTTTTATTTCAAGCTCACTAGAATATATGATATTTACGTAGTCTCCAAATTTAGGATTGTTAAGAGTCAGAACGTCATCTATATATCTGTACGTTGAGTTGACTGATTTTGCGACAATCTTCTCTCCAGATTTAACAAGGTTCTGCATAAATACAAAAAAACATTTAAAGATAATGCTCATTTTTTGCACACGTATTTAATTTAATATATCATTTATGTATAAATTCCGGTTTTATTACGAGTAACCGTCTCCCTTCGCATGGGCGGTTTTGGCTACTTCCTGTAGTAGCCAAGACAACTTCCTGTAGGAAAATAGAAAGATGCAACACGAGACTCTGAAATAGGCAGGTGTGCGAATAAAAATTATTTCTTTTGACAGAGGGAAAATTGTTGAGGATCCTTGTCTGACCGTGGAAGTTTAATTTCAACTTTTCCCAACAAAATATAAATACGGTGTTAGTTTGGGTATTTATTTATTTCTGAGAGAGAGAGAGAGAGAGAGAGAGAGAGAGAGAGTGTGTGTGTGTGTGTGTGTGTATGTATGTGTTGTGTCGCATGAAGCAATCCTTAACATTATACCCATACTGATATTTATCCTTCAAATCAACGACCTTTATACACGTCAACTTGACACATTGTTTCCATGTGGTGATAATTAAGTCTTGTAATTATACTTGAAAAGGTTAAAGGGTTTTGACTTTTATATACCGGTAAGTCTTCTATATTTAGTGTTCATGGTCTTTTAGTTGCTAATTGTTGTATTCCATTTGACAAGTAATCAAACACAAATATACCGGTTTATGTCTTTATATCAATCCCCCCAAAAAAGCAAAGTTAAAATAATTTAAAAATCCAAAACAAACATACCAATTCATGTCTAAATCACAATCCCAAAAGAAAAATTAAAACTTAAAAATCCAAAAACAAATATACCAATCCATGCCAAAATCACAATTTCAAAAGCAAAGTTAAAACTTAAAAATACAGAACAAGTGAGAACCGGATGCTCAGGTGTAAGGACGTCCTGTATAACGGGCCATAAGTGAAATCAAAATTGAGAATGAAAGGAGCATGGGGCTATGGAACATAAAATATATCCTAGATACACAGACATAAACAGCATACTCGTCGTATTGTGATGTCGGCTATAAACTTTAAGGGTCTTGATAAGCTTAGACTTGCAACTTGCAATACTCCCCTGAGTAAATACTCAAACAAACAAACAAACAAACAATGAATTTTTAAGCAGCTTGCGTCGTTGCAAACCCCCCCCCCCACACACACACACAAGTAGGTTAATTATGGTTATACTGAATATGAAACGAACAATTTTGGGATAGTGGTGAAACTGATCAGTAAACACCATAAAACCATAATCACATTTAACACTTTCACTGCTAATCGCGACTAATATACCGTTCACTGCCAATCGCGACTAATATACTGTTCACTGCCAATCGTGACTAATATACCGTTCACTGCCAATTGCGACTAATATACTGCCAATCGCGACTAATATACCGTTCACTGCCAATCGCGACTAATATACTGTTCACTGCCAATCGCAACTAATATACCCTTCACTGCCAATCGCGACTAATATACCGTTCACTGCCAATCGTGACTAATATACTGTTCACTGCCAATCGCGGCTTCGGCCGAGCTTACTTTAACACTCGCTAGTGACTCTAGTCGAATTCGAATAGTACCTTACTTTGTATTGTTAATTAAGGGTTAAAAAACGACAATAAAAATGTTATGATCATTTGAATAAATACTTTGATTTCTTTTATTCTTTTTCCCTTTGGATACTTGGCAATATGTTCTTGAGAGACCTGGTACATATAGGCACTTTCCTGAGGCGTGTGGCAGCGAAAGTGTTAATTGTGAACAAAGTTTATGTTATATGCATGTGAATGTTTTATTTATGTTTATTTTGAGAATATGCCTTCTCGTGAATTACCTGTAAATTTTTCTTTCAAAATTTTGGAAAACCTTCCACTTGAATTATAATTTCGATTGAAAAAACTAAAATTTACGAAATCAAGCCATTTGGCTATTTCTGTTAACAATATTTTATGATTTTACTTTTTTTTTTGGATTGTATGTTTTGAACATGGATAGGTATGTTTGTTTTCAAAATAAATAGGTGGGGGTACAAAGGAAGTCTTATCCAAATGTTCTGTAACAAATGAAAATAAAGTCAAGAAAATTAAAAGATAAAATTAGACACATTCTCGTATAGGTTATATATATATATATATATATATATATATATATATATATATATATATATATATATATATAATTTGACCTTATTTTCTATATCGGTTACTTATCATTTACGAGGACATTTGTACTTAAACTGTACAAACAAACTGTTGTGGCGCGATCAGACAATGTAAACTATTCTCTAGAGGGTTTCATGTTTCATATCGCATTTTAATAAAATGTTAAAGTTTGACCACTCATGTAGAACGTATTTGGTTTCTAAAAGTTAAACGTTGATGCATAATTGCTGATGGATAGCCTTTAGAGTCGGTATTTTTATCAGCAGAAAACTGATCCATAAAACCCACTTATTATTTTTAATTTAGTTTTGCTATTTCTTACTATCTTCCTTTATATTTATCATCAAAAACAAAACACAGATACCAATTCATGTCCAAATCAGAATCCCAAAAGCAAAATGAAAACTGGCAAATTCAGTTAAAACACGCATACGTCTACCAGGGCAGTCAGACCGGGTGCTCGAGAAAGGTAGGCATCTTCTGTTTAGCTAGCCAAATCCGCCTCACTTTAAGCAAAACTGAGACGTCCCATATGTCCAGAACATACAATATTGTGATGACGACCATAAAACATTTTGATGCCTAGATTGTGTTGATATCGTTCAAAAGTGGTATTGCTTGTATGTTGAATTTAAATACATCAAAAAACTAAATATAAATCGTGAAGATAAACCAAATATTCTTGAAAAGGTTAAATAATGGCTTCTATACATTTTTATCACAAGGTGTTATAGAATGAAAAAGTGGAATGGAGTAATGGTGTTTTACTCCTAATTCAAAACCCTTTTACATATATCGATGCGGTTAATTTCGGGGTGATGGGAAAAACCGGAATGCACCAAAAAACCCAACCGACCTTCAGCAAAGAATGAGAGAGAAAATTAGCATAAAGTAAAACAAAATGACAACAACCCTTTGATCATTTTTAGCCATATAACAAAACACGTTTGGATGCAAGCAGTGTTAATGGAGACCTATAAGACAATGACTTGAAGCCTTACAGAAGTTGTCATACTCTCCCATTACTATGTCAACCATAAATTGTATTCGACGTTATATGTTTTCTTTAAGTTATTACATATTAGTGATATTGTGATACATTTTTTATATAGATGCTTTCCTGTCTCGTTCACGATATAATATACATGTATGTAAGACAAGCTTCAAGACACTTATTTGTTCTCTCCCGTGGCGTGGCATGATAAAGAACCTGCTATATAATGACATCAGCGCAACGCATAGTATCTTTTTTGCACCTTCAGTTAAAGCTGGTGACGCCTCGATATATGTGAAATATTCTTTACTGGGAGGTTAAAGACCATTACTCAACTCAGTGATATATCATTTGAAAGGAAATCTGCTAATGAAAACAAAAGATGTTTTGACAACTACAGTGGTGCGGTTATAATACTGTTTTTGGCCACCAATCCCCCTTTTTATTAGTATAAAAGGTCCATAAATTCGCAGATTTTTTAAACAACAATATAAACCTTAAACAAGTAATTACATATTATACCAGTTTTAATTTTACAGCACTAGACGGCCGTTTCGGGATACAATTTCTCATCCATAGTGCTTGGACCATAATTGTAAATCTTTTTTCAAGAGGTGAAAAAGATACCTATAGGACCAAAATTTAATTTACCAATTTTAGCTAAGGAAATACTTTTCTTGAGGGAGTATACTTTAGTTTTTGAGGAATTTCAAATTTTAACTAGCAGGTAATTCAGACAATAGTATAACTCTAACAATAATACACAATTATTGCGTACTGAGTTTGAGATATCCCCGTGTCAACAGCCACCAGCAGAGATACCGGTTCAGGGGTTTAAATTACATATACATGTACTTGTTTTAACTTTACAGTACAAGGCCGTTTCGGAATTCAATTACTCATCAGTAGTGCTTGGAGCAAATTTGCGAAGCAACATTTATATTTCATTGTTAAAACAAACCCCAATAAACTCTGCTAGTTTTGAAACGTTTGAAAAAATTAAAACAAAGCAGTAGTTTTTTGTATAAGAAAAGGGCATGACAATTTTTGCATCGACAAACATGGCAAATAATGTATTTAAGAATAAGATACAAAATCACAATATAAAATAGCACATGACAATTTATAAATCAAAAAGCAACTTTAATAAATAATGACTGTTGACTTAACAATAGATGTTTGCACTGGTGCTTGTGCAAGTAGCTTCAATTTGAAATGAACATATTGCAGTTTAGAGCTGTCAAGTTTTACATAACCAATACATTAAATTTCCGGACTGAAGTTATATATATAGGAATATCAATGTCGGTTACAAACCTTGAACTTATTTGCCCCTGACTTATGGTATGGGTGTCGTTAATGACACAAATACCAATGGTATATATGTAGCTTTGTGTGTGAATGTTAATAGGTTAATTTAAAAGTAAATTTTATTGATGTTTGACGGATAGTGATAAATTTTCACACACTGACAATATTCATTCTCATGGTTGTGTAAACTATTTTTGACATGTGGAAATAACACACGCGTGCCTTCGAAATTCGATCGAGTTTTTGAAAAGATAAAAAAAAATATTTTGGGAAAACTCCAGGTGAGTTTTTAAACAGGTAATTACAACGACTTTTTGACCTAAGTTTTAAATTTGAATTATATATTACTGGCAAAAAATAAATATTAAAATACAAAAATTATACAAGTTTTTATTTTTACAGCACTAGAAGGTCTTTTCGGAAAACACAAACTAAGGTAGAAATTTACTAGCAGAAATTTAGAAAATAGTATATTTCTTACAATAAAACATAATTATTGCCTACTGAGATTGTGATAACCTCAGGGAAACATCCACCAGCAGGGATACTGGCTTTTAAATTACATATTATACCAGTTTTAATTTTACAGCATTAGACGGCCGATTCGGAATATAATTCCTCATTAGTAGTGCTTGGACTAAAATTGTGAAACCAAAATTATTTTCCCAAGATGTTGAAAAGATACCCGAAGGACCAAAATTGTGAAACCAAACTTATTTTCCCAAGATGTTGAAAAGATACCCAAAAAAGGACAAAAAAATAGTAACCGAATTTAGCTAAAGAAATACTTTAAGTTAATTAAGACCTTAGTTTTTGAGGAATTGTAAATTTTTACTAGCTGCAAATTTATGATATTTTTGACAATAATACACAATCATTGCCTACTAATTTTGTGATAGTATCGTGTTTGTAATCAAATCCATGCCACAACACTAATGAAAGATAAGACAAAACCAATTCATCATGTACGCTATTCTTTTGACCCAAGACTTGAAAGTTGACAGTGACTGTTCTTTCGCCAAGCACTCGGCATTTAAAAAATGGCATTCTGATCGGTAATGAGATGAAGGGCGATTCGCCCTTCATTTTGAATTCGGCACGCGCCACACTATCTTTGCCTCATTACCGATCAGATATACCCTTTGAAATACCATGAGCAGAAATGTCATTTCTTATATTTACAATTCTTTCTTTTAATAAATATTTTGTACTTGGCGCTATTTCTGCCAAACCTGCTTGTGTGAGATAGGGGTTTTAACCGTACATTGCAGACCCGTCGAAAGTTTAACACTGAGCTAACAAAATGGAGCCAAACATCGCCTGTCTCAGTGCTCGACATATGGATAGCTAGGGACGAAACAACTGTCTCAGGATATGTAGTAACTACCAAAAGAGATATACCTACACGATTGTCCTAGATACACTGTCAATTCGGCACCAATTCGTTAGTTTAGTGTTAAACTTTCGACAGACCTGTGCTGTATCTCACATGACCACGTGACCCCCTTGTGTGGGACATGACGTAATATTGCGGGAAAATTGATACATATCAATGGTCATGACCCTAATTGTCCTTCAACGGAAATTGCAATACAATTGCTTCTGCATGTTTCATCGAAGAGAGATACAGTCATATTGTAAATATTACAAAATGAAAGTCACGATTCTTTCGGATGGGAACTTAAAATAAACGTGATCCCGTGTCACGGTAGGCATGGCTTGATAAATAATCCTATAAATAATGTATAATGCTTTTCGCGCAACGCACAAGCAAAATTTTTACATCTTTGACTATAGCTGGCGACGTCTCGATATAAGTGAAATATTCTTCACTGGGATGTTAAGCACCACTACTCAACTCAAATCAACTCTTAATTACATTTCGTCATGTTTTGGTTTTGAGTGCATTTCCCTGGTACCTGTTACGCTGAGCCTGGGTGATGTAACGAATGCCAAGTAATGTAATTATTTTCGTGTAATGTAATAACACCTTGTTATGTTATAAAAACGACGTGTAATGCAATAAAACAATGTTTAGCCTTAATATTATAAAATTTACGTGAGCTGTAAAAATGAAATGCAATTTGGCATTTAATACCTAACCCGGCGTAAAAGTGCCTATAGTGATCAGGCCTAAAGAAATATATTATGGTACAAAATACCCTTAACGTTAACTACTAGTACGTATATATCCCTAGCAATGCGCTGTCATCTATTCTTACCTCATCTTCAGGAACAATTTGCCTTTACTAAATGTTTATCAAAGTTAATTAATTTATTTTTGTACTCTGTTTGTAAGATTGGTTCAGTATTTTCACCATCCATTTTGACGTCCATTACTTTAAGACCACTAAATGTAGAAACACAAGCAATAATTAAATAGGAATGATCTAACCATAGAACACTTTATATCACTATACTTCGTAATTTTTTATAACAGCTAATTTGATCAGTAGCGGTACATATAGAGCAACAAGACATGCCTTTTATGACACGGCACCTCGTTTATTTTAAGTTCTTGTCACTACCCACTTGGGATTCGAACCCATGACCTCCCACTTACGGAACGAGTATTCTAAAAACAGAGCTGCCGCAGTAATAAGTTTTAATTACCAGGAGTACTCGAAAAAAAAACTACCAACTCTCGGTAAGGAAACCGAAAAACTTTCCAACACTACAAACAACACCAGCCAAAAAAATAAATAATAAAATAAATAACAAACAAATACATTAATAAATAAATAAATAAATAAATACTCCCGACTCATATATATATAGTGAAGAAAAAGCACATTTTAGTTACATGTCATGTACGTGACATTACAAACATACGGACCGGACCACATTACACACACACAATGCATGACAACTTTTAATTTTAATTCTATTTTACAATTCAGTGTAATATGGGCGTCTGTAAAAATATTATCGACAAGTTTCTTTGAGAATAGGATATAAAAAAAGAAAAAAAAATATATATCGAATTTGTGATATTGAAATATTGTTGTATTGCTTTAAATTTCCATATTTGA
The DNA here is from genome assembly GCA_021292105.1 of Anadara kagoshimensis. Classification (NCBI taxonomy): domain Eukaryota; kingdom Metazoa; phylum Mollusca; class Bivalvia; order Arcoida; family Arcidae; genus Anadara; species Anadara kagoshimensis. Next base: position 46,932,227 of record CM037857.1, read on the forward strand.
CTGTTTCTGTGCTGGCGTAGGTTTGATGTGTTATGCTGGTTCATTGTCGCGTTTTAATGTTATTGATTGTAAAAATAATTCCTAATCCTTGGAGGGCGATGTAACAGGATAACTTTAACGCTTATTAATTTCCCTTTCCGTTGAGTATCTGTTTTAATTCTTATGTTTCCTTTATGAATGGAAAATGTCAAATTCCGAAAATATCAATTTGTAAATACTTAATACACAGACAGCATTAACATTAATTCTGTCAATGAATTCTGGTAATGAACTTATAGCAATATGTCATTTTATTTTAAATATTTTATCTATCGTATTGTAGATCATATTGTAAGTCTCTTTGATATTTTGACTTTCTCACAGAATTCAGAAAAGTGTCAGTGTAGGCATAAAAGATACAGATATTCAAGAAAAAATTATAGATATCATTTATACACCCGAAAGTGATTTTTTATATATCATTGCATAACCCTGCTTTTTCTACAAACCAGAAGAAAGGTTAAACTTGTCAAAATATCAAAATAATTTAAAACAGCAAAATGTACATGTATATGCAAAGGACATATTTTTTATTTTTAAATTGTTGACATGTGTTTACAGGTGCTTACCCTTCCGAAGCACCCGGTCTCACTTTCCTGGTGGGAAGTTCACGTGTTTAACCTGACTTGTCAGTTTCACAGCTTTTACTTTGTTTCTGGATTGTGATTCGGAAATGGATTGGTATGTTTGTTTTTGATTGCATTTTCGTTTCGACCAGGTTGCTGACTAATAAATACACTGATATCAATTGACGATTACATAGTAACCTAATAAGATAATTATCTCCATTATTATTCAATATCACTATTTATTGGCTCCTTGTTTGGTAAATTCAAATATGAGTGTCGATGTGATTGTGAAAACGAGTTATCATGAAAACATCAGCCCAATTTACTTCGACTAGTCGAAATTACGGGAACATTCAACAACAAACAAGCATCTTACAATTGGGGATGTTACAAACCTAGGCTTATCAAGGCCATGGATGTTACAAACCTAGGCTTATCAAGGCCATGGATGTTACAAACCTAGGCTTATCAAGGCCATCAAAAAAATACATCACAATATTTTTGATGTCTTTGTATCCGAATTTATTTAGAATATATTTAGTTATATGTTTTTTATTCTCAATTTGAGTACACACGTGACGCGTGTTGCTTACTGAACATGAGGTACTAACCTTTCCGGAGCACCCGATCTCATTTCCCTGGTAAAAGTTCACGTGTTTAACGTTTGTGATTCGGACAATTCATGAATTGGTATGGTTTTTTAATTGATAGAAACGTACAGATCTGTCGAGAGTTAAAAACCAAGCAAACGAATTAGTAAGAATCGGCAGATCAACAACCACTCGTTACCTTCCAGAGGCAGCGGTGGCCTAATGGACAAGACGTTAGTCTTCACATCCAGGGTCTCTCACCGCTGTGAGTTCGAGTCCCGCCAAGACCACATGTTTGAAAGTGAATTTTCCTTGCCGTTGGCCTTTACTGATTCACCTGGTATCAGTATAATGGACTGGGGGAGTGGTACGCTTGTCTGCGGCGTACTGGCTCTGAGCTAGCACGTTAAAATCGCCCTGAGTGCGCGCTAGTACAAGGCAGACCATACAACACACTCGCACTTGCATGCATACACGAAATAGTTCATAGATTAATCCATAGCGATTAAGAAATAGTTCTCGTCGCGAATAGCTGAAAAATTGCTGATGCGACGTTAAGCAACATTCAACCAACCAACCAACCTCGTTAATTACCTTCCGGAGCTGTCGATAGCTTTTTTTGGCTACAGGCTATCCATTCGACAGCCAAGCCACGACTCCTTTCTCACTATAATTATATAAACTAAACAACATACCATACATGGGACCATTACATGTTATGTCTTAAGTTTTTCTGATCAATCCGTATAATACTCGATAAGGCTCTGTCACACTCTAGCGTATAGAGCCAGCGGATGAGAAACGTATGTACTTTTTGGGCATACGCTGAAACACGCTAGGGGTATGGAATACGTTTCTAGTACGCCGGCGTACGTCGGTGTACGCTGATGTACACCGACGGTCAAAAAAAAAAAAAAATGAACATGCACAAAGATTTTCAGCGAATGCCGACGTATGAAATTCACGCTCCTCATACTTTGAGCACGCTAGAGGTACGCTGAAGGTACGTTATTTATAAGTCGAGTACGCTTTTCATTCGTTGAAGTTGAGTGGGTCAAGAAACCTAGCGTTAGAGGAGCGTATAATTAACGTGTGTCTAACGAATGGCTAACGTTATGATGGTAGTTCTAACGACAGTCTAACGTACTGTATTTAAAAAAAACAAGACATAAACAGATTCGAAGACAAATACATGTAGTTATTTAGGACCAAGTGAAAATCACAAACCTTTTAAAAGAGTTAAGTGGACACCATTTTGAAAATGCCATTTGTATGTTGAATGAAAATTTATATTCACCGCCTTCATAAACTGTAAAACTAGAGCTACTTATAAGCTATACGATGCTTGTCTAACATTTTTAGAACCTTCTTATAAGAATTGTGAAGAAGAACCGAAGTGGATGTCTTAATTCGTAAAACGAACCTTGACAATTGAATTAAATATCAATTTTAGGTAGGCGAAGACACAACTTTAGGTGTCATCCAGAATTTATATAACCTTTGATATTAATACTGTGATAT